>CM055116.1:1021028388-1021375888 GCA_029206835.1 Rana muscosa
TGAATTCATATTGGCTGTACCTTTTACATGTATATGTTTTTAATTTACATTTGGATCTCATGTCCTGATTCCTATCAGATGTTCTCCCCATGATGTACTTTTTCATATAATAAACTATTTACATTTTTTACACATTCTATTTAACTAATTTTTTACTAATTGCTGCAACTCAAAACCTCTAGGGGTACCTTTTCCTTTTTCTAAATCTGTTCAGGGGTGTGCAGCACTCCAATTCACATTTGGTATCGCTTTCCCTTTGCATAAATATATAAATTGACCCAAAACTATTTAACTATAGCAAACTTATTAAAGCCATGACAACCTCAAAACATCGATGAAATGTGCAGTTTACATTTGCTTGAGAAAAAAAAGGTTGTGAATGAATGATGGAGAAAGAGGGAATGTGTTGCGTTGTCCCACATACTGTATCTGGACACTTTGGGGAATGTAGAAGGAAGGCAAGGAAACTCAATACAGGTGATGTGGGGGAGGGCAGATAGGAAAAGTGGATAAAGGGAATATGAGGGGAAGATGAGGCAGAATATGGATGAAAAAGAGGAAAGAACTGGTATTGAAAAAAATAAAACAAAGAAATAAAAAAAACATAGTTCTTCCCATCCATATGCGACTCCACAATGTTTCCTGTTATTGGAAGGATTTACCCCTGACACTCAAAGGGAGAGATGATGGAGGATTACCAGGTGTTAGTAGTTTATTTTTTTAATATTTACCAATTTGCACTCTTGTTTGGGTAGGTTACTGAATTGTTTGTGGACCAAGGCCTCCCAGTGTTTTTTCCTCAAAGCGACCCTTTTGCTGATCTGAAAAATAAAATAAATGCAGCTTCCTATAAAAACGAATGTAAAAATATTTACTTCTCCTGCTGCATGTGCTGCCAAACACAGCATCTTTGAGGAGTAATCATCCTGCTAAGTCTGCTGGGAAATCAACACTTCTGGGAGTTTTAATTTCATACAGTATGTCTCTTGCAGAGCTCACTGGTTCTTTCCGGTGATAATTATGTCACTGCTGTGTTCTGTGAGGACATAGGTGTCATGGATATGCAGTAGTGTTTGTCTGTCAGCTTACCTTCCTTCCCATGTGTTCATCTTAGAGGCCAGAACCCTTTCACCTGGCTTCCTTTATAATCTCCTCCCAGCCTGACTCCACCCCAGGCCCTATCACAGAACACTATATTAACCTGTGCACTGCAAGCCTGCTTTGCTGATCAACGTGTTTGTTAGGCATTGTGTGTTTGGGTTCCTGCCTGCGGTGTGCTTCGTCTGTCTCTCTGTTACATATTTGGCTTGTCCCCGTCTATCCCTGTCTGCTCGTGACCCTTGACCTTCGGCTCGTTCTCTCGTTATCCTTGTCTGCTTGTGGCCCCTGACCTTCAGCTTGTTATTCGGTTCTCTCATATCTTGTGCTGCTGCTTCCCCTCTTTTCCCCTTATCCTACGGGGCGTGAGCTAGGAAACTCCAGGGGCCGCGACCTGGTCCCAGCCTGCAGCATAACATCCTCACCACTAGAGGCCCTGGAGAAGACCTGCTGGGTCTTAGACTCCGCGCCCTGGGGAATCTTGGCTCTAGCTTCCGTTAGGATCCCGGTTGTGCTCCTCTGGTCCCGCTTTCCACAACCACCCAGTTTCCTATCCGCAGCAGTCAGCCATAGGGTTCACTACCTTGCGGTGCACTCCTGTCCCCCTACGGTGTGCATCTGTCACCTGGCCACAGGTGACCTTGACAGTTTGATCAGCCATGGACCCGGCTGACATCCCGATCCCCGCGGATGATCCATTGCGGGGCATAGTCCACAGACTTGAAACCCAGGAATCGAATCAGACTCAGGTGATGTGATTCCTCCAGGATCTGGCTTCTCGATTCGAGCAGCTTCAGGCCTCCTTGGGAACCCCGAATCCGCAACCTCAAGTACAACCAGCGGTGGTACCTATCGCACCAGTCGCAGCCACACACTCACTAACACTGCCAGCTCCGTTCCGTTTCTCTGGGGACTCCAAGGCCTGCAGAGGGTTCCTTAGCCAATGCACGATTCATTTTGAGCTTCAGCCTCAAAACTTTCTGTCTGATAGGGCAAAGGTAGCCTATATCATTTCCCTCCTCTCCGGTGAAGCTTTAGCCTGGGCAGCCCCTCTGTGGGAACTGAATGATCCAGTGGTTTCTAGCCTGTCTGGCTTCTTGAAACTTTTTCGGAATATCTTTGAAGAACCGGCTCGTGTCTCTTCAGCAGCCAGCGCCCTTCTACGTCTCCGCCAAGAGTCTGCTTCAGTGGGACAGTACGCCCTTAATTTCCGCATACTGTCGGCTGAGTTGAGCTGGAACAATGAGGCCTTAGTCGCAACCTTTTTGCATGGCCTTTCTGATAGAGTGAAGGATGAATTAGCAGGAAGAACCATCCCCACTGATCTGGACGGAGTTATCTCCTTGTGTAACCAGATCGATATTCGCTTTCAGGAAAGGACCCTAGAAAAGCGGCGCCAGCACTTCTTGGTCCTTAGTCAGCCTGAGCTCCCCTCTTCTCGACCCGTGGAGCATCTCCTGCCAGCTGAGGAACCCATGCAGCTGGGCAGGACCAGGCTATCCCCAGAGGAACGTGCTAGGCGCAGAACTCTAGGCCTGTGTCTCTACTGTGGGGGCAAAGGTCATTTTCGTGACACTTGCTCTCTTTGTTCAGAAAAACGTTTGGGTCCACTTCATCTGGAAAGTGGAGTATTGGACCCAGAAATATCACCTTCCCCTTCTCATCTTCTGCTTTCTGTGTTCCTTCATGTTGGTGCTTCTTCTCATTCGGTCTCAGCATATCTGGATTCCGGAGCCGCTGGTAATTTCATGGACTGGGAAATCGCGTCGTCCATGAGACTTACTCTTTTGCCCCTCACCACGCCATTGGTGGTCTTGGCGATTGATGGTACTGTTCTCCCAGGGGGACCTATCCGCTTCCAGACCCTCCCTGTTAAGATGTCGGTAGGGACACTCCACCAGGAGTGGATATCCTTCCTTATCTTACCGAAGGCCTCAACACCTATAATTTTGGGTCTCCCATGGTTACAGCTCCATTCTCCTCATGTGGACTGGACTACTGGACAGATCCTGGCTTGGGGTTCCTCCTGTTCCTCGTCCTGCCTACCCAAGGTTGCCCCCTGTGAACCTGAGCCGGTCATTCATTCCAGGTCGCATAACCATTTACATTTCTCTGTCCCTAATCGCCCTTGGACGCACAGCCAGGCTGGCTTGTCTACAAGTCCTGCAGTCGCTACGTCTTGCGATGCGATTCAGGTAGTCGCTACACCTGACTCTGCTATTCACTCGGCCTCTGTACTAGTTATGCCAGTCCAGCCCATGCCCAGTGAGCCGCCTACTTTTTCTTGTTCAGGACATTCTGCTTGTCTTTCAGCTATTCAGCTTGACTCCTGTGACATGTCACCCTCTAACCAACCTGACTTCAGGGTTCCACTGACATCTGCCCAGTTTGATGGTCCTGTGCTAGATGACCAGTTCATCTTTAAGGGTCTAGGGGACCCTCCTCAGATTTCTGTTGATCCTCTCATGCCCTTGCTTATTCCTAGAGAGCCTTTGGTCCTCAATAGATCTTCTTGTCATCTCCCTACCTCGGTTCTGGTCTCTGAGGATAATCTAAAGTACGAGGTTAGACAAGTTCTGGATTCTCGGCTCTGCAGAGGTATTCTTCAGTACCTTGTGCATTGGAGAGGTTTTGGTCCTGAGGAGGCGTCTTGGATCACTGCATCTGATGTCGTTGCACCTCATCTGTTGAGGAGGTTTCATCTGAGATTTCCCTTTAAGCCTGGGCCCAGGCGGGGGAGGGCCCATAAGAGGGAGTGTACTGTCATGGATATGCAGTAGTGTTTGTCTGTCAGCTTACCTTCCTTCCCATGTGTTCATCTTAGAGGCCAGAACCCTTTCACCTGGCTTCCTTTATAATCTCCTCCCAGCCTGACTCCACCCCAGGCCCTATCACAGAACACTATATTAACCTGTGCACTGCAAGCCTGCTTTGCTGATCAACGTGTTTGTTAGGCATTGTGTGTTTGGGTTCCTGCCTGCGGTGTGCTTCGTCTGTCTCTCTGTTACATATTTGGCTTGTCCCCGTCTATCCCTGTCTGCTCGTGACCCTTGACCTTCGGCTCGTTCTCTCGTTATCCGTGTCTGCTTGTGACTAGCCTGATGAAGGGACACGCATGTCCTGAACGCGAAGCACCTCCCGCATACCTCTGACCCGGAAGTGATGACCCCAGGACCCCACGGAGCACACACAGTCCAGATCCAAGTTTCCGGCCGGCGCTGCTCAACATCCAGTGCAGGAAGAGACACAGGATCGAGGACTCCAGCCCAACTGCCCGTGAAACCACCATCACCCCTGAGGATCTGCGGATGAAGTTCCTGTCAACCCCTGACACGCTCGATTACCACTGCTCATATGTGAGTGTATTTTAATCTTTTAATTAAAAACTGTTTTTTACTTGCTGCATTTAGAGGGCGCCGTTCCCTTTTTCGTCTTGCTTGTGGCCCCTGACCTTCAGCTTGTTATTCGGTTCTCTCATATCTTGTGCTGCTGCTTCCCCTCTTTTCCCCTTATCCTACGGGGCGTGAGCTAGGAAACTCCAGGGGCCGCGACCTGGTCCCAGCCTGCAGCATAACATCCTCACCACTAGAGGCCCTGGAGAAGACCTGCTGGGTCTTAGACTCCGCGCTCTGGGGAATCTTGGCTCTAGCTTCCGTTAGGATCCCGGTTGTGCTCCTCTGGTCCCGCTTTCCACAACCACCCAGTTTCCTATCCGCAGCAGTCAGCCATAGGGTTCACTACCTTGCGGTGCACTCCTGTCCCCCTACGGTGTGCATCTGTCACCTGGCCACAGGTGACCTTGACAATAGGGGTGGGAGGATGAAACCACAGTGTGAAGTGGGGGGATGCAGGCATTTAATACCTGCGCAAGTGCAAGTTGCAGTGCTGGAAGACCGAGAAGGTCAGACTGCCTACCCTCTGGAAAGATAGGTAATCACAATCTTTTATTGTACAGAGCAACTCTTTAGAGGTTTTTTTTTTGGTGGAGGAGATAGACCGACTCTCTTTAAAGCCTTTTGCTGGTAAATCTGAAAATTCTCTCTCTTGCAGTGGGGCTGCACTTGCACTGCAAGGATTAACACATTGTTTAGGTCCAAGGGAGGATAAGTACTTTTACGTACTTACCCCATCCTCTGCTCCCCTGGCAGAGAACACGCCACCATGCTCCGGCAGTGGATTGTCCCTCACTGTCTTCACATCATATGCAGGGCTATGGAGACGGCGTTGGTCCTGGACCTAAGACCACTGGACCATAGGGAAGAGAAGTGTAAGTAAATCGACTTTTTCATACTTCCTGTACCTAAATGAGCAGATAGTCCTTGCAGTGCGGGCACAGCCACACTGCAAGGGAGGATTTTCATGTTTCCTTTAATTCGACTATAAGCAAAAGGGAAATTTGAAGATCCCAACTACAGACAAAAATCGGTAAATTCCCCTATTTCAGTTTTGGTGAAATTCCAAAATGTGAGAGAGTTACTTTTAGTGCTAACGGTAAATAGAACAAACAGAGAGGGTAAATCTCCCTTAGAGGGGCACAGGCAGCACTACAAACCAGAATATCCTTGCCTTTTTTTTTTTAAAAGATTTTTTTATTGAGTTTTGAAAACCAATCAGCATACAAAAAAGAAAAAACTTTGGTTATTCCCATTCACAATAGTACAGAAACATGTGATACACTTGAGCATTCAATAAAACTTATATTGATTTACATATCGTTTGTGATTGTTAACTGTAACGGTACAGGAAATGACTATCAGACATGTCTTCAGGTTTAAAAGGCAACCAGATACGTTAATACAGTGAATTGCATGACTTAATCAAGGATAGTATATAACAAGGCGTCTACTCTGAGGTAAGGGTGAGAGGACTAGCTATCCATCTGCCCCATATCTTGTGAACATTTTAGCACTTTTCCGAATCTCAAACGTGAGTTTATATCACGGTAAGGAATTAATAATTAATTTCAACCAAAAGGAACTTCAGAGGTGTCTGTGATCCTTTCCATGATAGCAAAAGAGAATTCTTTGTGTAGAAATACAGGATGCAGAGGAGTCTCTTAGCATGGGATGATATATGTAGTTAGCCAAAAATGCCCAAGAGGCAATTCTTGGGGTGTATAATGTTTGGCAGACCCAGTGCAGATGAGAGGAAGGAACCCATCTCTGCCCAGAAGCTCTGCACCTCCGGACAAGACCAGAAACAGTGAAGGAAGTCTGCCGCCTGTCCACATCCTCTAAAACAATCAGCTGTGGGAGACAACCCCATTCTATGCAGCCTAGCAGGGGTAAGGTGGGAAAGATGGAAGATTTTAATGTGTATTATACGATCCCTGGAAGATGTCACTGAGGGCTTGTATGTGTCACTGAATTCTGACCAGTCATCTTCAGTAAAGGGGATGTCAATAGAAGACCATTTTGTCTAGGCTATTCTAAACCTAGGGTTGCAATCAGTCGTAAGGGCAGCATAATATGTGGAAATTAGTTTAGTAGGGTCAGGGTATCTTAGCATTGTCTCCAATGGTGGCATGAGGATAGGATTGTCTAGAGAACCGAACTAAGCACGAAGGGCATGGCGGAGTTGATAGTAAAAGAACAAATAAGAGCTTGGCAAGTTAAAATCAGTGTGCAGTCGTTGAAAGGATTTAAATACTCGTGCATCATATAGGTGACACAAGTATTTGACTCCTCTAGAGTACCAACATTGTGGATCAGGTAGAGTACAGTTCCTGTAAGTTGGGGTTGAACCATAGAGGGTTATTTGGGGAGGTTGACCAGGGGATTTTAGAAACTATCAATCGTAAAAGGGAAAGTGAGGTAGCTAGCATAGATGTGCCCGGACGGGCCGGGACACAGCCTCTATATACAATATTATGGAGGGTCTCTAGAGAGGAAACAATAGCTCTCTCGTGGTGGTACAGACATTCACCGCAACCAGGTGCAGCCAGTCATAAATATGGATTAGTTAGGAGGCTAAATAGTACATGTAGAAGTTAGGAAACGCCAGGCCCGCCAGATGTGTCGGCAGTCTAAGTGTCTCCAATGCCACTCTAGGGGGCCTACCATTCCAGGGGGAACGCCATACAAATTGCATCTATCCGCCTGAAAATGGATTTGGGGATTTTACAAGGGGAGTTGGCTAGAACATATAATAGTTTAGGTAGATAGATCATTGTAACGGCACCCCAAGTATGAAAGGGGTTAACGCCGTTTAGGATATTCCCTCTCTGGACACACATCCACTGCCAATCCTCCACAGTCAGGCGACCGCTTCCCATAGGATTAATCCTTCCAAACATACGAGAAAAACACTCTGTATGAAGTTTCCAACTGGACTGACAATCTTTAATGACAAACTCCCAGTTTTATACACACAGAGAGGAGGTTCTTACATTCTCCTCAGACAATACACCTTTGACCAGACCTAATTTACATGAGCTAATTAACTACAGTGATGACTCAGACACATGACCTTTAGGCTAGCCTCACTGTCTCCCAATACACATCTGACATCTTAGCAGACACAGGTGGGGGCTGGATGTGGTGACATTAGCATCTAACAGTATGTGTCCCAACATCATGAAGGAGTCACTTTTCAGTTAACCTGTTGAGCTCATAATCAAACAGTAAATAGTTCTTTACAGATATCCTGGGGAATATTGTTGAAAAATATCACTGTCCCATTTTAAAGCAATCCAAGACATATTCTTAATGTCCATTATTTTCTTGCTCACCCTGTGCCCAAAGTGACCCCTGTCACAATCATGTTAAGAGTATTGTCCCTACCCATGAGGTCCAGAGGCAGGTCCATCCACTGTTTAGTCTGTATTTGTAGCTGAGTCAATAAGGGGCACAGGTTGTTAATAATGTAAGAGGTCAAGGGTAGTTCTACTATAACCCCCAAGTATCTAAAAGAAGACACCACTTGCAATCTGGAGTCCGAGTGAACTTGCAAGAATGCATCAGGGTCCAACGGAAAGAGATCAGATTTGTCCCAGTTCACCCAGAATCGTCACCAAAGACGTTGATCTCGGAGAGCAACGCCCCCAGCGAATCACAGGTATCAGCCAAGTAAACCAGAGTGTTGTCCGCGTACAGTGAAACACGCTCTTCTATCGTAGCAATAGGAAGGCCTTTAAATAATGGGGAGCATCAAATGCACACTGCAAGGGGTTCTGTAAACATGAGGGCTGACAACGGATGGTAATGGGAAAAGTGTCAGTAATATGAGAGTTGACTCGTTGAATTATCCATGCTATAATGCGGGGCCCGAAGCCATACCGCTGCAGTACCTGAAACAGATATGGCCATTCCATGCTGTCAAAGGCTTTACATGTATCCAAAGATACAATGGCACAGGTAGGGGGACAGTCATGAGGATACTGTCGATTATGGAACAGTCTGCGAATATTCATTCTCGTGGACCTACCAGGAATAAAGCCTCCTTGATCACTCTTGACCAGGTCGGCAACCACAGTGTTTATCAGATTGGCCAGAACTTTGGCTAGGATTTTAACGTCCACATTTATAAGAGAAATCAGGCGGTACGAGTCACACTTAAGGGGGTCCTTACGTGGTTTCAATAACAAAATAATCAGGGCTTCCTGCACAGAGGAGGAGGGGGGGGGGGGGTTCCGATGTCTAGGGATTTGTTGAATGTTGGCAAAAGAAACGGGCATAGTAGTTTCTGAAACTGGGTGTACCAAAAGGTTTGCCTTTAGTTGCACTTTAATCTGGTATTAAGCGAAAAAGAAAATATTTAATATACTGGAGTTTACCAATTTGTAGATGTGGTGGCTGCATTAATTTTTATTTTATTTTTTACCTGGTGATTTAACCAGTAAGCCTTTGGTTTTTCAACAGAACAAGCTGTCCTGCAGATGTAGCAGTTGGAAGGCCAAAACAAACAATTTAACATTGACTGGAGGCCTCACAATGTCCAGTTTTTGTTAATTTATGTAAAACCTTTATCTCAAAATGAAAAAAAAAAACTGTTCCTGTAGCTACCTAAAAAGTGTTAGCTGAAGCTTGACCTCAATTTGCTAGTGTATCTAAATCTGCTAGAACAAAACCCCCCTCCCCCCCAGACTTACAATGCTGCTCTCCAAAGGTAACTCTGTTGCTCCTCACTCCAGTGTGTAGGCACTCTAATACAATGGGGGTTATTTACGAAAAACAAATCCAATTTGCACTACAAGTGCACTTGGAAGTGCAGTCGCTGTAGATCTGAGGGGGACATGCAAGGAAAATAAAAAACAGCATTTTTGCTTGCACATGATCGGATGATAAAATCAGCAGAGCTTCCCCTAATTTCAGAGCTTCCCCTCAGGTCTACAGCGACTGCACCAACAAGTGCACTTGTAGTGCAAACTGGATTTGCCTTTCGTTAAAAAAAAAAAAACCAATGTGTTACTGACCAGATCACTAGGTGAAAAGAGAGGATTTAATATCACTTTAAAGCTGCAGACACCAGAATAGTCCTCAATGTGTGGTCCCACTAGTAATTGGTTATTAGTAGCACTAGAATGCTGTGTCGCCTGTGGTGATGTCTCTGATATGGGTCAGACAATCACTGAAGAAGAAGGTAATGGTCACAACCTTGTATTTAGGCCTCATTCACAAGGGGGCATACTATACCGTGTGCCCATCTTTACCTGCACATGTGTTCTGTGCATCCCCGTGCAGGCACTCCCATTGATGTCAGTTGGGATACAGTGGCTATATGAACACAGCCACTGCTTCCAATCTGACATCCATGCACGATCTCTGCACACCGTACACTGTATAGTGTAGTACGCTCTATGTGAACAAGGACTAACAATTCAAACCATACTACACAGATATTTATAGGTAATCCTTGTGAAGGCGGGGTGTATGACTTTATGGTGGTACTATACAAGTTCCAGCAGTAAAGAGAAAACCTGCACACCAACTAGAGTCTGAAGCAGGATTTCCTGAAGTCCCATTTTACCATTGCTGTAACGGTCTTGCTATATGGAACGTTAGAATATCCTGCTTCAGCATCTACTGCTGGTTTTCTCTTCATTGCAGGTTATTTCTTTCTGTGTTCCTGATAGGGAGATTCACCCTCTCTATTTATATTGGTGACCGTTCGGAAACAAAACTGGCAGGTGTTATAGCCCTCCCTTACTCTATCCAAAAAAAAAAAAACAACCTCCCCACTCTCACAATTAGACATATTTTTTTTCATCCTAATACATATTTTTGAGTAGAACATCTTCTGGCATTTCCGGGATTCTCACCTAGGCAAGAATAATGTCCCCCTCACCCACAGCCTCCTGATATAACCATATCCTAGATCCCTAATCATCAGATTATTGTACAATGTGTATGCATCATCAGAGGGCCAGCTGGCTCCTCCTGTTTCTTACAGCTGGCCCCCTGATGACACGCTGTAGCGCATGCACAACATCAGCAAGGACCTGGAAGAAACATCAGACCCCTGATGATGTCGCTAAAGAAGATGGTGGTGCAGGGCCCGGCTTGTGGTGAACGATCGTCAGATTGCAACAGGACAACGCTGGATCCACAAGACTTCAGAGTATGTAATCTGATAACAGAACAAAAAAAGTAAGAGGGGATAAAAAAAAAAAAAATTGCACTGTGGAGTTGATGTTCCTTTTTAACTGCTTTCCTACAGGGGCAATTTTGTCATTTTTCCCATGTACAGTGGAACCTAGGATTACGAGCATAATTCGTTCCAGGAGAATGCTCGTAATCCAAAGTACTCGCATATCAAAGCGAGTTTCCCCATTGAGGTTAATGGAAACTAAAATAATTTGTTCCACATTGACTTCAATGGCATGCAGCCAGAGGCGGGGGGGGGGGGGGTGCCGGAGAGCCTCGTAAACACTCGGAAAGGGCCGAGGACACCTCAGCTGAACTCGGAAATCCTCGAAAACTGAGTATTTCCCAGATTTTCCGAGCATTTCCGATCGGCTCTGGAACCCCCCCACCTAAGGCCAGACGCTGTATTGCACAACGCTTTGGCTTGAATCCTGCTCGTTTTGCAAGACAACACTTGCAAACCGAGTCAGGTTTTTTTTTTAAATACAGTGTTCGTATTGCGAAACGCTCGTTAACCGTGTTACTCGCAATCCGAGGTTCCACTGTACATGTTAAAAATCAGCATTTTTTTGCTAGGTAATTACTTAGAATCCCCAAACATTATATAAATTTTCTAAAATTAAAACACAAGTTTTCAGGAAAAAAATAATAAACCTAAAATAAATTTTAGTGCACACATACACCAATATAATACCCCGTTTTCTGGTAAAATATAAAAAATGATGTTGGGTCGAGTAAATAAATACCAAACATGTCAAGATAAAAAATTTGCATGCCCGTGAAATGGTGACAAACTACAGTACCTAAAATTGTCCACAGGCGATGCTTCAAAGAGCTTTACATGTTATTAACTAATGCCTCGTACATACGATCAGTTTTTCCGACAGAAAAAACATGGGTTTTTTTCAGCAGGAAAACTGCTTAAACTTGTGTTGCATACACACGGTCACACAAATCTTGTCTAAAATTCCGAACTTCAAGAACGCGGTGACGTACAACACGTATGACGAGCCGAGAAAAATTAAGTTCGATAGGCAGTTCGGCTCTTTTGCTTGATTCTGAGCATGTGCTTTTTTTTTTTGGGTCGTAATTGCATACAAAGGTGCATGATTCCCGATAGGAATTTTTCCTGTCACGAAAATTGAGAACCTGCTCTCAATCTTTTCTTGGCAGGAATTCTGACAGAAAAAGTGTGATGGAAAATACACGGTTGGAAATCCTGACAAAAAGCTCACATCACACTTTTCTTGTCGGGAAAACTGATCGTGTGTACGAGGCATTAGAGTTATACATGAGCTCTACTGCTAGAATTATTGCTCTCACTTTGACATTCGTGACGATACCTCATGTGTGTGCTGCAATCACCGTTTAAATATGCGTCCAAGATCTATGTGCACGTTTGCATTTACCTGTGATCACAGGGGGTTTTGCTTTTTAATGTTTTATTTTTTTTATATATATAAATATATTTTTTATTAATTTTACAATGTAAATTTACAAATACATACATTATCAAACCATGAATAAATAAAGAAAAAAAAAATTACCACTATGCCTTCCAAATACTATGTACGATTTCAGGCAATTTCCCTATAAATGTACTTTCGGGTGAAAAAGAGGGTGGGGGGGGGGGGGTTGGTACTCTAAATGAGTGTTTCAACCCTTAATAATAACTCCTTCAGTGCGGAAGGAAAGGCAAAACAAATTTCACAAATCTTATACCATCTCTCTAGATTACATCTGTGAGGAGTATTGAATCAACGTAGCCCACGTCTTATAGAATTTTCAGTAGGGCTACTTTCACACTGAAGCGCTGGCGGTATAGCGGTGCTATTTTTAGTGCCGCTATACCGTAATTTTTGCCACGATTTGCGGGCGCTAGCGGGGTGATTTGAACCCCCGCTAGCAGCCGAAAAAGGGTTAAAAACGCCCGCAATAAACGCCTCTTTGCGGTGTTTTGGAGGCGCTACCCCATTGATTTCAATGGGCAGGGGCGCTATAGGAGTGGTATTTTTATCACTCCTATCACGCCTCAAAGATGCAGCTTGCAGGAGTTTTTTTTACCCTCCTGCAAGCACACCACTCCAGTGTGAAAGCCCTCAAGCTTTCACACTGGATACAAAGTAGCGGCTTTTTCAGGGCGCTTTGCAGGCACTAATTTTAGCGCAATAGCGCCTGCAAAGCGCCTCAGTGTGAAAGGGGCCTAACTCCCCTTACACTTATGAACCCAACATTCGGCCTCCATAATCGTATCTACCTCTAACCTCCAGTCAAGTATTGTAGGGCATTTGTCACTCCTCCAATATCGCGGTATAAAAGACTTTTGACTGCATCCAAAAGGAAAGGCAATACAGAATTCTTATATCCTTTGACTGAGATTGCTGTATTATGAAATAAAATGTGATCTTTACTAACTGGCAGAGGTGATATTCTATTTAGCCATGTTAAAAAATCTTCCCACTATTTTCGCATTTTGGGATACCATAAATGCATAAGTGCTCCTGGTTGAGTACAGCCTCTCCAACAATTTGGCGAGCTCCCCTGGCTCATGTGTACTACTTTAACCGGGGTTCTGTACCACCTAGAGGATACATTTATAACTTAAAGCGGAGATCCACCCAAAAATGGAACTTGCGCTTTTCAGAACCCTCCCCCCTCCAGTGTCACATTTGGCACCTTTCAGGGGGGGGGGGGCAGATACCCGTTTAATACAGGTATTTGCTCCCACTTCCAGGCATAGATAGCCGCAGAAAATGTGGCTATCTACGCCACTTCCCGTCCCCCCCCGCTGTCTTCTGGGAGACACACAGGTCTCAGAAGACAGCAGGGACCATTCGGGTCGCGCATGCTCAGTAGGGAACCAAGAAGTGAAGCCGCAAGGCTTCACTTAATGATTCCCTTACCGAAGATGGCGGCGGCGGCAGCATCCAAGAGCCGAGCGATAGATCGGCTTCGGGTGCCGACATCGCTGGCGCGCTGGACAGGTAAGTGTCCTTCTTTTAAAAGTCAGCAGCTGCAGTATTTGCGTTAATTCTTGCATTTTTGTACTGATAGATGAAGAATAGGGATGAGCCGAACACCCCCCTCAGTTCGCACCAGAACCTGCAAACGGACCGAAAGTTCGCGCAAACTATCGAACCCCGTTAAAGTCTATGGGACTCGAACGTTCAGAATCAAAAGTGCTAATTTTAAAGGCCAACAGGCAAGTTATTGTCCTAAAAAGGGTTTGGGGACCTGGGTCCTGCCTCAGGGGACATGTATCAATGCAAAATAAGTTTTAAAAACTCCAGTTTTTTTGGGAGCAGTGATTTTAATGATGATTAACCACTTCCATACAGGGCTTTTTATACCACTTCCATACCGGGCCTATTCTGGCACTTCTCTCCTACATGTACAAATCATCATTCTTTTGCTAGAAAATTACTCAGAACCCCCAAACATTATATATATGTTTTTTTTAGCAGACACCCTAGGGAATAAAATGACGGTCGTTGCAACTTTTTATCTTGCACGGTATTTGCGCAATAATTTTTCAAACGCCTTTTTTTGGGGAAAAAAAATGGTTTCATGAATTAAAAAGTAACAAAACAGTAAAGTTAGCCAAATTTTTTTGTAAAATATGAAAGCTTATGTTACGCCGAGTAAAAAGATACCTAACATGTCACGCTTTAAAATTGCGCACACTCATGGAATGGTGCCAAACTTCGGTACTTAAAAATCTCCATAGGCGACGCTTTGAAAATTTTTACAGGTTACCAGGTTGGAGTTACAGAGGAGGTCTAGTGCTAGAATTGTTGCACGCGGCGATACCTCACATATGTGGTTTGAACGGCGTTTACATATGCGGGCGGGACTTACATGTGTGTTCGCTTCTAAGCGCAAGCTATTGGGGATGGGCGTTTTAAAAAAAATATGTATTTTTTTTACACTTTTATTCCTATTACAAGGAATGTAAACATCCCTTGTAATTGGAATGTGTGTGACAGGTCCTCTTTATGGAGAGATGCGGGGTCAATAAGACCCCACATCTCTCTTCCAGGCTGGAAAGCATGAGATCGTGAAAAAAATTTCACTGATCTCATACTTACAATGGCGGCTTTGTTAACATTTGAGGACCCGGGCGTGATGTCATCACATCGCGCCCGGGCCTCCGACGATCATAGAGATGACTGGTGACCATCTGGTCACCAGTCATCTCTATGCTCGTCACGTGACCCACCACCGGCGCCGACGATTCTCTCCGGGTCCCCGATCGCACGGGAGAGCCCGAAGTGAAATATTCCTTTAAATATCGTACCTGGGGGGTGTCTATAGTATGCCTGTGAAGTGGCCCGTGTTTAGAACTGTCCCTGCACAAAATGACATTTCTAAAGGAAAAAAAAAGTCATTTAAAACTGCTTGTGGCTTCAATGTAATGTAATGTGTGGTCCCGGCAATATGGATGAAAATCATTGAGAAAAATCGGCATGGGTAACCCCCCCCCCCCCCCCGCCCATTTGTCTTCAGGTAGCTTTAGGTGCACACTGTGCAAAGGACACAGTACATGAACTGAAAATACTGCAGATACCACAATCACCTGCCTGCCTGTCAGTATATTAGGAAGAGAACAACAAGAACGGATCTAGCTAAACTGAAAACAGTGTGTATAATTATATTATATATACACAAACACCTAGGATGCATATCTCTCTCTCTCTCCCTCTCTCCACATATAATGTGGGGCGTGTACTAAACCCCCCGAGACATAATTGGCCAAAGCTTTGGCCAATTATGGCTCTCCGTTCTTACCACGCTGTGATTGGCCAAAGCATGCGGGTCATAGGGCATGCTTGGCCAATCATCAGCCAGCAATGCACTGCGATGCCGCAGTGAATTATGGGCCGTGACGCGCTACTCGAATTTGGCGCGAGCGGCCCATAATGTTTTAAATTCAGTGAATGGCCGAACAGACGAAGCTCATCCCTAATGAAGAATGAGTGAGGGTAAAACCTTTTTTAACTTATTACTAAGTGGAATTTCTTGTTCTAATTTTTAGATTTACTAACACACATCTTTTCTCATGAGGTTAAAACGTTTATGGGGGGGGGGGGGGGGAGCATTTAAAGTAAATTTATCCAAAATTCATCTAGAAAGAGCAGAACTGCTGCCGTATTTCAGCAAGCTTAAGTAGATTGCCTCCTGGGGCTAGTGCAGCACAGCTTGAGTCTGAGCCCCTGCCCCAATTGGCAAAAAAATAAATATCCCCTTCTTGGGAAAACCAGTGAAATCCTGCCAACCGAGCAAGCGGGGGACACTTTACCGCTCTTTTTAGTCTGTCCCAAGACTTCAATGTGGCTGTTAATGGAGAAACCCCTTCCTTCAGACCCGTATATGTTGCCGATACCCCTGGTGCATAGGCAAGATGGTGTTGGGCCATATGATTTTCTATTTTAAAATCAAATATTATCACTCTCATAGTGATTCCAATTTAGGATCCTGACTAATATCATGGCTTTATAATATAGCTGGATATATGGTAGTCCCGAACACCCCTAGTTATAGGGCTTCGTACGGTAGAAAAATATATTCTAGGTTTTTTATTAACCATACAGTGGCAGCCCATTCTTTAAGGGCACACGGGCGCTGCCCCCTCTATCAGGCCACCCCCTATATGTATCATGGATAGATTCATGCATAGCATGAATCTATCCATTGCTGTCGCGGTCCCTTTTAGGATACCGAGCGCCTGAATTACAGTGGCAGGGGCAGTTTTATTTTTTATTTTTTTTAAGCACCCGATTGGAGCCATAGGCTCTAATAAGCTTCAAAATAGGGTGGACTCTGAGCGCAGAGCATTGCGCTCAGAGCGCACCCAGATGTGTTAGAAAAGCAAATGACCATTTGCATTTCTAACACTGAACTGCCTCTCCGCCAATCAGGGACATGGCCGTCCACCTAAACAGACAAGGAGAGCATTAATCAGAGAAGCAGACAAGAGGCCCATGGTAACTCTGAAGGAGCTGCAGAGATCCACAGCACAGGTGGGAGAATCTGTCCACAGGACAGCTATTAGTCGTGTGCTCCACAAATCTGGCCTTTATGGAGAGTGGCAAGAAGAAAGCCATTGTTGAAAGAAAGAGAAGAATGAGGGAGTAGGTATGGCGCTGTTCAGTGTTGTCTATTTAAATAGAAAAATCCAGTGGTCTAGTGCTATAAAATGTGCTTAGTAGATCAATACATAGACATTAAAACATGTGTGTTGATATGAATTTCTGGTGGACCAAAAAATTATAAAAAAATATTATAATTTTTTGGCCCACCAGGAATTTTTTAGCACAGCTTGTTATTTATGTATTTTTATCACTTTTATTCATTCATATATCAACACATATATTTTAATGTCTATGTATTGATCTACTAGACACATTTTTAGCACTACACCAGTGCATTTTTCTATTTAAATAGACAACACTGAACAGCGCCATACCTACTCCCTCATTCTTCTCTCAATCATTTACTACATTCAGGTGGTAGTAATTGGTAGAGGCAGCAGTTATTTTGTTTGTCTGGTCTTTTCTGGCAGTACTTATCTCCATTGCGCGGATTCATATACAAACAATTGTTGAAAGAAAAGCCATAAGAAGTCCCATTTGCAGTTTGCGAGAAGCCATGTGGGGGACATAGCAAACCTATGGAAGAAGGTGCTCAGGTCAGATGAGACCAAAATTTAACAATCAAAATGCTATGTGTGGCAGAAAACTAACACTGCACATCACCCTAAACACACCATCCCCACTGTGAAACATGGTGGTGGCAGCAGCATCATGTTGTAGGGATGCTTTTCTTCAGCAGGGACAGGGAAGCTGGTTGGAGTTGATTGAAAGATGGATGGAGCAAAATACAGGGCAATCTTAGAAGAAAACCTGTTAAAGTCTGCAAAAGACTTAGACAAACGAGGGATCGGCTTCCCTTGACGTGGTCTGGGAGGCGGGCAAGGCTCATGCCAGAGGGGAATACATCTCCTCTATCAAGGCAGTGAGATCCGGCTTTGCGTTACAGACCGCTCAACTGGAACAAAGTGAAGGGGCGGCTTTGGATCTTTTCATGAGGCATCCAACGCCTGAAAATTATTCTACCCTGGCCCAAACGAGGAGAGACCTGAAGCTCCACTACACCTCGCTGGTACACTCAGATGCGCGAAAGCTTGTAGCCAAGCTTTTCGAGTCAGGGGACAAGAACGGCAAACTACTGGCCAACCTCGTAGCAGAACCTACGCTCCAAACAGTAATCCCTAGACTTCAGACTTCCACTGGTTGCCAGGTAACGGACCCCGAAGGTATACTGTGGGAATTCCATCTCTTCTATAGCAACCTGTATGCCGACCCATTCTCTGGCTCAGCTGCTGCTTGGCTGGAGGAAATGGGGGGAAATACTTTGCCTCTCCTCTCTGAGGAGGACAGGATAGCGTTAGATAAGCCATTAACACGTCTGGAAATAGAGGCCGCAATATACTCCCTGCCCAACAATAAATCCCCGGGCCCAGATGGTCTACCTGGGGACTGGTATAAAACTAACGCTACTTTACTGGTTCCTAAACTAAATCAGTTATACACAGACTGCCTGGAATCCGACAGGCTTCCAGACAGCATGTACCAGGCGCATATAGTGCTGCTGCCCAAACCAGGGAAGGACCCACCTGTTGCTCATCCTACAGACCTATCTCGTTGCTGAACTATGACCTTAAGATACTCACGAAAGTACTAGCCAATAGACTCATGAAGGTTTTACCATCCCTAGTCAACATAGATCAGACAGGCTTTATGCCAGGCAAGTCCACGGACATTAATCTTAGGCAAGTTTTTACCCATCTCCAGCTCCCATCCGAAGAGAATGCCTCCCGGGTACTGGTATCCCTCGACATCAAAAAGGCTTTCGATAAAGTCAGATGGTCCTATATGATGCAGGTTCTGGAGGGTTTTGGCTTCGGCCCAACTTTCCGGAAATGGATCGGCCTACTATATAGGGCACCCACCGCTCGTATCAAACTGAATGGTAGTCTCTCGCCCTCTTTCCCGATTAGGAGGGGAACAAGACAGGGGTGTCCTCTATCACCTGCATTGTTCGCCCTGGTAATGGAGCCTCTGGCCGAGGCCCTGCGGAGGTCGGGGGAGGTGTCTGGAGTACGGGTCGGCTCGGTGACCGAGAAGCTGGCATTGTATGCCGATGATTTGATTCTCTTCCTCGGGGACCCCGGTCCCTCGCTCGCCGGGGCGCTTCGGCTTCTGGACCGTTTCGCGACTCTCTCTGGCCTCAGAACCAACTGGAGCAAATCACTAATTCTACCCATAGACCCCGGGGCAAGGAGGCTGAGTGATCCTACTTCGCCTCTACAATGGGCAGATACCATCAGATACTTAGGGATAAATATCTCGTCCAATACTAAAGACTTTTTCAAACTTAACCTGTCCCCGGTGCTGCAGTGGTGTAAACTAAAACTGAAGGCTTGGTCAAACCTCCCATTATCTCTAATAGGGAGAATTAACTTAATAAAAATGAAATTACTCCCGGTCTTGCTGTATACCTTACGGCACTCTCCGGTATGGATCCCCAAGTCTCTTCTCCGGCAACTAGACTCCTCAGTGGCTTCTTTCTTGTGGCAATCCCACCCGGACAGATTTAGTAAAAAGATTTTGTGTAGACCATGGACACAGGGGGGACTTGCCTGCCCGGACTTCCACACCTACTACTTAGCAGCAATGCTCACCCATGCACATAACTGGCTGGTTTCGGACGACACCAATGCGTCAGTTGTCCTGGAGGCGGCACACCTAGGATCTTTCGAGGCCCTTCGAAATGCACTCTATAGGGGGTCAGGGGGCTCTGCGGTACCCTCGACCCTAGCTATGAAAGCGATCATTAAGGCATGGTTCACAGTAGTGATTAAACCTAATTTGGCGAAGGCCAGGTGGTCCCCTAACACACCACTTTGGTGCAATCCAAGGCTCAGGGAGTTCCACTCTTTGCAGGATCCGGGTCTGTGGGCCGGCAAGGGCATCAAGTATTTGAGGGATATCTGCGATGAGCTGGGGCTATTTACATTCGATAGGTTAAAGAATAAATTCCAGCTTCCGAACTCTTTCTTTTTCAGGTTCCTGCAGCTCCGCCACGCCTTCAGCTCGCAGTTCAAGTCAGTTCAGCTCCGGCTGGAGCTTGATACCTTGGAGATTCTCCTGGACGATGCCGAGCTCTCAAAGCCCCTGTCCCGAATCTATCGAGCACTCCTGCCGTCCATCCAGGAGGGTCTGGATGGTCTGCATGATTTGTGGCGGGCGGAGGTGCAGGAGCTGGACAGCGAAGACTGGGAGGATATGTGGAACTACCCATTTCAGCCGCTGGTGGCTACCAGGGACAAACTGATCCAATTCAAGATCCTCCACAGGATCTATTACACACCCCAACGCCTCCACCGCATATACCCGGCCCTGACAGCTAACTGCTGGAGATGCTCTGATACTCCTGCAGATTTCACACACATATTCTGGGATTGCCTACAGATTCGGGAATATTGGCGGGAGGTAACACAATTCATCCATAACCTAACTACCATTTCTATTCCCCTGACAATTAGTGTATGCCTCCTTGGCCTGGTGGAGCCACTGGCACTTGCCAAAGCCCCACGTACCCTAATAGGTATCCTCCTGTTTTACACAAGGAAAGCCATAGTACTAAAGTGGAAGTCAGCCACCCCCCCCCCCACCCTGACCTCATGGAAGCATCTAGTCAATACAGTGGTCCCCCTCTATAAAGCAACGTATCTGTCTCGTGGATGTCCCAGAAAATATGAAAAAGTCTGGCATCTGTGGACTGATTCGGAGTCCACAACAGATGACCGACCCCAAGAGGAGTAATTCATCAGATCTCCTCCGCACTCATCAGTCCTGATAGGAGCTAAGGTCCGTACTCTGAATAAATGAATGGAGGTGTAAGCATAGCTCAAATTCATAGCACCTACCCCTGCATGCTCCGGATAAGCCCAACCCAGACATCTAGGAACGAGTAGTGGTCCCGCAAGGAATAACAACTCCTGTTGTAATCCTACCATGTGTATCCCGAGAGGTGTCCCTGTTATGTTAGTTAGATATATTTAGCGTTAAGATGTGATGATAAGTTGTCCTCTGTTTTTTGTTTTCTTTTTCTTTATGTCCCCTTGTGTTTTTGGGGGTGTCCCCCCCCTTTTTTTCTTCCCCCCCCTTTTTTTTTGTGTTCTTTCTTTGATGTGCATGTGGTAATGTGCAAGGTTAGGCCGGGGTATGCCCCAACGGCCATGTTTTGTATCTCAATAACGCAGAAAACTTTAACCACTTGACAACTGGGCACTTAAACCCCCTTAATAACCAGACCAATTTTCAGCTTTCGGTGCTCTCACATTTTGAATGACAATTACTCAGTCATACAACACTGTACCCATATGAATTTTTTGTCCTTTTTTTCACACAAATAGAGCTTTCTTTTGGTGGTATTTAATCACTGTTGGGTTTTTTATTTTTTGCGCTATAAGAGAAAAAAGACTGAAAATTTTGTAAAAAAATGATTTTTTTTTCGTTTCTGTTATAAAATTTTGCAAATTACTATTTTTTCTTCATAAATTTTGGCCAAAATTTATACTGCTACATATCTTTGGTAAAAATAAGTACAAATTGGTGCATATTATTTGGTCTTTGTGAAAGTTAGAGAGTCCACAAGCTATGGTGCCAATATCTGAAAATTGATCACACCTGAAGTACTGACGGCCTATCTCAATTCTTGAGACCCTAGCATGCCAGAAAAGTACAAATACCCCCCAAATGACCCCTTTTTGGAAAGAAGACATTCCAAGGTATTCAGAAAGAGGCATTGTGAGTTTTTTGAAGTTGTCATTTTTTCCCACAATTCTTTGCAAAATCAAGATTTTTTTTTTCTCTTTTTTTTTTCACAAAATTGTCATATTAGCAGGTTATTTCTCACACACAGCATATGCATACCACAAATTACACCCCAAAACACATTCTGCTATTCCTCCCGAGTATGGCGATACCACATGTGTGAGACTTTTACACAGCGTGGCCACATACAGAGGCCCAACATGCAGGGAGCACCTTCAGGCGTTCTGGAGCACCCAGGCCAATTCTGACATTTCTCTCCTACATGTAAAAATCATCATTTGTTTGCTAGAAAATTACATAGAACCCCAAAACATTATATATGTTTTTTTAGCAAAGACCTTAGAGAATATAATGGTGGTTGTTGCAACTTTTTATCTCGCACGATATTTGCGCAGCAATTTTTTTAACGCGTTTTTTACGGAAAAAAAAGTTTTGTGCTTAAAAAAAAAAAAAAAAAACAGTAAAGTTAGCCCAATGTTTTTGCATAATGTGAAAGATGAAGTTACGCCGAGTAAATAGATACCTAACATGTTGCCCTTAAAAATTGCACACACTCGTGGAATGGCGCCAAACTTCTCTACTTAAAAAAATCCCCATAGGCGACGCTTTAAATATTTTTACTGGTTACATGTTTTGAGTTACAGAGGAGGTCTAGGGCCAAAATGATTGCTCTCGCTCTAACGTTCGCAGAGATACCTCACATGTGTGGTTTGAAAACCGTTTTCATATGTGGGCGGGACTTACGTATGCGTTCGCTTCTGTATGCGAGCTCACGGGGACAGGGGCGCTTTAAAAAAAAAAAAAATATTTTATCCTTCATTTTACTTTATTTATTTTAGTTTGACATGTTTTTCCGCCCCAAACATTTTCTTGATCACTTTTATACCTATTACAAGGAACGTAAACATCCCTTGTAATAGGAATATGGCATGACAGGTCCTCTTTACAGTGAGATATGGGGGGGGGGGGGGGGTGTCAATAAGACCCCACATCTCACCTCTAGGCTGGGAAGCCTGAAAAAAATACAAAAAAAAAAAAAAAACAACAATCCTGGCTTTGATCGTAGCGGTGAGTCGGTAGAAGCACCGGAGGGCGGCGGGGGGGGGGGGGACATCCCCTCTCGCCTCCCGTAAGAATGATCAAGCGGCGGAACAGCCGCTATGATTGTTGTTATGGTGTAGGGAATCGCCGGCTGAAAAAGCTAATATCTGAATGATGCCTGTAGCTGCTCCCATCATTCAGATATCCCCGCACAAAGTCAAGGACGTCATATGACGGCCGGAGGGCGGGAAGTGGTTATTGCCGGGCATTGCGGAGTATTGCCGGGCATTGCGGAGTATTGCCGGGCATTGCGTCGTATTGCAGGGCATTGCGGAGTATTGCGGACTATGGCAGGGTATTGCACGGGGTATTGCACAGGGTATTGTGGAGGGTATTGCAGAGTATTGTGGAGGGTATTGCAGAGTATTGTGCAGGGTATCGCAGAGTATTGTGCAGGGTATCGCAGAGTATTGTGCAGGGTATTGCAGAGTATTTTGCAGGGTATTGCGCAGGGTATTGCAGAGTAATGCGCAGGGTATTGCAGAGTATTGCGCAGGGTATTGCAGAGTATTGCGCAGGGTATTGCAGAGTATTGCGCAGGGTATTGCAGAGTATTGCACCAGAGTATTGCAGAGTATTTTGCAGGGTATTTTGCAGGGTATTGCAGAGTATTGCGCAGGGTATTGCAGAGTATTGCGCAGGGTATTGCATAGTATTGCGCAGGGTATTACAGAGTATTTTGCAGGGTATTGCAGAGTATTGCACCAGGGTATTGCAGAGTATTGCACCAGGGTATTGCAGAGTATTGCACCAGGGTATTGCAGAGTATTGCACCAGGGTATTGGCAGGGTATTTTGCAGAGTATTGGCAGGGTATTTTGCAGAGTATTGGCAGGGTATTTTGCAGAGTATTGGCAGGGTATTTTGCAGAGTATTGGCAGGGTATAGCACAGGGATGGCTGAGCAGGGATGGATGGATGGCTGGATCTGTGACTGCAATTGTCACAGATCCAGCCCACAGCGCTGCTGCCTTGATCTGCACCCTCCCCTCTCCTCTCACACTGTACCGATCGGTACAGAGAGGGGAGGGAGGAACCGGCGTCATCAAATGACGCCGGTCTGTTTACAAGTGATTGCTCCGTCATTTGACGGAGCGATCACGTGGTAAACGGCCGCTATCAGCGGCGATTTACCGCGATTCGTGATCCGCCGGGTCCTCTGGACCCGGCGGTCACGGAGTTTCCCGTGTGCGCGCCCCAGGGGGCGCGCGGGAGCGCGATTCTGGGAGGACGTTATATAACGTCCTCCCAGAGTTAAGCAACCACCTTGTCGACGTTATTTGTCGGCAGGTGGTTGTTAAGTGGTTAATAAAGCGAATTAAAAAAAAAAAAGTCTGCAAAAGACTTGAGACTTGGGCAACAAGTGAGCAATCACAGAAAATCCCAATAAAATAAATTTACGTTTTTTGGTTGTAACATGACATAATGTGGAAAATTTCAAGGGGTATGAATACTTTTTCAAGGCACTGTAATAACCGAGTTTAAACCTTGCACATTATATGACAAACATTTAAGCACAACCATGAGGTTTTTTTATCCAATGAGTTGAAATCATAATACCACCTTTGTAACAATAATTCTCCTTTCCCAGCCCACTTATATACTGTATGTATCTAACCCCCAAAAGTACATAGTAAGGCTCATAGTGGAAAAAGAAAGAAGTGGTAACCTGTAAAGGCTTTTAAATCACCGCCTATGGATAGTAAAATGTATGTGGTTTGTCGGCATGGCACAGGCGTGCGCAATGTTAAAGTGTGACATGTTTGGTATCTATTTACTCAACGTAACATTATCTGTTATATGCAAACTCAGCCAGAGTTTGGCAAAGTTCTAGCACGGCCAAACGGACCCCTTCAGGCACAAAGATCTTATCTTCATATCATAGCAATCCTTCCTTTGCAGAAAGAGAAAATTCCTGGAAGAGGTGGTATTGCTTGCTTGATCTGAGTCAGGGGAACTGCTTGTAGTAGTAATGCCGCGTACACATGGCCGGACTTTGCCACAGGCAAAACTCCATCTGCATTTCTGACGGAAAAATTGAGAACCTGCTCTCTAAGGCCATCGGAAATTCCAACGGGAAAAGTCTGATGGGGCATACACACAGTCGGAATATCCGATGAAAAGCTCCCATCTGACTATTTCCATTGGAAATTCCGACCGTGTGTACGTGGCATAAGAAGTTTCCTACTGACAATAAAGTGTCAGAAGAGGGTAGCTGCTTGGGATCATCGAACATCCATAAAAGGGCCTCTGGTTTAATGTTCTTGGACCCAGGTCTGTACGTTATGTGAAACACAAATCTGGAGAAGCAAAGTGCCCACCTGGCCTGATGTGGTTTCAGTCACTTAGCAGTCTTCAGGTATTTTACATTTTTTTTTTATGATCAGTGTAAATCAGGATGGGATGAGACAAAACTTCCAGAAGGTACATCCACTCCTCCAAAGCGGACATGATTGCTAATAACTCACGATCACCCATGTCCTAATTTTTCTCAGCAGAAGAGGGCTTACGTGAGAAATATGCTACTGGATGTAGCAAGGTCCTTAGTCCCTGGCGTTGCCTCTGAGAATGCAGTAGGAGCTGTTCTATCGCGTCTACCTAAATGATGTAAGGTAAAGCTGGATTGGGATGACTCAGGATGGGTGCATTAGTGAATAATTCTTTCAGCTTTTCAAAAGCAGTCTGTGCTGCAGGTGACCAGAAGAAAACATATGCTTTTTTTTAGTTACCTTTGTAATTGGAGCAATAATTGCAAGAGAAGCCCCTGATGAATTTGATAGAAGTTAATAAAACGTTGAACATCTTTCTTATCGGTTGGAGCTGGCCAGCCTAAAATGGCAGAAACTTTCTGCGGATCAATCTTGATTCCTTTAGTAGAGATAATTAAGCCCAGAAACTGAATGTTTTGTTGCGCAAACTTGCATTTCTCTGGTTTAGCATAAAGTCCATATTGCCAGAGCCGACTAAGAAATCTCTTGGCGTTTGCATGATGGAGTTCCAGAGAAAAATCAAGATATTGTCAAGATAAACAATAACGAAAATGTCCAGAAAGTCTTTAAAAATATAATTGAACAAATATTGCAAAGTGGCGGGTGCATTACACAGCCCAAAGGGCATCACTAAGTATTCTAAGTGGGAAGGGGAAGTACGGAAGGCCGTCTTCCACTCATCCCCCGTCCGTATGCGTACTAAGTTATAGGCTCCCTGCAAGCCTAGTTTAGTGAAGATTGCGACAGCTCTGAGCCTCTGGAACAGTTCCAGAATCAGCAGGAGAGGATAATCAATTTTTCACTGTGATCCTATTTAGTTCTCTGTAGTCTATGCAAAGCCAAAGGGAATTACCTTTCTTTTCCACAGAATAAACCCTAGTCCCTGCAGGAGACGTGGATGGCTGATTAAATCCCTTTCTGAGGTTGTCATCCAAAAAAATTTCAAGTGCACGTTCCGATAAAGGAAAGATCTGTCCGAAGGGAATTTCAGCTCTAAGTAATAATTCAATGGGGCACTCATAGGGTCTGTGTGGTGGCAGGGTGTCAGAGTCCATGCACAATAGGGTGGTGGTCTGGACCAGACACTTTGGCAGGCAATGATCCTGACAGTAGGGGGATTGGAAGTTCACTTCCCCTGTGGCCCAGTTGATGCCTGTAGCCACGGCATACCCAGAATGACATAGTACAGAGGTGATGAGATAGTGTACAGGCACAGTAGTTCTTTGTGATCTGAAAAGGCAGTGGAAAGCGGTAGAGGAATAGTTTCCTGTTTTACAGTACCAGACCTAATGCTGGATCCATCAGCAAGATAAAACCGAAAGTACTTGAGCCTTGGGTTGTAGAGGAATTTGATGCTGCATGGCAAAGGATAGGTCTATAAAGCAGCTATAGGCCCCAGAATCAATAAATCGCAGACATTGGAACAAACCCTCCTGGGAGCTGGAAGGACAGTTACCTGGGCTCAGTCAGGCAGGACAGGTTGTCTACTGGTAGAGTAGATGGAACGGCACATACATAGTTTAATTCACATGGGATGAACTTGGCCAGTGGATTTCTCTAGGCGACGTTCTCTGAGCCGCAGGTCAATCTACATGGACAGCAAAATCAGCCCTCAATTAGCATCCTCTTTCTCCAGTAGACATTGAGCCCATGTCTGGGGTTCCCTTTGTAGCAGGGAGATAACAAATCCCACCTTTGTAGCTTCCAGCAAAAAGGTGCAAAGTTGCAATGCAAAATAAAGCTGACATGCGTTGCAGAACGCACAAAACTTAGTCTGATCACCAGACAACCTTTCTGGCATGGGAACCCTTAGCTCAGGAGGCCACATTATCACAGTAGGAAGCAGTGGCCTGGGCTGTGGAAGGAGCTGATGAGACCATACTGGTTGTAGTTGCCGTGGGCATAGGTGCAAGCAAGGCTTGGAATCGGCTCTCAAGCTGTATATACCCCTCTTGTAGGCTCGATGGCTTTGGTTAGCACAGCAATATGGTGGCAAATTTCATCCAGCGGGCAGGTCCCTCTGTCAGGCTCCAACATTGCCCTTTCATACTGTAATGTACTTAGTGGTGAAGTCTGAAGTGAAGAGGTAGGCCTCTCTAACAGCTCTGGCTCAGGAGCCCTGGTAAGGTACACCAGAGCACAGAGTAGCACGAGTGCCTGTAAAGTCTTCTGCCAGGAAGTGGTGATGTGCATTGGGGTGCGTAGAGATGACTGGCTGAATGCATATAAGTGGAAGGGCCAGAGCTGGAGGCACGCATGGGTCAGCTGATGCAGATATAAGAGCCAAGGCAAGGTCTGACAGTCCAGGTCAGCAACAGACAGCAGAGTAGTCAGGAATCAGACTGGGGTTGATAACAGAAAGGCAGATTATACAAAGGAGCAGGCAGAAGAATAGTCCAGAAGCCAGCCAGAGTCGGTACAGGCAGATTTAAGGCATAGTTAGGTACAGATGAGGTCAGCAACAGAGGATCAACACAGGAACCAATGCACAGATGTTCAGGAGCATAACAGACCAAAACGGCACTGACACAGATGACTAGTAGCACCTGTCACATGGCCAGTGGTTCTTAGGCCTATGCGCCTGCAAGTAGCTTTTCTGACGGACAGGTACTGTTTGTATCTCCCCGGCCTCTCAAAGAATTTGATTAAACACAGATCTGTTTGGTCAGATGCTTCCCTGGCTGAACCAGTCAGGGAATGACAGCTGTGCATCCTTGTTGCTTCCGACTTAATTAGTCACAAAGGAGATTGGAGACCAGATGTTTCTCAATCTTTGTGGGCAGCTAACCCAGTCCCGGGTGCTGCGGGGGAAGGGAGGGCCTGGGAACGGCGGTGTGCCCTTCCGAGCCTTGTAAAAGCGATTGGGTGGCTGTAAGCTGCTAGGATCACTTTTCCTGGAAAGCTGATCACTGGCTCCAAAAAAATAACAGAACCATGGCTGCCGCCATGATCCTTCTATAAATGCTTGTTGCCCACAACGTTTATATACATACGCTTGGCAGCAAGTGGTTAAAGTGTCATTGCTACCTGTGTGGATATAATGCTTGGTCGTCCTCTTATAGCGTAATGCACACTGGCCATTTAGCCCTGATGTATGGGATCCTGGCCCTTTGGTGTGGACATAAGGCCTCTTTTACACTGAGATGCTTGAAAAACTGCCAGTAAAACACTGAGCGCTTTTGAAGAGCTTTCAATTCATTTCAATGGAGAGGGGTGTTTTTTCCCCAGCTCTGTCAGCACACTGCCCCAGTGTGAAAGCATTCATTGATTTTAATAGAAATACGTTTTCGGAAGCTTTTCAGGTGCTTTTTTAGCGTGAAAGTGCCTGAAAAGCGCCTCAGCGTGAAAGTGGTCCTAGGCACAGGCTCTCTATGAGAGGCCGACAGCCACTGTGGTTGGGTGATAAACCGAGCGTACTCAGGAAGGAATGCCTGGAACACAAGCAGTCTGCGATTCAGGCATTTGTCCATGAAGCTGTACAGGCTGCCGAATGATGCAGCTGTGCCTTTTGCCCACCAGGATCCAGGGTTGCCAACCTCCCACAGCATATTTATTGATGGACAGTGGCGGCCGGGTTGCAGGCAGCGGCTCCTGTATCCTCTCCTTCTCTGCTTCGAGCAACACGGCACCTGTGTCCTCTCCTCCATGGCTTTGATGGTGGGCAGCGCGGCTCCTGTGTCCTCTTCACCTAGGCTTCGAGCAGCACGGCTCCTGTGTCCTCTCCTCCTTGGCGGCTCCTGTGTCCTCTCCTCCTTGGCGGCTTCCGTTGTGTGGCTCCTCCTAGGCATCTAATAGGATTGCTTGTCCTTTTAGTCAATCGGGTGATAGGTCTCAAGACCCGCTTCCTGATTGGCTGAAAGGAGGATCAGTGTGGCCCATAGCAAATATTAAATTTGCTACTGTCACACAACTGGGTGGGATCGGGGCACAGTGCTCTGCGCCCCGGCCCACCCTTTTTTTTAAGCCTATTAGAGCCTCTGTACTAATCACATGCTTCAAAAAAACACCCCCCCCTCCATTGGAATCTATTCGTCTAGCGCCCTGTACGTAGATCAGGGGGCCGGACACATGGATGGGGGTTGGTGCCCATAATAGATGGGCCGCTGCTGCTGATGGAGCACATTTTTTTTTACTGACAACCTCAAAAATCACAGAACTTCTATTAACCACTTAACGACCGCCCACTGTAAATATACGTCGGCAGAATGGCACCGACAGGCAGAATCACGTATATGTACGTGATTGCCTTTGTATAGTTGGGGGGTCCGATCGGACCCCCCTTCTTTACAGTGAGCGGTCGTTTTACCTTCGGGAGCGATCCGGCATGAGGGGACGGCCGTTCGATTCCGGCCACCCCCTCTCGATCGCTCCCGGCGAATGAGAGCTTCCCCTGCCTGTGTGCTTGTTTACACAGGCTGGAGGAAGTGATGTCATCTCTCCTGCGGCGCTCACATATACCGAGCGCCGTACAGGAGAAGATGCAGGTTAGTGCACACAACACTACACTGACACCAGGACACATAGGTACATAAATCTCCCCCCCCCCAGATCACCCCCCAGCCCCCAGTCACAGTGTCACTGATTGTAGTGACCATTTATTTAGTGATCACTGCAATCAGTGACATTTGTGACTGTAAAAGTGTCAGTACATTTAGTTTTAGGTCCAGTGTAGCCCCCTAACCCCCCCTAATAAAGGTTTAACCCCCTGATCACCCCCCCAGATAACCCTTTCACCCCCTAGTACCGCCGTCGCTAAGCGATCATTTTTCTGATCGATGTCTTAGCGTCGGTGATGCTGATCGGTAGCCAGTAATTTTTTTTAGGTTTTTATAGCGTCGGGTACCCCCATATATTACCTAATAAAGGTTTAACCCCCTTGATCACCCCCCAGGTAACCCTTTCACCCCCTATCACCACGGTCACTAAGCGATAATTTTTCTGATCGATGTTTTAGCGTCGGTGATGCTGATCGGTAGCCAGTAATTTTTTTTAGGTTCGCCGCAGGTTTTTATAGCGTCGGGTACCCCCATATATTACCTAATAAAGGTTTAACCCCCTTGATCGCCCCCCAGGTAAACCTTTCACCCCCTATAACCACTGTCACTAAGCGATAATTTTTCTGATCGCTGTCTTAGCGTCGGTGATGCAGCTCGGTAGCCAGTAATTTTTTTTAGGTCTGCCGCAGGTTTTTATAGCGTCAGGTACCCCAATATATTACCTAATAAAGGTTTAACCCCCTTGATCGCCCCCCAGGTAACCCTTTCACCCCCTATCACCACTGTCGCTAAGCGATCATTTTTCTGATCGCTGTCTTAGCGTCGGTGATGCAGATCGGTAGCCAGTAATTTTTTTTAGGTTCGCCGCAGGTTTTTATAGCGTCAGGTACCCCCATATATTATCTAATAAAGGTTTAACCCCCTGATCGCCCCCCAGGTAACCCTTTCACCCCCTATCACCACTGTCGCTAAGCGATCGTTTTTATGATCGTTGTCTTAGTGTCGGTGATGCAGATCGGTAGCCAGTAATTTTTTTTTAGGTTCGCCGTCAGGTTTTATATAGCGTCAGGTACCCCCATATATTACCTAATAAAGGTTTTAACCCCCTAATTGCCCCTAGTTAACCCTTTCACCAGTAATCACCATATAAGTGTTACGGGTGACGCTGGTTAGTTAGTTTGCTTTTTATAGTGTCAGGGCACCCGCCGTATATAACCCAATAAAGGTTTAACCCCCTGATCGCCCGGCGGGTGATATCAATTAGGTTTTAGCGTCAGAGAGGGTCTGCGTCACACCCCAGGCAGCGTCAGGTTAGTGCCAGTAACGCTAACACCCACGTGTGAAGCATACACCCCCCTTAGTGGTATAGTATCTGAACAGATCAATATCTGATCTGATCAGATCTATACTAGCGTCCCCAGCAGTTTAGGGTTCCCAAAAACGCAGTGTTAGCGGAATCAGCCCAGATACCTGCTAGCACCTGCGTTTTGCCCCTCCGTCCAGCCCAGGCCACCCAAGTGCAGCATCGATCGATCACTGTCACTTGCAAAACACAACACACATAACTGCAGCGTTCGCAGAGACAGGCCTGATCCCTGCGACTCCAGTGCTGTAGGAGGTGATTTCGCCACCACAGTTAAAAAAAAAAAAAAGCATATATGCCGAAGCATTGGGGCAGCAGGGGCGGAGGAGCGATTTTGCTCCCAATGCCGCGTACATACAGTCGAAATTCCGACGGAGGCTTGCCCGTGGAAAAGTCTGACCATGTGTACGTGGCATAACTTTTGCGGGAAGATGCCCCCATGCTTCGGCATTTATAAATGGTGCATGTATGCCCATCATTAGAAGTGGGTGGATGAAGGGCGGTATTCTAATGGTGGGCATACCCACCGATCAATCTTTTTTTTTCGTTCAGCCAACAGGCTGCATGAAAAAAAAGATTACAATACATGTCCAACAAGGACCAGCAACGTACTGGTATGTTGCTGGACTTTGAATGTTTATACCAGAATGATGCCTGCGGGTTTAGGTATCATCTTGGTATCATTCTTTTCAGCCAGCGGCCGGCTTTCATGTAAAAGCAATCCTAGTGGCTAATTAGCCTCTGGACTGCTTTTACAAGCAGTGGGAGGGAATGACCCCCCCCCCCCCGGATATAAAAAGCGCCATTGGGAAAGCATTTTATCACACCGATCTTGGTGTGGTCAGATGCTTTGAGGGCAGAGGAAAGATCTAGGGTCCAATAGACCCCAGTTTTTTCAAAAAAGAGTACCTGTCATTACCTATAGCTATCATAGGGGATATTTACATTCCCGGAGATAACAATAAAAAAAAAAAAAAAAAAAATATGGAAGCAACAGTTTAAAAATAAAATAAAAAAGCAAAATTAATAATAAAAAAAAAATAAAAAAAGCTCCCCTGTCCTGCCCTGCTCTTGCCCAATGGCGAACGCAAGCGTCGGTCTGGCGTCATATGTAAACAGCAATTGCACCATGCATGTGAGGTATCACCGCGAAGGTCAGATCGAGGGCAGTAATTTTAGCAGTAGACCTCCTCTGTAAATCTAACGGGGTAACCTGTAAAGGATTTTAAAGGCTTTTAAAAATGTATGTAGTTTGTCGCCAATGCGCGTTTGTGCGAAATTTTAAAGCATGTCGTGTTTGGTATCTATGTACTCGGCCTAAGATCTTTTTTATTTCATCAAACATTTGGGCAATATAGTGCGTTTTATTGCATTAAAAAAAATAGGATTTTTTGTACTCACCGTAAAATCCTTTTCTCTGACATCCATGGACTGACACAGTGTGTCTTTACACTTTACACGTGGGTTATGTCCCTGCTTGCAGGAGAAGACCTAGGCAGAATGTGAGATGTTATACATACATTCTAAAAGCCAGAGCTGAACAGCCCCACCCAGGGGGCGGTCCCTCCGGGCATAACCCTCCCACTACAGTCAGCAGACTTCAGTTCGTAACAAAGCAGTACAAACTTAAAAAGGAAGGGTGGGTGCCGTGTCAGTCCATGGATGTCAGAGAAAAGGATTTTACGGTGAGTACAAAAAAATCCTATTTTCTCTTATCATCCATGGACTGACACGGTGTGTCTTTACACTTTACACGTGGGATGTCCCAAAGCAGTGTCAAGAGGGATGGGAGCAGTATAAATGGAAAAACCAAAAACTTCCACTCCAAGAAGGCAGATCTCCTCAACGGAGGAGTCGCAACTTTAAACAGCGGCCTGCAGCACCCTGCGGCCGAAGGAAGCATCCGAAGATGCAGCCACATCAACCTTATAAAAAAAAGGTATGAACAGACGACCAGGTCGCCGCCTTGCACACTTGTGCAACCGACGCTTGATGTCGGAAAACCCAGGAAGCACCAATTGCCCTGGTGGAATGCGCCGTAACCGGAAAGGGAGGCGCCCGCCCTTTGAGAGCATAGGCTTGAATGACGGTTTGTCTGATTCCCCTAAAAATGATGGCAGACGAAACCGCTTGGCCCTGTTATGGACCAGGGGCAGTCACAAACAGTGAGTCGGACTTCCGAATAGAAGCAGTAGCAGACAGGTACACCCGTAAGGCTCGTACCACATCCAATATGTGCAGCGCAAACTCTCTGGGATGCAATGGGTGAGGACACAAGGACGGGAGGACAATGTCCTCATGTAGGTGAAAGGTAGACACCACCTTTGGCAAAAAGGAAGGTCGCGGATGCAACACCGCCTTATCCTTATGGATGACTAAATATGGCGACTTGCAGGACAAAGCCGCCAACTCAGACACTCGTCAAACAGAAGTGATTGCCACTAAAAGGCCACCGTCTGAGACAAGACAAGAGAGGAATATCCTGGATATTCCCAAAAAGGAGGTTCCTGGAGGACCTAGAGCACCAAATTCAGATCCCACGGTGGGAGAGAAGGCTTGACAGGAGGGAGCACATGGCGAACCCCCAACACAAGGTGCTAACCAAGAAATGACCCGGTAGAGGTCGCTGAAAGAAGACGGCCAAGGCCGAAATCTGATCCTTGATGGTACTCAAAGCAAGCTTTTGGGTCACTCCACACTGTAGAGGACGCAGGATTCTGGGGACGGAATACGTCCGAGGACGCTAGTCCAGCGCTTTGCATATGGCGATATAAGCTTTCCAGGCACGGTGATAGATCTGCCTGGAGGAAGACTTCCGTGTCCTTAACATGGTCAAAATGACAGAGTCCGAGAGACCTCGGTCCCTCAATACCTGGCTTTAAACAGCTCTGCCGTTAAAGCCAGAGACTGTAAGCCGGATGAAACATAGGACCTTGAGACTGAAGGTCCTCCCTCATCGGCAACCGCCAGGGAACGTCCGCAACGAGACGTACCAGATCAGCGTACCAGTGACGCTGAGGCCAATCCGGAACAATTAGGATCACCGGAGTTTATATCAGGCGATAAGGACCCTATGGGGCCACCAACGCATCCGAGTCATCGCCCAAGGATCCCTGGATCTGGCCACAACCTCGACCCTTGCGACTGAGTCGAGAGGCCATCAGGTCCACATCCGACGTGCCCCCCCGTCGGCAAAGGAGTTGACATATGCAAGGACCACTCTTCCTGGTCCGGCGATTGGCGACTCAGATAGTCCGCCCCTACAGAGCCGGCACGTTTCTTCCGGCCCACTTCAGGATACGGATTACCTCGGAAGCCGCAGCTGAGCTCCGAGTCCCCCCGTGATGGTTTACATACGCCACCGCCGTGGCGTTGTCCGACTGGCTCCTGATGGAGCGACCCCGTACTCTCTCCGACCTGAGGAGAGACACAGTCTGATGGCCCGCATTTCCAGAACAGTGATTGGTAAACGGGCTCGTCCGGAGTCCAAGGTCTTGAGCCGACAGGACTCCCCAGACTCCACTCCAGCCCGTCAGGCTGGCGTCCGTCGTGAGTACCATCCATTGGATGGGAGGGGAACGACTTTCCGGACCGAAGAGCCGAGGGTCCCAACCACCCTGTCAGGGACGCCCTGACCAGGTGAATCACCTGGATCCGAAGATCCAAGGACAACGGGGATTTGTCCCAGGTGGACAAGATCTCCTTCTGCAATGCCCTGGTGTGTGATTGGGCATACGGAACGGCCGCGAAGGATGCCACCAGGAGTCCCGGGACTCTCATGCAAACAACGGATTGACAACCATGTTCGGGATGTCAGCACCCGCACCGCAGACTGAAGTGTCAGCAACTACTCCAGAGGTAGGATACCTTGCCTCCAAGGAGTCCAGAACCAGAACTAGAGACTCCAGACACTGAGTCGGGACCAGGACTGACTCCTGAATGTTCAGGAACCACCCGAGGTCCCTGAGGGTCTAATTGACGATAGTCACCTTTCCTCTAAGTCTGAGCCACTTTCTGCTCATAGCAGAAGACCGTCCAGATAGCCACGACAGCAATACCTCGCTGTAACAGAAGGCTAGAACCGGAGCAAGCACCTTGGTGAACACCCTTGGTGCCGAGGCAAGGCCGAAAAGGAAGAGCCACAATCGAGAGTGGACTTCGCTGATCGCAAGGCGCAGAAACTTCTGGTGACTTGCGCAGATCGGAACATGCAAGTAGGCGTCCTTGAAGTCCAAGGACGCCAGAAGAAAATCCCTTTGGTGGAGTGTAGCGATCACCGTGCGAATGGATCCCATGCGGAATTTCTGCACCTTCTCGAAGGCATTCAGGGCCTTGAGGTCCAGGATAGGTCGAACCACGTCCTATTTTTGGGACGCCAAACAGATTCGAGCAGAATCCCTGAAAACTCTCCTGTGACGGAACCGGCACAATCACTCCGGACCTGATCAAACCTGTACAGCCCCCAAGAGGGCTGCCCGACAGGTAGGAAGGAGAGAAAGATTCAAGGGAAAGAATCTGTGTGGGGGCCAGGATCGGGATACTATCCTATAACCTGAGGTGACCACCACCCACACCCACCAGTCGGAGATTCGGGAGGTCCACCGATCCGTGAACCTGCAAAGTCGTCCCCCCACCCCAGAGTCGGGCGGAGGCAAGACTTCACGCGGAGGCGGGCTTGGGAGCCGCTTGTTTGGCTTACGCACCCAGGGGCACTTGTGCCCACCAGCCGCACTGCCATCAGTCTGAGAGGGCCTACCTGTGGATTCTGACTGACGAAAAAACCCCTGTTTTGCTGGAAAGGAAGGCCCCCGTTTGCGGCGGGCCTCCTCACCCTTGCTAGTCTAAGGAAGAAGAGTGCGTTTACCTCCCGTGACATCCATGACGATGTCATCCAGAGCAGCACCGAAAGGTCTACCGCCTTTAAAATAGTAGATCCGTCAGGAGCTTCCTAAGGCTAGGTCAGCAGACCAGCATTTCAACCAGATAAGACGACGCAATACCACCGCCGAGACAGAGGCCCTGGATATTAAAGGGGCCGCGTTCAGCGTGGCGTCGCACACAGAAACCAGGCCCTGAACCAGTTGGGTGGGCCAGAGCAACTGTGTCTGGAGGAAGAATATGCTCCTGTACAGCTAGGTGCAACATTTTTGCCCAACCTGTAAGTGTTTTTGACACAAGGGTCGCCGCTACCACAGGTCGTAGGGCGGATCCCAACAAGGCAAACATGGTTCTGCTCACCACTTCTGACCTCCTGTCAGTGGGGTCTTCAAATGCAGGAGTCCCCTCCATCGGGAGAGTGATGGCCTTGTTCAACCGGGCGACTGGAGGGTCGACCACTGGGGGAGAAGCCCACTTTTTAAGTAGGGCATCTTCAAGGGGTATCTGATAGACAAACGCCGCGGGACCATAAAAAAATTCTTCTGCGGCTTTTCCCAGACCTTATCAATGAGCTGGTCAAAGAAAGTACAATGGAAAAAACCCCTTTAGAAGGCCTGGCCTTAAAAGAACCAAAGGAGACAGTATCCGCCTGAGGTTCTGCATCCGCAGCATTTGAGCTTGAGAGTGTCCCTCACCACAGTCATGAGCACACTAACAAGCGCCCTGTCATTTACTGACTCAGAACTGGAGTTTCCCTCATAAGGAATGTCCTGTTCAAAACCATCCATACATTCAGAACTAGGGTCCTGAGCGATAGTGGCTAGGCCCATATCTGAATCAGCGCACTGCCCTCGAGTAGATAAAGTGGGGAGAGGGCGCCTTTTTGCACCTTGCGCTTGCACACAGCTCCCATCCTGGTCAGAAATTGATTCCAGGGCTGCCCACAACAGGTCCATAGGGACCGCAGTGCTGAATCACTGCCTGTTGCCACTGACATTTTTAGGGGAAGCTGGTGACACAGACTCCATATTGTCCCTCTCTGAGACTCTCTCAGATAAAAAGTCCACCCACAGGCTGTGCTGACTGAGGAGGGGGCGCCCAGGGGACTCACCAAACCGGACCAGGGACCGCTTAGTTCCGCTGTCTGTACCGCGCTGTGTCAGCGCTGGTAAGCTGTGAGGAGATTCGCGCTGCTATAGCAGCGCTAGAGGCCAAACTAGTGCTGAAAAGCGCGCGGGCTACAAGAAAATGGCCGCCGCACTTCACTGAGGCGATCCGCGGCAAGATGGCCGCCATGACGCAGTTAAAAGGAAACAGCACACACGCACAGCGCCACTCGGCGCTCAGGCCCCAAAAAAAAACACACAAAAAAGCCCCAAGGCATACATTGCAGACCAGCATGAGCCCCCCAAGAACAGTGTGACCCCCAAGCACCCCACACAGTCAGCGCCAGTAATGGTGACAGAGAGCGACAATAAAATACAGGGGGAGACAGGGAAAATCCCCCACAGAGAAACACACAGCCCTTTGTACTCACCTGCAGGCAGGAGAGACTACTTACCCGTCCCCTGAGGGACACACTGGTGTTTCTGACAGGACTATCACAGTGCAGTACTGAGTAGCTGTCGGCCCGGTCCACCGCGAAAGATACAGTCAGTCAGGAGCTGTTCAGTCTTGAGAGGACCGTGGGAGCATGAAAGCAAACCCGGCCACCCCTGGAGTCATGGGGCCTGTCGTGAACTGAGTCTCACGCACACAAGGCGAGGATCAGCACGCTCGATGGTCGGACAGGGAAGACTACGAGGATATCTTGTACCCAACCTGTTGCCCAGCCGACAGTTGATAGAAGATTCTCAAAAATAAAATAAAAAAGAATTCCAAAAAGGAATAAAATAGGTCAGGAGACTGGCTCCTGAGGGAGCCACGTCTTCTCCTTCTGCTAGGCAGAAAAAAACTGAAGTCTGCTGACTGTAGTGGGAGGGTTATGCCCGGAGGGACCGCCCCCTGGGTGGGGCTGTTCAGCTCTGGCTTTTAGAATGTATGTATAACATCTCACATTCTGCCTAGGTCTTCTCCTGCAAGCAGGGACATAACCCACGTGTAAAGTGTAAAGACACACCGTGTCAGTCCATGGATGATAAGAGAAAGTGTATTTTTTCCCCAAAAAATGCGTTTGAAAAATCGCTGCGCAAATACTGTGTAGAAAAAAAAAATGCAACACCCACCATTTTATTCTGTAGGGCCTTTGCTTTAAAAATATATATAATGTTTGGGGGTTCAACATAATTTTCTTGTAAAAAAAAATATGTTTTCATGTAAACAAAAAGTGTCAAAAAGGGCTTTGTCTTCAAGTGGTTAGAAGAGTGGATGTAAGCTTCCTAATGTTGTGTATAAAATGCCAGAACAGTTCAAAACCCCCCCAAATGACCCCATTTTGGAAAGTAGACACCCCAAGCTATTTGCTGAGAGGTATTGTGAGTATTTTGCAGATCTCGCTTTTTGTCAAAGTTTTGAAAATTGAAAAAAAAAAAGAAAAAAAAAAAAAAAAAAAAAAAAAAAAATGTACTTTCTTCATTTTCAAAAACAAATGAGAGCTGTAAAATACTCACCATGCCTCTCAGCAAACAGCTTGGGGTGTCTACTTTCCAAAATGGGGTCATTTGGGGGGGTTTTGTGCTATTTCGGCATTTTATGGCCTTCGAAACTGTGATAGGTAGTGAGGAGTGAAATCAAAAATTTGTGCCTAGAAATCCTGAAGGCGGTGATTGGTTTTCGGGGTCCCGTACGTGGCTAGGCTCCTAAAAAGTCCCACACATGTGGTATCCCCGTACTCAGGAGAAGCAGCAAAATTTATTTTGGGGTGCAATTCCACATATAACCATGGCATGTGTGAGCAATCTATCATTTAGTGACAACTTTTTGTAATTTTTTTTTTTTTGTCATTATTCAATCACTTGGGACAAAAAAAAAAAAATATTCAATGGGCTCAACATGCCTCTCAGCAATTTCCTTGGGGTGTCTACTTTCTAAAATGGGGTCATTTGGGGGGGGGGGGTTTGTACTGCCCTGCCATTTTAGCACCTCAAGTAATGAGATAGGCAGTCATAAATTTAAAGCTGTGTAAATTCCAGAAAATGTACCCTAGTTTGTAAACGCTATAACTTTAGCGCAAACCGATAAATATACGCTTATTGACATTTTTTTTACTAAAGACATGTGGCTGAATACATTTTGGCCTAAATGTATGACTAAAATTGAGTTTATTCGATTTTTCTTATAACAAAAAGTAGAAAATATCATTTTTTTTCAAAATTTTCGGTCTTTTTCCGTTTAAATCGCAAAAAATAAAAATCGCAGAGGCAATCAAATACCATTAAAAGAAAGCTCTATTTGTGGGAAGAAAAGGACGCAAATTTCGTTTGGGTACAACATTGCATGCCCGCACAATTTACAGTTAAAGCAGCGCAGTGCAAAATTCTGAATTCACCTCTGGTCCTTTAGCTACAAAATGGTCCGGGGCTTAAGTGGTTAAGAACTAAGACAATCAATATTTAAACAGTATAAAACATGACATTGAAACACTGACAACAAATATAACAAGTCATTTTAAAAAGTAAGCACAGCATGACAAATTATCAGCCCGACATTTATGGAGTTGTAAAAATCACAGATTTTTTACAAACTGTCCATAAATTTACTGACGGTTGGCAACCCTGCCCCAGGAGCTCATACATCAGCGCTAAATGACCAATGTCCACGAGGTCTCATTAGAACTGGCCTATAGAAGCTATGAGACACCAAGTCCAGGCGAATATGACCCCCCTCACGGATACACTTCCTGTAGCCTCTCCTGTCAGGGGCCTTCTGAGGTGAACTAGCCGCGCGCCCTGCACACACAAAACGTTCTTCTGACACAACCAGTCCCAACATTCCAGAGCTATAGTCAGTCCGCCTCCCTGGGACCTCCCACTACCCCGCCCACACCATTGTCGTCTCCCTCCTTCCGCCCAACCATTCGACGCCGCTGTCATCTCAACCAAACCCGAGACGTGGCTACGTCAGCATGTGCTCGGCGAATGTGCGCGATTCATTCTGCTGCCACGCCTTCCGCCTTTCATTGGCTGAGGGCGGTTCTGTTAGTGGCGAGCGGTGGCTAGCAGGTTAGGTGAGTTTGCTATCAGACGGAGGAGAGCCCCGCCTGCAACCGTCACACCGGCCGCGGCTTGGTGCAGGCTGGATCGGTGGACGCGGTGACGTGGGAGGAGAGAGCGATCATGGCCGCGGTAATGTCCGTATATGTTTGTGCCGGGGAGCGGTTGGCCGTCTGCTTCCGCCTACACTGTATCTTCTATGGGGGAGGGAGAAGTACAGTCCGCTCTCTGCCTACAACTTCCTTCTCCTTACACACGGAGTACTGCCAGGGCAGAGCGGACTATACTGAGGAAGTTCACTCCCAGGAGCCGCCATAGTGATCTCGGGATTCCTCCGCTCACCCCGAACAGGCTGCTTCCCAGATGGTCAGAACCGAGGCTGGGGGATAGGACAGGAATCGGTGTCTGCTATTGTTTATGTAGTACCGAGGAAGGTATGGAGGAGCTGCTAGTACCGAGGCGGGTATGGAGGAGGAGCTGCTAGTACCGAGGAAGGTATGGAGGAGGAGCTGCTAGTACCGAGGCGGGTATGGAGGAGCTGCTAGTACCGAGGCGGGTATGGAGGAGCTGCTAGTACCGAGGAAGGTATGGAGGAGCTGCTAGTACCGAGGCGGGTATGGAGGAGCTGCTAGTACCGAGGCGGGTATGGAGGAGCTGCTAGTACCGAGGCGGGTATGGAGGAGCTGCTAGTACCGAGGCGGGTATGGAGGAGCTGCTAGTACCGAGGCGGGTATGGAGGAGCTGCTAGTACCGAGGAAGGTATGGAGGAGGAGCTGCTAGTACCGAGGAAGGTATGGAGGAGGAGCTGCTAGTACCGAGGAGGGTATGGAGGAGGAGCTGCTAGTACCGAGGAAGGTATGGAGGAGGAGCTGCTAGTACCGAGGCGGGTATGGAGGAGCTGCTAGTACCGAGGAAGGTATGGAGGAGCTGCTAGTACCGAGGAAGGTATGGAGGAGCTGCTAGTACCGAGGAAGGTATGGAGGAGCTGCTAGTACCGAGGAAGGTATGGAGGAGCTGCTAGTACCGAGGAAGGTATGGAGGAGGAGCTGCTAGTACCGAGGAAGGTATGGAGGAGGAGCTGCTAGTACCGAGGCGGGTATGGAGGAGCTGCTAGTACTGAGGAAGGTATGGAGGAGCTGCTAGTACCGAGGAAGGTATGGAGGAGCTGCTAGTACTGAGGAAGGTATGGAGGAGCTGCTAGTACCGAGGAAGGTATGGAGGAGCTGCTAGTACCGAGGAAGGTATGGAGGAGGAGCTGCTAGTACCGAGGAAGGTATGGAGGAGGAGCTGCTAGTACCGAGGAAGGTATGGAGGAGGAGCTGCTAGTACCGAGGAAGGTATGGAGGAGGAGCTGCTAGTACCGAGGAGGGTATGGAGGAGGAGCTGCTAGTACCGAGGCGGGTATGGAGGAGGAGCTGCTAGTACCGAGGCGGGTATGGAGGAGGAGCTGCTAGTACCGAGGAAGGTATGGAGGAGGAGCTGCTAGTACCGAGGAAGGTATGGAGGAGGAGCTGCTAGTACCGAGGAAGGTATGGAGGAGGAGCTGCTAGTACCGAGGAAGGTATGGAGGAGGAGCTGCTAGTACCGAGGAAGGTATGGAGGAGGAGCAGCTAGTACCGAGGAAGGTATGGAGGAGGAGCTGCTAGTACCGAGGAAGGTATGGAGGAGGAGCTGCTAGTACCGAGGAGGGTATGGAGGAGGAGCTGCTAGTACCGAGGAGGGTATGGAGGAGGAGCTGCTAGTACCGAGGAGGGTATGGAGGAGGAGCTGCTAGTACCGAGGAGGGTATGGAGGAGGAGCTGCTAGTACCGAGGAGGGTATGGAGGAGGAGCTGCTAGTACCGAGGAGGGTATGGAGGAGGAGCTGCTAGTACCGAGGAGGGTATGGAGGAGGAGCTGCTAGTACCGAGGAGGGTATGGAGGAGGAGCTGCTAGTACCGAGGAGGGTATGGAGGAGGAGCTGCTAGTACCGAGGAGGGTATGGAGGAGGAGCTGCTAGTACCGAGGAGGGTATGGAGGAGGAGCTGCTAGTACCGAGGAGGGTATGGAGGAGGAGCTGCTAGTACCGAGGAGGGTATGGAGGAGGAGCTGCTAGTACCGAGGAGGGTATGGAGGAGGAGCTGCTAGTACCGAGGAGGGTATGGAGGAGGAGCTGCTAGTACCGAGGAGGGTATGGAGGAGGAGCTGCTAGTACCGAGGAGGGTATGGAGGAGGAGCTGCTAGTACCGAGGAGGGTATGGAGGAGGAGCTGCTAGTACCGAGGAGGGTATGGAGGAGGAGCTGCTAGTACCGAGGAGGGTATGGAGGAGGAGCTGCTAGTACCGAGGAGGGTATGGAGGAGGAGCTGCTAGTACCGAGGAGGGTATGGAGGAGGAGCTGCTAGTACCGAGGAGGGTATGGAGGAGGAGCTGCTAGTACCGAGGAGGGTATGGAGGAGGAGCTGCTAGTACCGAGGAGGGTATGGAGGAGGAGCTGCTAGTACCGAGGAGGGTATGGAGGAGGAGCTGGGTCATGGTAGACTTGATGGTGTATAACCCGGGTCGCAGAAGAGCTGGTAGTCCCGTTTATCTGTCGATGAATAATTTCCACTTTTCTCCTGTTCCGTAGATCTATAGTGGGCACAGTTCAATCCCTTCAGTTCCATCAATGTGATAGGCTGAATTCCCAAAGCAATCGCAGCAGAAAGAGTGTTTTTTTTTTTTTTTTTCTTTTTTGTAAAGTGTATTTACACCTTTGCAGTCAAACTTAAGAACGAACACACACACACACACTCGCTCTATATATTTGTGTTCCCATTTATACAGCATATGTAAAAAATATACAAAATACCACTCCCCCCAGCCCCCACCTTTATACATATGAAAGGAAGGCTAAAGTTGGGTACACAGGAAGTTTTTTCATTCAGCCTGCATACAAATTGCTGTACTAAAATATCAGATGTTGGTGCAGCGAACTCCCCACTGAGCTATCGTATTCTAACCCCCCCCCCCCCCCTTCAAAAAAAAAAACTGGTTTTCCAGCATGCTGCTTTGACAGAAACGGTTGCGAGACCCCTTCTGTCAGACAAGGAGCTATACACGGGCTGACTGAAGTATGGCCGGTTCCTGCTGAACCAACCGTTTTTTGGCCAATTTTCTGCCCCAGTGTATCCAGTAAACTATCTTCATTTATTTTTTTTCTCGGTTTTTGTTTACCTCCACTTGGTGCGGCCAAGACTCCAGAATAGGAGTTTGTCACATCATTCGTCACAGAAAATGTATTTCAAGATCTATTTCAATATTTTACAACTCCATCCAATTGTACAAAAATCGTATAAAACACATATAAAACACATAAAAAAAAAAACATAGGGTATTGTCATCAATAGTAGGACAACAGCCATAGGCCCTTTCACAAATATGCGACTTTGCCACAATTTCAGGGAATGCCTGTGTAAACCTGAGGTCTATGGACCTCAACTCGCATCAAAGTCGGATCAAAGTATTACAGGGACTACTTTCAAGTCATACTAATATGAATGGTTCTCATTGGAAATCATGGGGTATGACTTTTCATGCGACTTTGTAGTCGCAGGACAAGTCGCACAAGTGTGAAAAGGGCCATATACATGGCCTGTACCTGTCTGTAGCCATTGTGTGTATGTGATAGAGTGTGTGTGTGTGTGTGTGTGTGTGTGTAATATATATATATATATATATATATATATATATATATATATATATATATATATATATAATTTCTTTTGTTGCATAACTTTTATTTTATTCATTTATTGATCACATGTTTATGAAGCTGTATCTACTAGCTCACTACACACTCTTTCTTGGCAGGTTTAGTCTCTAATTTTAGTTATGGCTCTATATTGGTGCCCAAAGTAAAAATGTTACATAAAGAGATGTTTCTTTTCTTTTTTAACTTGTGTTTTTTTATAAATGTTGCAAACTAACACATTGTGGATAAAAGTCCTATTCTGGTTGGCTTGCATCATACAGAAAAAGCTGTTAAAGCGGAGGTCCACCCTGAAAAAATCTATACATTAAAAATCATAAAAAAATTAATAGAAAAAAAAAATTATACTCACCCTAAATGTCTGTTGCTATGCGGAAGTCCCCTAATCTGCCTCTAATGTTCTTCTTCTCGTCCGCGGTGGCTCTCCTTCCGTTTCCTCTTCTTGTAAATGGGGCACGCTGCCTTCTGGGAACTTTGTGTATCCCAGGAGGCAAGCCTCCCATTCGCAAAGCGCCGTGCGAGTGGCGCATGCGCAGTAGGAAACAGGCAGTTTCACTGCCTGTTTCCCTTACTCAGGATGGAGGAGCCGCGTCCTGCCAGCAGCGATGAAGTCAGAAGCTACACTGTTAGTAGCTGCTGACTATTTTTTTTTATATATTGGCTGCACCTCCGCTTTAAGCCTTCCACTCGATATTCTTATATGTTTATTAATTTTCTGCCTGTGCTAGTAACACACATACCTGAGCCAAATGATAACTATGTCATTGTTCCGTATTGGTTGTCATGTAAACAATGCATAAAGAATGTGACTATTGCTAAGACTGGCGTGTGTATTGCAACTGTGTGTTTGCTTAGAGTAGTCTTCTTCGTATAGTAGCCAAAACAAAACCATATTGCAAATGTTCAGAAGATAAAAATTGCACTTCTGTAAATGTTGTTATTTTATTGCACGTAGGACTTTACAAGCTGAAAGGATCTGGAAATTGCAACCATGGCTGATTTTCCTTGTGTCTTGTATTAAGACCAGTGAATGATGTTTAGAGACCTGGATAAAGGTTGTGAAGTCATCCCTCTCCCCTCACACGATTGGACATTGGGGTTTATTTAGTAAAGGCAAATCCACTCTGCACTACAAGTTCACTTGGAACTGCAATCACTGTAGATCTGAGGGGAAGATTTGAAATAAGGGGACGCTCTGCTGATTTCTATCATCCGATCATGTGCAAGCAAAAATGCTTTTTTTTTTTTTTTTCTCTTTGCATGTCCCCCTCAGATCTACAGCGACTGTGCTTCCAAGTGCACTTGTAGTGCACAGTGGATTTGCCTTTAGTAAATGAACCCCTCTGTGTTGGAATTACTGTGTCCACCCATTATACTGTAGGTTGCTGGCATACCAGGATGAAAATGAGTGCACTTTTTATGTGAACAGATGTAGTTTTTGGAATATGTAGCAGTTTGTATAAAGGCATATTGGAAGCTTAGCTTGCTCCAAATGACTGAATGCTGCTTTTCAATTTATGATTCTATTCTTGAAATAGATGTTCTGCCAGCTCTTGTGGCGAAGTAGGAACAAAAGCATGAGAGTCGCTGCCAGCACCATACTTTGATAAGAACACAGAGCACATTGCTTTAAGAGTTTTGCAGTACTCTAGTCATGATTGCATTCTGTAGGTTTGTATGGAGCTCAAATGCTGTCCTGTTGCATAACTTTACATAAGTAGAAGATGAGGCTAATACTAACTGTTCTTAAACATGTTGACATCCCACCACCACCAAACCGGTATAAACAAAAGAATCTGTGTACTCGCTTATTTTTCATACACTCCAATGTGATCCTCCAGCTCCCCTGTGCCGGTGAGTGGCTCTGCCATGAACGGCTGGGCCATTGGAGCCTATAGGTCACGTTACAGCTCCGGAAATTCACAACTCTTGTCTAGCGCTCCCTTACACAGAGGAGTCAGAGCTGCTGGATCACATGACCAGATTATAAATAGGTAAGTACACAGAATTATATATTTTTTTTTATACAGGGTATGCAGTATAGGTAGGAGTGGTGGGAAAGGAACCCTTTTAAGAATATTTAGTACCGGTATTAGCCTTTACTTTAAACCAAATGTTCATATAATGCAAAGTGTTTCTAAGGTTGACTAGTAATCTGTTAAGCTAACTATTTCTTTCTCTCCTTCTTTCTCTTTATTCAGCGTTATGCATTTGTGAGCCCATATTTATGCTTCTCTTGAGACTTGGTGGAATTCTATTTTTTTTATTGTGCCTTTCCTGGAAAACTCTGGCTGCTATTCTGAACAGATCTGGGCTTCTGTGACTCACACAAGACTGTCATAGCAGAACAACCATGGATCTCAAGACTGCAGTATTTAATGCTGCCCGGGATGGCAAGCTACGCCTTCTTTCCAAGTTGCTGGAAAACAAGGCCAAAGATGAAGTAGTTTTGCTGATGTCTGAGAAAACAAATGGGGCCACACCTCTTTTAATGGCAGCCCGTTATGGTCACCTAGACATGGTAGATTACCTGCTGGATCAGTGCAGTGCCTCTGTGGAAATCGGGGGATCTGTCAATTTTGATGGGGAGACCATAGAAGGAGCACCACCACTGTGGGCTGCATCTGCAGCCGGCCACCTTAAAGTGGTTCAGTCGCTACTGGATCATGGAGCTTCCGTGAACAACACAACCCTCACCAACTCTACGCCTTTGCGGGCTGCCTGCTTTGATGGGCATTTGGACATTGTGAAATATCTAATAGAGCACAAAGCGGACTTGGAGGTGGCCAACCGTCATGGCCACACTTGTTTGATGATCTCCTGCTACAAAGGTCACAAAGAGATAGCCCAGTTCCTGCTAGAAAAGGGAGCAGATGTTAATAGGAAAAGTGTGAAAGGTAATTTTTGCTTCCATATGATTAAACGGCTTCTAAGTTAATAATCGGAGGGATCGGAATCCCCCTTCCCATAATTTCCTTGTAAAAATGGTATGAAACTTAATACAGTGCCCCTTTTTTATGAAGCATCATTTGTTTTTTGTGCGAAATTAAGGTAACCACGTATAAAGGGATCTGATCTTTTTGGCGGTTTTTATTTTAGTTTTCATAGACCGTTTAGAGTTCGATTGTCTTTTCCACATGTGTAGATAGGCAGAGGAGAGTAGTGAATACGGAAAGCTTTTCTGATAGTTTTAATTCCCTAATTATGATGTGTGTGTGTGTGTGTGTGTGTGTGTGTGTGTGTGTGTTAGTTATAAAAAAAAAAAAAAATTTCTTTGTAACATAGGGGTTTTCATTGTGCATGCGCTGGAGTTTAAGTTAACCAAGCTGCGCATGTTCTGCTTCCTCAGTGGATTGGGCTAATGCTTTGAATAACTGTGAGCAGCCTAACCCACAGGCTGAGATTTTTAATTTTATTTTTTGTGGTGTTGAACAACGTGTGTATATGTATATGTTCTCTTACTGGAAACCTCCAAGCCTGTTTATCTTCTTTCTAACATCACTACCTTATGTGTTACTGACTTTCAGTAAGCATGTATGTATGGAGACATGCTTAGGCTTCATGTACACTGCAGTTGGGTGTTTTTTTTTTTTTTTCAGATACCCCTGAAGTTTCCCCTGTTATCTTATCAGTACATTTACACAGGGTAGTTTATAGTCCTTTCTAGGCAGTTGGGTTTAGAAAAAAAAATTGGAATGCCAAAAAAAATGCATTCGGGACGGATGTTCAGAGGCATTTTAAAAGTGCCAAACGTTTGTAAACGTGGTTTAGCCGTGTTTCGTTTACAGGCGTCTTTTAATTCTGAATGCAAACGCGGCATGTAAACATGGCAAAGCTAATGTTTTTAAATGTCGGTTACTATCTGTCAAGTTACATTGTTCAGGAGAGGTTGTAAAAGTCCCGTGTACGTTAAGCCTAAGGCCCCTTTCACACTGGGGCGGGCAGGTGCGGTGGCGGTATAGCGGCGCGATTTTCAGCGCCGCTATACTGTCGTTATCACCGCAGTATGCGGCCGCTAGCGGGGTGAATTTAACCCCCGCTAGCGGCCGAAAAAGGGTTAATACCGTGGTGTCTCATTGATTTCAATGGGCAGCCGCGGTGAACACACCGCTCCTTCACTGCTGTAAAGATGCGGCTAGCAGGACTTTTGGAGCGGTCCTGCTAGCGCACCGCTTCAGTGTGAAAGCCTTTGGGCTTTCGCATTGAAGAATACAGGGCACAATTTTTTCAGGCGGTATAACAGCGCTAATATTAGCGCTAAACCGCCTGAAAAACGCGCCAGTGCGAAAGGGGCCTTAGGCTTCCTTATGTCCTCTTAGTTTTCTGGATGTGCTGCTGTTCCTATGCCTTCAGTCCTTTCTGAGCCATTGTCTCCAAAAAACATGTAGCTCAGGAGCACTGACTTCATGCATTGAAACCAAAGACAGGTAGACAACTAGCATTTACATGAAGGGGGCAGCAATAGCAGCCCTTGCTTTTAATGTAAACTATAGCACCAAGGCAGCCAAGGGATGCTAAAATACTTTATTCTTTAGGAGCTTCAGTCTTCTACTGGTTACCAGTGGCTTATTGCTCCTAGATGAAAACTAGGAGGAGGGTATAATTAAGGAGTATGGGAATGTTGTGTGTGGTGTGGTGTTTTATTTTATTTTTGTAAATCATACTTTCCTAGGTGGACGCAGCATTGGTCCCCTGCCGGCTCGAAGACTGAGAACTGATCGAACAAATGCCTTGAACCCCCGGTTCTCAGAGCTCTGTGAGCAGAGAGCTGGTGACTGTCCTTCAGCAGCTCTCTGCTCTGCCCCTTTCTGCTCTCACTGAAGCGCTGGGCAGTGAAGGGGGTGGGAGAGCGGCCAGCTCGGTCTCTCAGCTGCTCACTTAGAGGCTTAGCTGGGTGTCGGTCCAGGCGTGTGGACAGATCCCGACCATATGGTCACAATCTTTCCCGAGCTTGGACAGGCTCTGTGATGTCAGCCGACAGCAGGCTTCAGTCTGCTGAAAACCTGTCACAGGAGGTCAGAACAAACTGCACTCCTGTGATCTACAGAAGTACAGCCAAATGAGCTTTGGCTGTACTCCCCTTTAAAAGATAAGTATAGAAATAAAAAAAATACTTGCCTAGATGGCTGCAGCACCGATTGCACCTGTACCCTGCCAGCTCTACCCCAAGAACTGAGCAATCAAACAGCGCTGATCACCTGTTTCCCTTCTCTGCTCTGAGCACAGATTTTTTTTTTCCAGAAGGTCTGGAGATCCCTGAAGGCTGCAGCCACCAAATTTAGGTAAGTATGCATCTGGGACAAGGGAGAGGGAATTATTTGGGGTTTGTGAAAATGGTTATCCTTTAGTCCCCCTTTCACACCTTTTCATGCTGGTGCGTTGTGTCATGCTTTAACATGCACTATATTGCCAAAAGTATTGGGACACCTGCCTTTAATGGCATCCCAGTCTTGGTCCGCAGGGTTCAAATTTGAGTTGGCCCACCCTGTGCAGCTATAACAGCTTCAACTCTTCTGGGAAGGCTGTCCACAAGGTTTAGGAGTGTCTATAGGAAAGTTTAACCATTCTTCCAGAAGCGTATTTGTGAGGTCAGGCATGGATATGAATGAGAAGGCCTGGCTCGCAGTCTCCGCTCTAATTCGTCTCAAAGCTGTTGTATCAGGTTGAGGTCAGAACTCTGTGCAGGCCAGTTAAGTTCCTCCACTCCAAATTCGCTCATCCATGTCTTTATGGACCTTGCTTTGTGCACTGGTGCGTGGTCATGTTGGAACAGGACGGAGCCATCTTCAAACCGTTCTCACAAAGTTGGGAGCATGAAATTGTCCAAAATGTCTTTGTATGCTGACACCTTAAGAGTTCCCTTCACTGGAACTAAGGGGCCAAATCCAACACCTGAAAAACAACCCCACACCATAATTCCCCCGCCACCCCCCACCAAAAGATTTGGACCAGTGAACAAGGCAAGGTCCATAAAGACATGGATGAGTGCGTTTTTGGGGTGGAGGAACTTGACTGGCCTGCACAGAGTCCTGACCTCAACCCGAAAACACCTTTTGAGATGAATTCGAGTGGGGACTGCCAGCCAGGCCTTCTCGTCCAGCATCAGTGCCTGACCTCACAAATGCGCTTCTGGAAGAATGGTAAAGCATTCACCTTGTGGACAGCCTTCCCAGAATAGTTGAATCTGTTACAGCTGCAAAGGGTGGGCCAACTCAATATTGAACCCTGCAGACTAAGACTGGGATGCCATTAAAGTTCATGTGCGTGTAAAGGCAGGCGTGCCTATACTTTATGTAATAAAGTGTATGTTGTATTAAGCCACCCTATTCATTTAAATGGACTGACATGTTGGGTATCTATTTACCTATCGGAACATCATCTTTCACATACCAAAAAATTGGGCTAACTTTACTGTTTTCTTTTTAATTCAAAGTTTTTTTGTTTTTTTTTATTTCCCAAAAAATTGCATTTGTAAGAAAGCTACGCAAATGGTGTGACATAAAATATTGCCACGGTCGCCATTTTATTCTTTAGGGTCTCTGCTAAAAAAAAAAAAAAAAAAAAAATATACGTTTTGGGGGTACAAAGTTTTTTTTCTAGCAAAAAATACCAATTTAAACTTGTAAACGAAAAGGCCTGGTCTTGAAGTGGTTAACTAAACTTTAATGTGTGAGGCGGAGGCCCTGACTGGGCTGTTCAGGCAGACAGATAATTGATGACTCTGTTAACAAACTGATCCTACACTTTTCCAGGACACAGACCTGGAAGCCATTGATTTCCAGTGTCTAGATGAAGATTCCAAGTGGTTACAGAGCTTGTATAGGTAAGGTAGGCAGCGAAAAGGGGGGGGGGTGAATGCCTAAAGATCAAAGTAGACCAGTCTGCTAATGGAGCTATTTTTTTTTTTTTTTTTTTTTTTTCACGCATTTTAAAATCTGATTTTTTTTTTTTTTTTTTTTTTTTTTGTCTGTCTTATTTCTGTAAGCCCCAGAAACCTGTTTTCTGAATGTTGCTTACTTTTTACGGTGTCACATATTTGGGTAGTTGTTTATAAAATTTAAATTTTCAGAAAAAAATACTGTAAAATGAATTTTGGTGCACACAAACGCAATATAATGCTCGGATACAAAATAAATGAGGAAATTGTGTTGAGCAGATACTAAATATGTCAGACCTCAGTACTGTGAACCCCCAAGACAGCTAAATAACTTGGTGTTCAGAATTATCCATAGGCAACACTTTAAATACCTTCACATCTCATCAATTTTAGAGTTAATCATACATGAGGGACCTAGAATTCTCTGACGTGTAGCGATACCCAATGTGTGATGTGCAATTGTGGTTTACATACACACTCAACGTGCACTTGTATGCTTAAAGCGGAGGTTCACTGAAAATATCAACTATATTCCTAATCAATGCACTATATACATCATTAAAAGCCAGGTGACTGTTTTTTTATAAATGGATAAATACCGTATTATTTAGATTCCAATTTAGACTTCCAGGGATGCGCCTCCCGCGGGAGTAGACGTTTCTAACCCTTTCCCCGGCGCCGCAATGCAAGTTGGGACTGCTGCAATGTATTCTGGGAGCACAGTGTCGTGCTTCCCAAGATACATTGTGGAACGCCGTGCAGCGAAATCTCGAGATTTCACATAACAAGTGACGCCGGTCACGTGACGAGGGCGTGTCTAAATTCGCCATTTAAAAAAAAGGGCATGCAGGTAAATATTGCCATTAGCTACCTGCACACATGAGGCAAAGGAGGCGATACAAGTGTGTGTGTGTGTGTGTGTGTGTGTGTGTGTATGTGTGTGTGTGTGTGTGTGTATGTATGTATGTATATATATATATATATATATATATATATATATTAGATCTATCTATCCACATACATACACATAGTGGTGAGAGCTTTATTGATTCTATGAAATTTAAAACATTCGATATTATAACAACATGTTTACATAAACAATTATGAATTTTATCAGTACTATATTTAAAAAATAAATTAAGTTAATTATTTACACACGTTCTATTTAAAAGAGAATTACCGTATTTATCGGCGTAAAAAAGTGAGTGTTATACGCCAATAAATACAGTGTATTATAATTATTAATATAAACATAAAATTAAATTAATTATATTCCCTAATGTTATTTTGTCTTCGCGATTGTTGCACACTACCTATACAGCTCTATCCCCGTACTGAGCCGTGTCAGTTTATTTTTTTATTTTTTTTGTGAATACCATCACAATGGGGCGTGAACTATCATTGACGCCGCCCCTTGTGATGGCAACCCGTTTGTTTACAGCGCTACTCGCCGTAAACACTGCGCAGGCGCGAGAATGAGCGGTGAATGCTGGGATGGCATTCACCGCTTCCAGGAAATGCTTGCTTGTGGGCTTCACAATGCCCACAAGCAAAATGGAAAATCACAGGAACGGATTTTATAACTCCGTTTTTCAAACGAAAACGGACAGCGGATAATTGAGGAGACCAAAGAAGTGAGTGTACCTTTTGAATTGTTAATCTTCTCCCCCCCTTCATGAGATGGCTTTGGGCTGGTAATGGGTACTCTTTATTGGAGACATCAGGGTCTGTTAAACCCTCTGTCTCCCATACCAGACTGTGATGTCTACTTTTTTTTACCTGGCTTTGCTGCCAGGAATTTGACAGTTCTGGACCCAAAATTGCTCAGATCTGAGCACTTCTGGGTTCACGCTGCAGGGGACATTGAGGAACAGATGTTCTGGATGTCACCCTAGTTGACATCCTGTAGTCCCAGGCTCCTGAGGAGTGGTAGAGCTTAACAACCCATGGCGGGATTTGCATTGTCAGATGGCTGTTTGTGTGCTGAAAGTAGGGCCGAAACAATTAAACGAAAATCGGCCAGTAACATAATGGGGTTAAAACTAAAATTAGCCCTTTTATAGTACAAAAAGAGCAAATCGCTACTGTAAATATTACTCTCACTGTCCCACGGTAAAAAAATAACCCCTTAGGCCCCTTTCACACGGAGGGTCCGTTCAGGTCCGCCTGTCAGTTTTTTAGGCGGACCTGCACGGACGCTCCATGTAGCCCTATGGAGCCACGGATGTCAGCGGTGACATGTCCGCTGACATCCGCTCCGCCAAAGTGTGACGGAGGAAAACCCTATTTTTCCATCCGTCGGCGGAGCGGATCGGATGAACACGGACAGACGGTCCGTCCCGTGTGAAAGAGCCCTTACAGTAGTAATTATTTGCTCTTTTTGTACTAATTTTAGTTTTTTTAACCCCACTATGTTACTAAAAACATCTCAGGCCTGGGTCGACCCTCTGTTTTTATTATTTTTTTGTTAGTTTTTTGGTGCTTTTTGCAGAAACGCACTACAGTTCATTTTACATGGTTTCCAATGGGACGCGTTCACATGCATGTTTTTTTTTTGTTTTGTTTTTTTTTTAGCTGCTGCATGATTGGAAAAGGGCAAGGACCCTTTTTTTTTTTTTTTTTTTTTTTTTATGCAAAACTGTGCTTTTTTGGTTCAATATACTCCAATAGAGAAGCTGCAGAAAAGCATGTAATGCGTTTTTTGCAGCAATTTGTATTTTTAATCTGCCCAACAACAAATTGGCCCAAAAAAATGCAAATCGCCGGAAAATCACTTCTTTTTTCTTTTTTTTTTTTTTTTTGAGGTTATTAATCGAAACCATAATCGGCCAACTAATCGATTATAAAAATAATCATTAGTTGCAGCCCTAGCTGGAAAGCATGCTTACTCTGCGCTCAGCCCAAAGACCGAGCTGTAAAGACGGCTCCTAGTTGGGGCTAACTTTCAGTGCCCAACGGGACCTCTGTGTCTCGGGTAATTTGTTGTTCATAGACAGCCATATGTACACTCCTTTTAATTATTAGGTTGGAAGAAATGAGACTGCTGGAATGAGACTGACCATCAAAAATATAAGGCACTTTTTATGTGCTGCAGTCCCTATCCCTCTGGCTTTGACTAAAACCGTAAGCCTCAAGAGTGCCTAAAAACAAACTCGAGCAGATAACAAAATTACTAGATTGTTTTACCACAATGTTTTTTAGATTACATGGTTTGTAGTCCTTCTCCCTTTGTTGATGTGGAGAAAAAGTAAGCTTGTACTAGAAATGGTCCCATATTGATACAAACTGAATTCAGTACATTTTACTTTAAAAATTGAGCAAAAAAGATCTAATAGTCCTGCTGTTCCTGTTTACTTCAAGTACGTTTTACTAAATGAAGTTAATGCAAGCTTTATATTTAAGCCCCATACACACCATTAGACTTTCTGCAGATTTTTGTCTTCAGATTTACCAAAACCATATAGTGCAAGGGCCTGCCTGATTGCATTCAAATTGAAACTCTTAAAGTGGTTGTATAGTGTGTTTTAAATTTTACCTACAGGCAAGCCTATATCTCCTAAACCTTAACGGTTTAGGAGATATTCCCCTCGCAATGAGCCGCTGACTGCATCGGCGCAAAGGGGATTCTCTGCTAAAGGCCCGGCAGACGCCGGACCTTGCCGGAAAGAAGTCTCCCTTACACATGCGTGGGAGTGACGACATCGCGGTTCCAGCCAATTGCAGCGCTGGAGCCGCGATACCAGGAAGACACGCCGAGCCAGCATGTCATCTCCCTCGGCGTGGACCAGGTAAGTTACCGACGCCTCGTTCTTGGGTAAGTATTTCATAATAAGCTAGTATGCGGTGCATACTAGCTCATTATACCTTTTGCCTTACAGGTGAGGGGGAATTTTTTTTTATTTTTTTAACTATACAACCGCTTTTAAGATGTGACCTCCTATTTTATGGTTTTGGTGAATCTGAAGACAAAAATCTGCAGAAAATCTAATGGTGTGTGTATGGGGCTTTGTCTTGATTTACATGCTTTTAGATTATTTTTTTTAATTAGTGTTTGTCTTTTTTGGCAATGACCTTTTGATCTGAAATGTCAGTAATCACACACGGCACTGCTCCAGCGCTCGTAACCCTAAATCAACTTTGACATATGTGCTTTACAGAAGCTTCTAAGTTAAAGTTAATGTAACACCATCATGCTAATTATACCCCAGTACCAATCAGTTCTATATTTAATATGTGTTTTTATATTCTATTTGAAATGGGCCTTTCATTTAAAAATCAATCAAGTCATAAAGAACAGGAATCTGTCGGTCATATATTTTAATTATCGGGTAACAAAATGTTTTCAAGTTTTTAATGCTGCTTTCACACCTATGCGAATTGGATGCGGTTTTCCGCACATCAAATTCACATGGTAGGAGATTGTGACCAGCTCTCTATGGAGCAGGTTCCCATGTCTCCGTAGCGGCACTGGTGTGAATTTGCAAAGTCTTTTGGTCCGAATGAAGCCCAAAAATTCAGGCTGAAATCAGACCTGAAACGGTGAATGGGGATGCACCAGACCCCTGCTGTGAGCCGCATGCGACAATAGTGTGAACCCAGCCTTAAAGAAAATTTATTGAAAAGTTTTGAACTTCAATAAGGTGCCCTCTGGTTCCAGTGTAGGTGTGGTAACGTAGATCTGAGCCCAAAAACAAAAATTGACTTTAAATGAGGCTGGGACCTTGCGGATCCCAGGCTCCATCCCGGTTCAATAATTCAAAAAAAGGTGGGGGGAGAGGGGAAGCGGGACTTTGTATGAAGCACATGGAAGCAAATAGTTGGGTAGAAAAAAAGACAGCCTTTAATTGGTTTAAATTAGGAATGCAACTAACTATTATTTTCATTAGTTGGCCGATTATTATTTCGATTAATCGGTTAAATAAAAGGTAATTTTGCTGCGATTTGCATTTTATTTATTTTTTTGCCCAATTTGTTGTTGGGCAGATTACAAAACACAAATTGCCGCAATAACACATTACATGCTTTTCTGCAGCTTCTCTATTGAAGTATATTAAACCAAAAAAACAAAATGGCACCGTTTTGCGTTAAAAAAAAAAAGTCCTTGCACTTTCCAAATACGCAGCAGCTGAAAAAATCATGTATGTGAACGTGTCCCATAGGAAACCATGTAAATGAACTGTAGTGTGTTTCTGAAAAAAGCACCAAAAAAGTGACCCAGGCCTGAGAGGTTTAGTAACATAATGGGGTAAAAAAAAACTAAAATTAGTACAAAAAGAGCAAATAATCGCTACTGAAAGGGGTTACTTTCACTGTCCCACAGTAAAAAATTAATATTTACAGTAGCGATTTGCTCTTTTTGTACTATAAAGGGCTAATTTTAGTTATTTTTTTTTATAACCCCATTATGTTACTGGCCGATTAATCGATTATGAAATTAATCAATTACAATTTTCATAATCGATTAGTTGTCGATTAATCGATTAGTTGTTTCGGCCCTAGTTTAAATAGTCATATAAATGTCATTCTGCTATAGGACATTTTTTGACTTTCCATTAAAACCAAATGTTACACAATTGATATTTTCAATAGAAAAATGTCATATTTACACATAAGGAATAATGGACACAGTTAATACATGTACAGATTATTGACCCATTGATAATATCTTGGTAGAAATTGGAGGAGATGAGGTTTAAGAGCATCCATGGGAAATTGGGTAAATGTAGATGCATATCGGTAGTTAACTGTACGCGTTTTGGGGCCTTAAAGCCACTAATCAGGAGAAAAAAAAAACGTAAAACATCTATGGACAAAAAGGGACAATCTTATTAAGCAAATATTAAAGCGGAGCTCCACCCTAAAGTGGAACTTCCGTTCATCTGATTTCCCCCCCCCCCTCCGGTGCCACAATTGGCACCTTTCGGGGGGGAGGGGGGACAGGATACCTTGTCTTTGACAGGTATCCTTTCCCACTTCCGGGAGTCCGGCCGCGGCTGTGACGTCACCGCGGGGCTCCCTCCTCCTCCTCCTCCTCCTACCCTGGGAGAGCGGAGCGGGGCCTTGCATGCGCAGTAGGGTTTCCGGCATCAAGCCGAAAGGCAACACTGCCAGGTTCCCTTACCTGCAATGGCGACGGCAGCACCCGACAGCTGATGGAAACATCAGCTGCGGTGCCGACATCGAGGGACTGCAGGACAGGTAAGTGTCCATTTATTAAAAGCCAGCAGCTGCAGTATGTGTAGCTGCTGGCTTTTAATTTTTTTTTTTTCCAGGAACACCACTTTAAGAAAATTATAAATTTATTTAAGGCAAAATGTTGAGCTAGGAGGTACCTCCCATATACACATTTAGCCAGAGGACTTACGGATGCATCTGCGCTGTGTAGGTATGGCAGTGAAAATCATAGACCAGCCAGGTAAGTCACCCCCAGGAGCTGAGGCGGCACGCAGGGCGAGAACAGCCCACACAGGCGACGCCCCAAGAGGGTCAAAGTGTGAAATGACAGGTGTAGTAGTGGTAACCCCATGTAAAGTGGGGGACATCTGTGAAAAAATGACAAAGGCATGTAAAAATTGTTGCAAACAAAGTGTGAAAAAATATATGCAGCAGAAGAGAGATGGATTGGTAGAAAATAAGTGGAAAACTGAAAAATAAACAATGTATAACCCAATTTTGTATAATATGAAGGATATTACACAAGTAAATAGATGCCCAACGTAACGTCATGCTTTAAAATTGTGCACGTCGCTCATGGAATGGCACCAAACTATGGAACTTTAAAAATCTCCGAAGGCAACGCTTTAACATTTTTTTACAGGTCACTAGTTTAGAGTTACAGAAGAGATTTAGAGCTAGAATTATTGCTCTCGCTCTGACATTCAGTGATACGTCATGTTTGATGCAAACAGTTTACATATGTGGGCGTGACTTATACATGTGTTCACCACTGCGTGTACGGGGACCCTTTTTAAAAAAAAGTCCATTTTTTTTTTTTTTACACCGTCCCTTTTTAACCACTTAAGCCCCGGACCATTTGGTAGTTAAAGGACCAGAGGTGAATTCAGAATTTTGCACTGCGCTGCTTTAACTGTAAATTGTGCGGACATGCAATGTTGTACCCAAACGAAATTTGCGTCCTTTTCTTCCCACAAATAGAGCTTTCTTTTAATGGTATTTGATTGCCTCTGCGATTTTTATTTTTTGCGATATAAATGGAAAAAGACCGAAAATTTTGAAAAAAAATGATATTTTATACTTTTTGTTATAAGAAAATCGAATAAACTCAATTTTAGTCATACATTTAGGCCAAAATGTATTCAGCCACATGTCTTTAGTAAAAAAAATGTCAATAAGCGTATATTTATCGGTTTGCGCAAAAGTTATAGCGTTTACAAACTAGGGTACATTTTCTGGAATTTACACAGCTTTAAATTTATGACTGCCTATCTCATTTCTTGAGGTGCTAAAATGGCAGGGCAGTACAAACCCCCCCCCCCCCAAATGACCCCATTTTAGAAAGTAGACACCCCAAGGAAATTGCTGAGAGGCCTGTTGAGCCCATTGAATATTTTTTTTTTTGTCCCAAGTGATTGAATGACAAAAAAAAAAAAAATTACAAAAAGTTGTCACTAAATGATATATTGCTCGCACATGCCATGGTTATATGTGGAATTGCACCCCAAAATAAATTTTGCTGCTTCTCCTGAGTACGGGGATACCACATGTGTGGGACTTTTTAGGAGCCTATCCGCGTACGGGACCCCGAAAACCAATCACAGCCTTCAGGATTTCTAGGCACAAATTTTTGATTTCAATCCTCACTACCTATCACAGTTTCGAAGGCCATAAAATGCCAAAATAGCACAAAACCCCCCCAAATGACCCCATTTTGGAAAGTAGACACCCCAAGCTGTTTGCTGAGAGGCATGGTGAGTATTTTACAGCTCATTTGTTTTTGAAAATGAAGAAAGAACATTTTTTTTTTTTTCTTTTTTTTTTTTTCAATTTTCAAAACTTTGTGACAAAAAGCGAGATCTGCAAAATACTCACAATACCTCTCAGCAAATAGCTTGGGGTGTCTACTTTCCAAAATGGGGTCATTTGGGGGGGTTTTGTGCCATCTGGGCATTCCATGGCCTCCGAAACTGTGATAGGCAGTGAGAAGTGAAATCAAAAATTTACACCCTTTAGAAAGCCTGAAGGCGGTGATTGGTTTTTGGGGTCCCGTACGCGGCTAGGCTCCCAAAAAGTCTCACATGTGGTATCCCCGTACTCAGGAGAAGCAACAGAATGTATTTTGGGGTGTAATTCCACATATGCCCATGGCATGTTTGAGCAATATATCATTTAGTGACAACTTTGTGCAAAAAAAAAAAAAAAAATTGTCTTTTTTCCGCAACTTGTGTCAACATATAAAATATTCCATGGACTCGACATGCCTCTCAGTATATAGCTTGGGGTGTCTACTTTCCAAAATGGGGTAATTTGGGGGGTTTTGAACTGTTCTGGCATTTTATACACAACATTAGGAAGCTTACATCCACTCTTCTAACCACTTGAAGACAAAGCCCTTTTTGACACTTTTTGTTTACATGAAAACATATTTTTTTTTGCGACAAAATTATGTTGAACACCCAAACATTATATATATATTTTAAAGCAAAGGCCCTACAGAATAAAATGGTGGGTGTTGCATTTTTTTTTTCTACACAGTATTTGCGCAGCGATTTTTCAAACGCATTTTTTGGGGAAAAAATACACTTTTTTTAATGCACTAAAACACGCTATATTGCCCAAATGTTTGATGAAATAAAAAAGATGATCTTAGGCCAAGTACATAGATACCAAACACGACATGCTTTAAAATTTCGCACAAACGCGCATTGGCGACAAACTACATACATTTTTAAAAGCCTTTACAGGTTACCCCAGTAGATTTACAGAGGAGGTCTACTGCTAAAATTACTGCCCTCGATCTGACCTTCGCGGTGATACCTCACATGCATGGTGCAATTGCTGTTTACATATGACGCCAGACCGACGCTTGCGTTCGCCATTGGGCAAGAGCAGGGCAGGACAGGGGTGCTTTTTTTTTTTTTTTTTTTTTTTTTTTTTATTAAACTGTTGCTTCCATATATTTTTTTTTTTTTTTATCATTTTTATTGTTATCTCAGGGAATGTAAATATCCCCTATGATAGCTATAGGTAATGAGACAGGTACTCTTTTTTGAAAAAACTGGGGTCTATTGGACCCTAGATCTTTCCTCTGCCCTCAAAGCATCTGACCACACCAAGATCGGTGTGATAAAATGCTTTCCCAATTTCCCAATGGCGCTTTTTATATCCGGGGGGGGTCATTCCCTCCCACTGCTTGTAAAAGCAGTCCAGAGGCTAATTAGCCACTAGGATTGCTTTTACATGAAAGCCGGCCGCTGGCTGAAAAGAATGATACCAAGATGATACCTAAACCCGCAGGCATCATTCTGGTATAAACATTCAAAGTCCAGCAACATACCAGTACGTTGCTGGTCCTTGTTGGACATGTATTGTAATCTTTTTTTTCATGCAGCCTGTTGGCTGAACGAAAAATAAAGATTGATCGGTGGGTATGCCCACCATTAGAATACCGCCCTTCATCCACCCACTTCTAATGATGGGCATACATGCACCATTTATATATGCCGAAGCATGGGGGGCATCTTCCCGCAAAAGTTATGCCGCGTACACATGGTCAGACTTTTCCACGGGCAAGCCTCCGTCGGAATTTCGACTGTATGTACGCGGCATTAGGAGCAAAATCGCTCCTCCGCCCCTGCTGCCCCAATGCTTCGGCATATATGCTTTTTTTTTTTTAACTGTGGTGGTGAAATCACCTCCTACAGCACTGGAGTCGCAGGGATCAGGCCTGTCTCTGCGAACGCTGCAGTTATGTGTGTTGTGTTTTGCAAGTGACAGTGATCGATCGATACTGCACTTGGGTGGCCTGGGCTGGGCGGAGGGGCAAAACGCAGGTGCTAGCAGGTATCTGGGCTGATTCCGCTAACACTGCGTTTTTGGGAACCCTAAACTGCTGGGGACGCTAGTATAGATCTGATCAGATCAGATATTGATCTGTTCAGATACTATACCACTAAGGGGGGTGTATGCTTCACGCGTGGGTGTTAGCGTTACTGGCACTAACCTGACGCTGCCTGGGGTGTGACGCAGACCCTCTCTGACGCTAAAACCTAATTGATATCACCCGCCGGGCGATCAGGGGGTTAAACCTTTATTGGGTTATATACGGCGGGTGCCCTGACACTATAAAAAGCAAACTAACTAACCAGCGTCACCCGTAACACTTATATGGTGATTACTGGTGAAAGGGTTAACTAGGGGCAATTAGGGGGTTAAAACCTTTATTAGGTAATATATGGGGGTACCTGACGCTATATAAAAACCTGACGGAGAACCTAAAAAAAAATTACTGGCTACCGATCTGCATCACCGACACTAAGACAACGATCATAAAAACGATTGCTTAGCGACAGGGGGTGAAAGGGTTACCTGGGGGGCGATCAGGGGGTTAAACCTTTATTAGATAATATATGGGGGTACCTGACGCTATAAAACCCTGCGGCGAACCTAAAAAAAATTACTGGCTACCGATCTGCATCACCGACGCTAAGACAGCGATCAGAAAAATGATCGCTTAGCGACGGCGGTACTAGGGGGTGAAAGGGTTATCTGGGGGGTGATCAGGGGGTTAAACCTTTTATTAGGGGGCTACACTGGACCTAAAACTAAATGTACTGACACTTTTACAGTCACAAATGTCACTGATTGCAGTGATCACTAAATAAATGGTCACTGCAATCAGGGACACTGTGACTGGGGGCTGGGGGGTGATCTGGGGGGGCGATTTATGTACCTATGTGTCCTGGTGTCAGTGTAGTGTTGTGTGCACTAACCTGCATCTTCTCCTGTACGGCGCTCGGTATATGTGAGCGCCGTAGGAGAGATGACATCACTTCCCCCAGCCTGTGTAAACAAGCACACAGGCAGGGGAAGCTCTCATTCGCCGGGAGCGATCGAGAGGGGGTGGCCGGAATCGAACGGCCGTCCCCTCATGCCGGATCGCTCCCGAAGGTAAAACGACCGCTCACTGTAAAGAAGGGGGGTCCGATCGGACCCCCCAACTATACAAAGGCAATCACGTACATATACGTGATTCTGCCTGTCGGTGCCATTCTGCCGACGTATATTTACAGTGGGCGGTCGTTAAGTGGTTAAATAAAAATTAAATCACTTTTATTCTTATCACAAGGAACGTAAACATCCCATGTGATAAAAATGAGGCATGACAGATCCCCCTTATGGAGAGATCTTGGGGTCAATAAGACCTTGCATCTCTCCTCCTACAATGTAAAGCATAATGTAAAAAAAAACGTGATCTAATGCTTTAAAAAAGAAAAAAAAAAGGCCTTGTTTACATCGGCTGTGAATCGAAAGTGATGTCATAACATCTCTCAATGCCTCCTAGGTTGTAGAGATGAGCGGAGGCCATCTTTCCCCTGTTAGACTCTATGGCCAACCGCCAAATCGGTTCTCAGGCTTCCCAATGAGCCAGGAGAGCCCAAAGAACCATTGCAAACCTGTTCGGGTCACTTTTATCAGAAAGAGCAGCGACTGCATAGAATTTTAATACTGGGTTTATGGCATCTTGCTGCGGCCATAACCCCAGTATTAAACTTCAAAGTAGTGATGTGTTTTCCCAGTTAGGCGGTGGGCCAAGTGCTTTAAACCGAACTCTAAGCAGATATAAAAGACACACATTATTGCAGCTCTGTAATTCATCATTAAATGTATTTTTTAAATTCAAAATGGGCAAGTACCTGAATTTGACCAGGTATTCGCCTCCAGTCCCTGTACAACACGACGTGTGTGTGTGTGCGTGTGTGTGTGTGCGCACTAGGGCTGGGAAAAAAATCGATTTTAATCTTGAATCGAGTTTGGAGCTCAAATCGATTCAGTTTTGAAGAAAATCGATTGTTTTAGATTTTTTTTTTTTTTCCTTCAAAGTTCCGTAGCAGGACTGCAGGGGACGTATCCGGAATGGCACTGGGCAGCGTTACCCCAATTGCATCTACTCGCTGCAGCCGCTGTCTGCCTACCTGATCAGCGTGTCATGCAGACAGACGGCGGCCATTGCAGTGTTCAAAAGCCGCGCCTCCCAAGTCCTCGTCGTCTGTGATAGGCGGAACACTCAATTTCACAGCAGGCAGTATTCAGCCTATCACGGACATCCTCTCATCCTCGTCTGTGTTATGAGGATGACCATGATAGGCGGAACACTGAATGCTGGGAAATTGAGTGTTCCGCCTATTAGACGAGGAGGAGGCGCGGCTTTTGAATACTGGAATGGCCACCGGTGTAGCAGTAAAATCCGTATACCATGAAAATCTGCATCAGGTACGGGCACAGTGATTGAAGCATGGGCACAGTGAGACACGGGTACAGTGAGGCATGGACACAGTTCAATTCAACTAAGAGTAACCTCAGGATTTTTTGTTGTTTTATTAGCTAAATCCAAATACAGTATTAATAATTTGGATGTTTAACAATCTTTGTTGCACACTGCAAAAAACAACAAAAGGTCACAAGCGCTAAATTGGTGGATAAAGAAAAAAATATAATGGATGATAATAATAATAAGAAAAAAATCCCAAATATTTTGGGAAGTACAAAGTATCCAAAAGGGGGAAAAAACAGGATCCAGCGCAGCAAGAAAAAATCCGTACCCAGAAGTACAAAATACACAACATGCACACAATATAATCCAGCGCTCATGGAACATACATTATTAACTATTGAAAACTCTTGAAGAATTGATAAAAAAGCTTAGTCCATTTATCATAATAAAGAGAGGGATCCAATCCCAAATGTGCAGAGGGCAAATGAATCTTAACTCTCCAGTTGCCAGTGGTGACAAACTTGTTAAACTTGCAGTGACATCCGTGGAGCAAGGAGGGGTTAAAAAAAGTCAAAACAAAGCCTGTGGCATGATCTCCGTGTGAGCACAGTACCTTGAATGATGGACAACAGGCAGACCAGCGTGTGGAGGGCCCTCCAACCCAAAAGGATGCAGAGCCAGGATCGCAGCAAGGCTGGGACAGAAGGAATCACACACAGAGTTTCAAGAGTTTTCAATAGTTAATAATGTATGTTCCATGAGCGCTGGAATATATTGTGTGTTTGTTGAACACTGACTTTGCAGTTAGAGAAAGGGTTTGCCTTTGCAATTTTGTTTGTTGATGCACTTTAATATAATAAAAAAAAAAAAAAATCGAATCGTAAATCGAGTTTTTTATAAAAAAATCGCAGATTTTTTTGGGGGGGAAAATCGCCCAGCCCTAGTGCGCGCACACACAAGGAGCTAATCGGTTCTATTTTGCAGTCGAAGCATGCAGATAGGAAGTGAAAGCAAAATTGCAGAAATGATCTCATCACTGTAATGCTTTCACTTTCCAGTCACATGTTGGAGTGGGTCTTGGATGACATGGGCTCAGAGGAAGTAGGTTTTCTTTTTGGGCTATTCATTTATATCTTGTGGAGTTCTGTTTTCAAGGAAACCCAGAGAGAAGTTTCAAGTGCTTCCAAGGTTGCAGGCTTCTGAAGATGCTAATTTCCTTGTCTCTGGCTTCAGTATTTTGATACCCGCTGATTCAAAATAATTGGTAATCAAGCCAGTGAATCATAAAATATTCAAGCCATTGGATTAGCATTAGACAGGGAACTGGCATCTGTAGGAGGAGAGTATGACAGTGAAGCGAGTGAGAACTTGTATAGCAATGCAAACTAAATCACCTCAAGGCGTTTTGCATCCAGAGTCGTCCTGATCCTTCAGAAGAGGTATAGGCAGTCTGCCAGCACAGGTATCCTTTGGGCTACTTTCACACTGAGGCATTTTACAGGCATTTTTGCGCTCTGAAAAGTGGCTCTTCTGCAGCCCTAGTGTGAAAGCCTGAGTGCTTTCACACTGGGGCGGTGCGCTTACAGAACGGGAAAAAGTCCTGCAAGCAGCATTTTTGGGGCAGTGCTGGAGCAGTGTATACACCACTCCTAAACCACGTCTGCCATTGAAATCAATGGGCAGTGCTGCCGAAGCGCAGCTTCTCGGGCGCTTTTATCAATTTACTCGGCCGCTAGCGGGTGTTAAAAGTGCCCCACTAGCGGTCAAAGTGCCGCTATAACAGCTGTAAAGCCCCGCTAAAATTAGCGGCACTTTAGGGCTGGTTCACACTAGTGTGCTGTGCGATATCGCATTTGATTCGCACTGCAGTGCAAATCGCATGTGATGTCCGTGCAATGCGATTTCAGCCATACAGATAGTATGGCTGATATTGGACCAAACACGCACAGGACCCTTTTTTTGGGCCGCATCAGAATCGGATCGCATGGGTGTTCACACCTATGCGATCAGATTCATGTCCGAACTGTCAGTTCGCAGTGCAATATGCGAGCTGAAATGGGGGTGACGTTAATGTTGTATGACACTCCCCAGCAGTTCGTATATGGCAGTGTGAACTGCCGTGCGAGTTGGGTGCGATGCGGGAACCTGCAGTGCATTCACAGGGTTCCCACTTTGCACTAGTGTGAACCGAGCCCTACTACTAATGCGACCCCCCCGCCCCGCCCTAGTGTGAAAGCCTTAATGGAATGCCGGGACTAGAGCTGCACGATTCTGGGAAAAATGAGAATCGCGATTCTTTTGCTTAGAACAAAGATCACGATTCTTTAAAAAGGTCAATTTAAAAAAAAAAAAAAAATCGGCTGTAGACGAGTGGACTTAAAATACCGGCAACCACTGTCCCTTATAATATATTATGAATATTACCACAGTCTGTCAGCTACCCATATTATGAATATTACCACAGTCAGCTACCCCAGAGTCTGGGGTAGCTGACTGTGATAATATTCATAATATATTATGAGGGACAGTGGTTGCCGGTATTTTAAGTCCACTCCCAGGGCATAGCTTGTCGTTTACTTTTTTTTATTTTTGCATAATTTTCTTATTTTTAATATTTTTCTTATTCTTTACTTTTTAATTACTTTTTTTTTTTTTTTTTTTTTTTAATTATTTATTTTTTTATCTTTTTTTTCACTTCGCAATAAAGTTATCACACAGGAAAAAAAACATTCCCTGTGTGATAGCAGTTGGAGGAGACAGGTTCTCTTTATTGACCCTGTCACCTTTAAAACAGGAGTTCTAGCATTAGCACTGTGCTAGAACTCCTGTCACAGCTGAGATGGGAAGAGCACAGCTCTCCCCTCTCACTGTGTACATAGGCGGCAGGGACAAGGAGACGGACTCGACGGCCGGGGGGGGGGGGGGAGAACGGAGTCCCGAAGACAGAGCCAGCCAAGTGTGGTATTTGGAGGGGGGGGGGGGGAGAGGGGAGGACGGACGACAGCACGCATTTTCTGCTAGAAAGCAACTCACCGCCCGTATGTTGAAACTCCTCCTCCTAACCCCGCGCTGTGATAGACAGAACACATCCCAGCATTGGACCCGCATTCTGTTTATCACAGCGCGGGGTTAGGAGGAGGCGGGGCTGTGTGCGATCAGAGCGGAGACAGTTTCAATGTGTGTTTTACCGCTCTGCCATCCCGCGGCGCGGATCACGTGTGTGCTGATCCGTCCCTGCTTATCTGCTTAATACTAAAAATCGCGGTGATCAAGATCGCGGGGGGGGGGGTGAATCGAGATCGCGATTCTCATACGATTAATCGTGCAGCTCTAATGTAGACTGGTGTAGATGACTTCTGAAAATGCTAGTTTTGCTGTCATGGTGACGGTTGGTGACTCAGAACAAGTATGCAGACCTTGCTGTATGCTTTTTTTCAGGTCAGTACATTTTCATTAAAAACCAGGCAGTTCTTTTCAAAAGAATTCTGGCATTGGCAGCCTACATAAAGTGCATCTAGAAGGTATTCACAGCGCTTCACTTTTTCCACATTTTGTTATGTTACAGCCTTATTCCAAAATGGATTAAATTCATTATCTTACCAGCCAGAGCCCAGACTTGAACCCAATTAAATCTCTGGAGAGATGTGAAAATGGCTGTGCACTGATGCTTCCCATTCATCCTGATGGAGCTTGAAGGGTCCTGCAAAGAAGAATGGGAGAAACTGCCCAAAAATAGGTGTGCCAAGCTTGTAGTATCTTACTCAAATAGACTTGAGGCTGTAATTGATACCAAAGGAGCTTCAACAAAGTATTGAGCAAAGGCTGTGAAATAAATTTGCAAAGATTTCAAACAAACTTCTTTCACGTTGTCATTATGGGGTATTATTTGTAGAATTTTGAGGACAATAATGAATTTATTCCATTTTGCAATAAGGCTGTAACATAACAAAATGTGGAAAAAGAGAAGCGCTGTGAATACTTTCCAGTTGCACTTTATCTCTTTTTGCTGGTTTCTTTTAGGCTATTGGTCAGCACTGGAGGGAGCCTCCCAAAGCACTTTGTCTGGGAAATGAAAGTATTTCAGCCCTTCTATTACTACTTTTTATCCTTTCCAGCAAGATTATGTACATTGCTTTAGTGTTGGTGTAGAAAAGTTTTCAGTTATTCGTTAAAATACTGGACTGTATTTATATAGTAGCTCAGTAAATATGCTAAAGGTTTGATTAACACTACTGTGACCTGAAAGTTGCCCTACTTACGGTGCGACTTTGCCAGGCAACTTGCTGGTGACTTGAGTACTACTTTGATGCAACTTTAGGAGTGACTTATGGGTATGCCTGGTAATCTTCCTGTAATGTCGCATCTAAATCGCATCAATTTAGATGAGGATCCGACTTGGAGGCAACTTCCATTAAAGTCTATGGGCACAAGTTGGTCAGAAGTCACCTTGAAAGTAGTACAGGAACCTTCAGTAGTGCTAATTAAGACAGCTCTCATTTGACTAACATGGGATTTCACATGTCATGTGACTTGGAATCTCACAAGTCGTATCCCAAGTCGCAGCAGTGTGAAAGGGAATTTACTATAAGTGAATCATTATTAATACACAAACACTGGGAGAATACACTGGAAGTAAATCTTGCTGATTGTCACTGCTGTGTATATTTACTCTAGTCTTGTAAAAAAAAATTTTTTTGCATAAACAAGTAAGTCAAAAGCTTAAAAAAGATTACTGCTTGCAGCTATAATGGCCACTAGCAATAATCAAATGTAAAATCCAACAGGCTGGTTATACCCAAGTCGATCAATCGATTAACTTTGGTAAATCCAGCCTGCCCATACATGGTTCAAATCTCGGCCGCTCCCTGCTGAACCGGCCAAGATTAGCTGTCAGGCATCAGTGCCTTAGGCCTCACTGCAGACAACATTATCGCCTGGACTAGAAGTGATTTAAAAAAAAAAAAAAGGGGGACACGTTAATAAAAATCGTAGGGGCTCTAGCACTCATCTATTCTATTACAAAAAGGGTTTATTGCTATCTGTATCCTCCTTGGAGTTTTTCTCTCCACATGCTGATCTATTGTTGCTAGGCCCAAGAGTTAAAGCGCTATTTAAAGTGGTTCTAAATCCGAAACAACATTTTTTTGATTAACCCTGCATTAAGGTAAAAAAAAATGTTTCAGTAACCGTATAGCCCACTCTTCTCAGTATAGTAGTGCTGTTGATGGGGCCATGGGTGTAGCATAAGGGGTTGCAGGGGTCACAATCGCAACCCTGCCCCTAGCTCCAGGGGGCCCCAGCAGCCTCCCTGTCATATCATATCCTCCACAAAGTCCAGCTCTGATCTGCCCTAGGGCCCCACAGCCGCTCTCCAGTACTGGGCTTCCACTTTGCCTTCCACAGTCCACACCCCTCCATTCTCATTAGCTGGGGTAAAGCTGTGAGACATTTCCTGAATGGAGAGAAGCATGGGGTGAAAACAGCCCAGGATGGGGAAGCATCTGTGCTATGCGCTGGCAACATGGAATGGTTACCAAGCTCAGCAAGGGAAGAGGAGGAGAGTGCTGTCTTGTAGCCACGATGGGACCGATGTCACTGGTGAGATAAGACACCGCTCTATGTCTCCTAGTCACCAGCTGGGATTCTCTGTAAACCCCCCAGGGATGTCCACTTACCCCACTTCCCTGACAACTGGGGAAAAGACACACACCTCTGGAAGGTGACCTTCCCCCAAAACCTGCCAACACTGACAGAAACCGTCAGAAATTGCTAAAACAAATCCCTTAACACCTCCTGAGGGGCTGCAGGCTCCAAATTTTGTGTCGCATGGCTCCCCCCCCCCAGATCTAATTTGCGTGCCCCTTGACCACCCCCTCTGCCCTGGATGCTATGCCCAGCTGCTGAGCTCCTTTTCCATTACAGCATTCTATACTGCTCCTCCTCCGCAGGGCTGTCTACTGCATCTACACTGCCATTCTGACCAGAGAATTTCACAGGTCAGAACAGCAACATAAAAGCCAGATACACCCCATGAAGGCTGACAGACTGTGTAAAGGAATGTGATTTCAGCCGTGTGTGTGTGTGTGTGTGGGGGGGGGGGGGGTGGAGCTGAGCTGTATACAGTTCTGGGATGGGAAAAGAGCTCTGCCAAGTGATCTGCCAGGGGTCCCTGTCCTCTGATGTAAGGAGGAACTCTGGGAACTTAAAACTCATAAGCCACTTTGAGTATCTTGGTGTGCGGTGGATGTATCTGCATGCACAGTGGAAGTGGGGGGGGGGGGCGCGCCCCCGGTCAACTTTTGCATCCGGACCCACAAGCTTCAAGCTACGCCTCCTGGATGGGGCAGTTGGTAAAGTCATGAATGACAAAACTAGAGTTACGACACTACTTCACTGAGCTCAGAAAGGTTGTATTCTGTTGTCAAGGTGTAATGACCTTTGATTAAATATGATTGATAGACCGCCTCGTGTCCTGGAAAACCATCAGTCAATTGGCAGAACGGTGTGGAGGGCAATAGGAGAGATCCCTGCATCCACATCACTTGTGGATTCAGGAATCTGAGTTTGTTTTGTTTTTCCAACCTGCTGATTAGAAGAAAAAAATACTTGGTGTATACACCACTTCAGATAAAAAGTGCAAGAGCGTAAAAACAAATCTGTTGTCCTTATTTTCCTTTGCTGAGGTTTCATGGGCCACATAATGATTAGAGAATATAAGCAGCTAAATGCTAATGGCCTGTACACTTCCTGAAAATCGATCGTACGATAATCTGATCATTAGTCTTTAGCTTTTGAGAGACGATCCCAACAATTCATGCAAAATTCTCCGATGGGACGAGCAAGATATTTTTTTCTTGTACGTTGCCAAAGTATACAATTTTCGTTGAATCGGTACAGTTGTCATTCGAAAATACAACATATTATATCACTTCTGCATTTTTATTCTGTCAGACTTTTTGTAACTTTGGTAAACTTCATTTTCAGTATAAAACTAGCGTGCAAAAGAAAAATGGACGATAATTCATCCGATAATCTCATTGTGTGTACCAAGCATTACTCCGGGCAACTGCTCCCGATTTTTCCTTTGCTTGAGTATTATGACCATAACAAATTTAGTTGTGGCTTGAGCATTTTTTAGATAATTTGACATCTCCAGCACTTTTTTGTTTTTTGTATGTAGTTCATATTTGGATTAGGGCAGACCTTTCTACTATCCAGCATCTGAGGCTGGAATACTCAAACTTTTGAAGGGAGTCCAGCAGGGATCATCTTTTTCTTTTTTAAGTACCGTACTATTACCTGACAAGGATTTGTGTGGCAACAGCAGCTTCAAAAATAACTTTGGACAGGCATCTGTACAAGCTTTCTTCTTGCATGTTATTTATTTCTCTGAGCTGTACCTGAAATCTATATCGCGCTGACATCTTGACATGTATTTGGGCTATTTCAAGGCTTTGCAGTAAACAAAGATGTGACGTACTTTAATTTATCTCTGTAATAGCCTGTTGTTCAGTTGTAGGAATATTCTATACCGGTACCTCTTAGAGCCCATTCACACAGGGGCGTCTTTGGATCCGACTCCAAATCGCCCCTAGTCGCCTCAGGTCGCGCTGGCTGAAGAAATCAATGTAAGTTAATGGAGCCGTCCTTATGCACACTACTGCAGTCGCTCCGACTTCAAAAAAGGTCCCTGTACTACTTCAATCCGACTCCTAGGCGACCTGTAACCATTCATTTCAATGGGAGTTGCCTCTCACTGTCTTAATAGGAGCAACTCTCCAGGAAGAAAACATACATTTATCTGGCAAACCTCTCCCTCCCTCCCACAGAGCTGATTCTTGTTTGATTGGCCACTGGAATGTCTCCTGTCCTGCAGGCAACTTGGAAATAGCTCCAGGTCGCGCTGTGATTCATACTCAAGTCCTGTCTGAGTTGCCTCATAAAATTGCGCTGGAAGTCGTGTTGCCCCTGTGTGAGTGGGCTCTTACTGATAGTAATGGTATGCCTAGATGCAGAAGTGTCTTACAAATAAAAATATTGACATGTGAAAAATGTACCTGTTAAAATGTAACTGCTCTGTATCATAATGTGCTGTGATATATTGCCCACCCCATAGCCAGCGCCCTATGCTGTGGAATAGGTGGGGAGTTCAGGCTTGCTCTATTAGTACTGCCCAGCATTCTTCCTATGCAAAAGTAGTATCATTTGATGTTGCTGTGTGCCTGTTGCAAAATCTGTGTATTTTTAAAGTTCAAGCGATAAACTATGCTGTTGTTTTTTTTTGCAGTTAAGTTTAAGTGAAGGTTAATTTTCAAGCTGAACTGAAGACACAAACTTGCAGGCTTTTTATCGCAGAAAAGATGCAATGTCTGTTCTGCAATAACATACACCTATCTGCCTGCTCGCAGTCTTCTGTGGCATGTAAACTGAGCTGCATATGCACAATTATTTTATTGCAATGCAGTGCGTTACTATGTGTAGCAAGGCTCTGCCGCACAAAGTTGAATGAATGTAATTTTAAAAGTAAAATTAAAATGGTATCAACCACTGTGATGTATTGTACACAAGTTCCGCAGTCCATTGTTGCAACACATTTCAGCACACATGGGTTATATGCACCATAAAGCATGCCACTGAAGTTGGCCCAAAGACCCCTTTCACACTGGCAAGATTTTGCCACATTCTTTTGGGCTGATTTACAAGAGAGCTGTGGCCTATACAGCATGAATCCGCGGTTTATGAAGCTGTGTGCATATGCCATACGTCGATGGCAGTGAAGGGGTTAAAGTAAAGGGCACACTTTCACTGCCAGGTTCATGCATCATATGGACCCGACAGCAGGGGGTTTTATACACACCAGAAGCAGGGCTCGACACACCCCAGGCGCCAGGCTGTCCAAATGCTCCCCATCCCCCACTATGTATCCTGGGCTCAGCTTGCCCATCTGCGGGCCCGGTACCGGCTTAAAGTGTGCCGCCAGGTAGAGAGGGGAGGGAAAAGAGCAGACACACATCGCTCTGCTCCCCTTCTAGTTGTTGACCCCGGTCCCCTTGTAGTTTGATGTCACTTCCGGCTCCCCGTTCAGAGTTTCCCTTGCCATCAAGGCTGGGGAAGAATGTAATGTGGTGCGAACTGCATTACATTCAGTGGAGCACAGGGGAGACATGCAGGGTCTTTTAGAGAACCTGTCGCCAAAACAAAATCATCGCATGGGGGACTTTATTTGTCCATTACAAAGGGGACAAAGTTAAGTAAAAAATTAAACCTGCACCCAACCACATTGAGGCCCCCTTCACATTTCTGCACAGACAAACACAAACGCACACAGTGGGGTGCCTACGCCTGGAGTCGATAGCGATGCACATGTTACATATCGATGCGGACGCCGGAGTGCGAGCAATAATTTTAGCACCAGACCTCCTTCATAACGTTAAACTGATGACCTAAAATGTACTGTGACATATATTCTACTGGATACCATGCATGCCGCCGGCCTTCCCTTCCTTTTCCCTCCTTACTCCCCTATCTTTTCTTTCTTTCTTTCTCCTCTTAAAGAGCGTGAGGGAGGGGGATTCGACTTGTTTTTTCTGGGGCTCCTCCCCCTTCCCCCCCCCTTCTTTTTTTTTTTTCTCTATCTCTTAAGAGAGGGATCTTAATGAATTTAGGAAAATTATTCACGGGGCACTAGTGTTTACCAATTGTGATAAGAGACACATACTGTAAATTAACACACAGAGGGAAGGGGGAGTATTTCCCCCCCCCCCTTTTTTTTTTTTTCTTTTTTTTTTTTTTTTTTCTCCTTACACATAGGTGAGGTCACCTTTTTCCCTTTTCACTTTTTTTATTCTATTTATTTTTTTACATGTTTTGTCACTCCATCAATCTAGCCACTCGCAAACCTATCCCCCAGTCTGCTACACAGTCCACTCTTAGACTTTAACACTTGTTTTTCAGTTTGTAGTGGTTTTTGAAATCACTTTTCTCTTATCGTCCATAGACCGACGCAGCTCTCATACTGATTACATGTGGTATATGTCCCTGCTCGCTGTCACTCCTCATTATATGCTTTCACTTTAAAGGACACCAACACTAGAGTTTTATAGCAAATAATATACCTGGGGGAAGTATGGGGGACTTTATTTATTTATTTTTCCCCCTCTCCCTCTCTCTTTCCCCATCTCTCTCTTTCCCTCCTCCTTCTTCTTTTTTTGTTTTTTTTTCTCTCCTGTGCACTCCTCTCCCCTGCCCGCCCCGGACTCCCCTAGTCACTATGGATTGTGGGGTTTCATGGCTGGGCTTTTTATATGGGAGTGTAGATCATCGATAATTATTAATAGCATTATTACTTTTATTTTTTTTCTGTAATGGGAAATATTGAGATTGTATATGTGTTTTATGTATTGTAATGTGTGTTTATATGTTGTTGGAAAATTATTAAAAAAGATAATAAAAACAAAACAAAAAACTGATGACCTATAGGGGGCTTTTAAAGTGTCCACGGAACATACAGGGTACTGACATGTTTAAGGCTTGACATGTTGAGTATCTTTACTTTTTAGTGCAACCTCAGCTTTTATATTTTACCAAAAAAAAGGGTAATTTTATTAGGGTTAAAGGACAAGTTCACCTTCCGGAGCATGAAAAAACTGTCTCCTAACTTTATTTAGCTGACTTTTAGGTTCAAAGCAAATTTGTCAAGCCCTGACAAGCCAATTTTATAGCTGTAAGATTGCTTCCACCTTCCCACTGGTAAGGGGCTCAAGACCCCGACACAGGCACATGCAAAATTAGCTTGTCCTGTTGAGTATTTACTTGGTCCAACCTCCTCTTTTATCAAAAAATGTATTGTGGTCGCGTACTATAAGTTAAACTTTAAGGCTCCATGTACACAGAAGCTCAAAAACTGTCGTTTTGAACGCCAGATTTCTGGCAGAAAAAGCTGCTTTAAAATATAGCTTTTATCAGTGTTTTTTACTAGCGGTTATTAGCTTTTTTCAGTGTTAGCGTTTTTTAGTTTTTTTTTTTTTTCAATGGATCAATAAATGCTGGCGACCTGCGTTTTTGAGCGTTTATTAGCGTTTTCAGCGTTTTGCATTTTAAGCGGGTTTTTTTCGCCCAAAAAACGGTACTTTGAACACAAATTTCTTGCGTTCAGAAAAAAGCCCATTAACGCCACTGCTCATTAACACTAAAAAAAACACTGTGTACATGAACACATAGGCTAACATAGAGTGGAGTTAATGGGCTTTTTTAAAAAAATGCCAAAACGCCAATAAACTGCAGCTTATCAGCTTCAGTGTGCATGGAGCCTTTGTGTGTGTGTGTGTGTGTGTGTGTGTGTGTGTGTGTGTGTGTGTGTGTGTGTGTGTGTGTGTGTGTGTGTGTGTGTGTGTGTGTGTGTGTGTGTGTGTGTGTTTTTTTTTACTGAAATTTTGCATTTCCTTTTGCAGTACTGTAATATCGCGCAACAACATAAAAAAAATTGAAACTACCACTATTTTATTCTGTAGGCTGTCTACGTTCAGAAAAGTGTGTGTTTTGTTTGTGTTTTTTATTTTTTTATTATAAAAAAATAATAAAATATATATTTTTCTCTCTCATACATGCATACCATGTGCCAAAAACCGTTCTGGCAGCGAAAGGGTTAAATTCACACACTTAATCTTTTTGCGAGTGCATACAATTTAAGCATCTTCAGAATATGAACATTAAAATACGCCGTGTACTTCACACCCATAGAAACTACTGAGTCACTGTAGACTTCTTGGTTTCTATGTGACACACTGAAAAAAATGACCCATGGAACATGTAATTGGTCCTTAGTCTTGGTGGTAGAGTGGGAGCTTGTTCAAACTTGTATAGTTTTTGTAATGCATACACTGCACTGAATCACATTTTCTATTGTGTGGGGTTTTTTTTCTCTTATTGTGGAAATTCTGAGTGAATGGAAAATCCGCACCAGTTTAAAAGGCAAGGTAACCATTTTTGTCCTGATCTATACAAAAAATTTTTTTTACAAAAACATAACATTCCCTTTTTTAAGGCCTTGTCCATACCTGTGCGGGTTTTTTGTACACTTTACGTGCCGTGCATTAATCTTGCTTTCTGCATCTTTGATGTGTTTTTTAATCGCATGCGCAGTTACGCATCCTCTGGACTAAAAAGGAAAAGAATGGCCCTGTCCAACTTTTTTGGAATTGGGGTTGTACTTGGCCAGCCCTATCCCACCTTTTTTGAGATGTGTTTGCTGCCATCAATTTCAAAATGACTTTTTTTTTTTTTTTTCTTAAAATGGTACATTTTTGACAGACACAAATGAAGGAGTCATAGGAGTGACCATGTCCCTTTTTTCAGATGCTTCCATCTAGTTTTCAGTGAGGGATGGAGATATATATATATATATACACACACATATACAGGGCTTGACAAATTTGCTTGGAATCTAGAAGCCAGCTAAAAAAGTTAGGAGCCAGGAACGTGCCCTGTCCCGCCGAGCTTGCGCGCAGAAGCGAACGCATATGTGAGTAGCGCCCGCATATAAAAACGGTGTTCAAACCACACGTGAGGTATCGCCGCGATCGGTAGAGCGAGAGCAATAATTCTAGCCCTAGATCTCCTCCTGTAACTCAAAACATGCAACCTGTAGAATTTTTTAAACGTCGCCTATGGAGATTTTAAAGGGTAAAAGTTAGTCGCCATTCCACGAGCGGATGCATTTTTGAAGCGTGACATGTTGGGTATCAATTTACTCGGCGTAACATTATCTTTCACAATATAAAAAAATTGGGCTAACTTTACTGTTTTATTTTTTAATTTAAAAAAAAGTATTTTTTCCCAAAAAAGTAAGCTTGTAAGACCGCTGCGCAAATACGGTGTGACAGAAAGTTTTGCCATGACCGCCATTTTATTCTCTAGGGTCTTAGAATAAAAAATATATATAATGTTTGGGGGTTCTAATTAGAGGGAAGGAGATGGCAGGGAAAACAGACAGGGAAACTCCATTAGCATTGCTGGTTGCAATACCAACGGCCACCACAAGATGGCGCTAGACCACAGAAGGAAGCATAGGCCTGCAGAAGGCCGCAAAGCCGCGGCCTCAATTACCGGCCGGCGCGGCCCGACGCGATCCCGCGGCGCGGAGGGGGGGATTCTAGTCGCAATGACGACCTGGCGCCCGGGGTTTGTCGAGCCCCGTGTGTGTGTGTAATAAATATATAAAAATATATATATTCTAACGAAAATGGCCTTTTCTGCAAATTGCCAAAAGAATTCTTGCCTATAATGGTGCCGAAAATGTGACTGTGCGTGGCGGGGAACACACAGCTATTGAAATGAAAGCTGTTATGTTCTCGGCGCTCTAATCAACCAGGCAGCGGCGGCTCTCCTCTCTTCCCCTGCACAGGCTTGCTGCACTGGGGACACAAGCTGGCTGCATTGATCTCTTGTACCATGTCCCCAGTCTCTGACCATCTCCTGTATAAAAGTATTTTTTTAAAACAGTCATTTTCGGCCTAGTGTATTTTTCATTTTTGTATCAGTTTCGGCACCAAAAAACCTATTCAGTGCACCCCTAGTTTCTTGGGGAAGTGGTCCAGGCAGCTGTGGTTTTTGTTTGAAAAGGGCACCCAGTTTTGGATTGAAAAGGAATTGGGTGACAAACAAGTAAAAGCACACCCAAACTCCCTTTTTAGTATGGACAGAAGATTGTTAAATTCATATGTACAGGAAGAATGGAGTAGAACTGGAATATCTTGAGGGAAACCCTAAATTCTGTAGAAATTTGCCACAGAAGTTGGCATGTAGGACATTGCAATGTTTCTTATATGGTGGTTCCCCCAGCCACCAATTTATCCTTTAATAAATGTGTTTCTTATTACATGGGATGCACCGATCCCAGGCATTTGAGCGAGTAACGGTACTCGCCCAAATGCTACCGAAACCGATATTTCCTGATCGATGGACACCCTCGGTTGCCTGCACAGTACTATCTCCATAGTGGAGCACTTCCGCCCGTTCCTTGCATTTCCCCAGCCGGTGGTGACTAGCCCTGATGGCAGCTCTCCTTTTTCCGTGTGTGCCGGCCATTGTCGGCTCTGTCCATCAATCCGGCATCCATTTGACTCTCCGCCCGCCCCTAGGAGCTCCAGAGTTAGAGGCAGCCGTTCATTCCACCAGACTCAACGGTGTCAACTACAGAACCCATGAGTCACAGTGGCACTGGCACACTACCGGCTGCTTTGAACCTCTGTCTCTACTTACTAGAACAGTGCTCTCTGCTAAATTTTGTGAGTTCTAAACTGCCCACTAGATGGCTCTTCTATACACACACGCAAATTGCATGCGATTCTTTGCAGTGCAACTTGTGCATTTTTTTTTGACGCAAAGTGTCGGTACTCCGTTTCAGCGAGTACTTGACCAAAAGTATCGGAACTTGTACTCGACGATAAACAGTACAACCCTACTTGGCACGGAACCATCAAGGGAATGTGAAAATATCTCTCAGAACACAATTAGGGAAATTTGTCAAAATTTGAGCAGAACGAATCTGGAGAGCTCTGCATGGCAACCAATTCTGCTTCTGTTTTCAGCTTGTTCACTAAAGTCTAGTACACATGGGCTGAATGTCTGGCATCATCGGCTAGTTCAATAGAGACCAGCTGACATTTGGCCCGTGTGTACTGCAGTCGGTCTGACAGAAGCTGCCTGTCCGGCTTCTGTCGAAAGGGCATGACCGAAAAAGGTCTGCTGATCAGCTCCCGTTCAGCGCACTCGGCCATTGGCTGAGCACTGACTGGAGTGTTATGGCGTAGGGGCCGTCCCCATGTCGGAACGCGATGGAAGAGCAGGGTAGATCGCTGTACTAACATTGGATAATTAGTACAGCGGCGCCGTCAGTTTTTTTTTTTTTTTTTTTTCTGAACCAAAAAAAAAACGACCAATGTGTGCGCCATTGCTCCAGATTCTGTATGCTCCAATTTTGATGAATTTCCCCTGAATGTTTCCAGTGTACAGTTAGTTATTCTTTAGCTTTTAGTTTCTGTTGCCTTTCAGTTGAAGTGCTTGGAAACGTCTCTGGCATTCCAATGCCAATTTGTTTCCTAGAGTATATTGCAAACATTGGAGGTTAAAGTCTGTGTGAAATACTTGGCAAGCTGCTATGTAAATAGAGTACTGTACATAAGGTTCTGGCCTAGGTACAGGCACATTTCTACTTTGGGCGTGTCTGCTTATTGAGAACTTGAAAAGTTTGTGCAGTTTGTAGGCGTTTGCTCAGCAGCTACACACAATGGCTGTTTGGTTTGTTGTAGTTGTGCAAAAAAAATAGTATCTACCATAAAAGCCAACATTTAAGCCGTGTACACACGATTGTTTTTACCGATGAAAACAGTCCGATGGACTGTTAATCGGACGAACCGATCGTTTATGGGCCCCATCGGTCTTTTTTCCATCGGTGTGAAAAAATAGAACATGTTTTAAATTTATCCGATGGGGGGGGGGGGGGGAATAGATTTCTACACAGACGATCGGATTTTGCTATCTGATAAAAAACCCACACATGCTCAGAATCAAGTCGACACATGCTCAGAAGCATTGAACTTAATTTTTCTCGGCTCATCGGAGTGTTTTACGTCACCGCCTTTTAGGGTTGGGGAAAAAAATCGGTTTTAATCTTGAATCGAGTTTTGAGTTCAAATCGATTCAGATTTGAAGAAAATCGTTTTTTTTTTTTTTTTTTTTTTTTAGATTTTTTTATTTATTTATTTTTTTCCTTCAAAGTTTCCGTAACGGGGGTGCAGGGGGCGTATCCCAAATGGCACTGGGTGGCGTTACCCCAATTACATCTACTCGCCGCAGCCGCCACGAGTAGATGTAATGTAACACTAACTAACCGCAAGCCGCCGTCTGCCTACCTGATCAGCGTGTCATGCAGACAGACGGCGGCCATTGCAGTGTTCAAAAGCTGCGCCTCCCGAGTCCTCGTCGTCTGTGATAGGCGGAACACTCAATTTCACAGCAGGCAGTATTCAGCCTATCACGGACATCCTCTCATCCTCGTCTGTGTTATGAGGATGAGCGGATGTCCGTGATAGGCGGAACACTGAATGCTGGGAAATTGAGTGTTCCGCCTATCAGTCGAGGAGGAGGCGCGGCTTTTGAATACTGGAATGGCCGCTGGTGTAGCAGTAAAATCCGTATCCAATGAAAAATCTGCATTGGGCACAGTGAGGCATGGGCACAGTTCAATTCAACTAAGAGTAACCAAGATTTTTTGTTGTTTTTTATTAGCTAAATCCAAATACAGTATTAATAATTTGGATGTTTAACAATCTTTGTTGCACACTGACTTTGCATTTAGAGAAAGGGTTTGCCTTTGCAATTTTCTTTGTTGATGCACTTTAATATAATTTTAAAAAAATCGAATCGTAAATCGAGTTTTTTATAAAAAAAATCGCAGATTTTTTTTGGGGGGGGGATCGCCCAGCCCTACCGCCTTTGAAACTGTTCGTTTTTTGACTGATGGTGTGTGGGCAAGACTGATGGAAGACAGTTTCATCGGATTTCCGATGGAAAAAACCATCGGATTAGAATCCATAGGATATCCGATCGTGTGTACAGGGCTTTACAGTTTGCGTTTGCTGGTGCTGTACATGAATATCAAGTGTCCCTTTTACGTGGCAACTGAATATTTAATTTTCTTCTGTTTTGGCTGCATTTTCAGTTATTGGTTTCTGTAATAAATATTTGGGGGGGTTCTAAAATGTTGTTGGATTGGTCATTTACTGCTGAACACCAGGAGGTTAACGAAATTACTCCTTTAGTTCTTTTCAGTTACTAACCTAAAACTGTTATGTTGTGTGTAAAATGTAACACCTTTTTGTAAAAACTTGCTGTTTGAAAATCTGTGATGTCAATGCTTCATTCCAGATATTCACCAAGCCTTGGGATCCACTAGGACAGTAGTTCTCAACTCCAGTTCTCAGGGCCCACTAACAGGCCAGGTTTGCAAGATAACTGAAATACATCACAGGTGATATCATTTGCTGCTCATTGATTGATTGCAGTATTCTCGTCTGCATCTCCCCAAGGTAATACTTAAAATCTGGCCTGTTAGTGGGTCCTGAGGACAAGTGTTGAGAACCACTGCACCAGGAGGTATCTCAGGAGTGGAAAGCCACTGTTTGTGTTCATTACTGCCTACGAAGGCTACATATCCCGTCATGCCCCTCCAAAAAGTGTCTGAATAGGTGGGCATGTGTGGGACAACTTAAAGGTTGTCTGTGAACAGGCTACAGACATTCAAGTATTCAGTAAATGAGCTTAAGCCCTCGTTCACATTGAAGCGACAAGTCGCACCCTATTGTCAGCAATGACCATGTTCAAATCGATGCAACGCCGACTTTGAGAGTATTTCCTGCACTGCTTTTGGTGATTTTTGGTTACGACTTGCATAGACATCTGTGCATGAAGTTGCACCTGAAGTCGCACTGACATGCAGCTTCTAAATTGTGCAGTTTCAAAGCTGCATTCAATGTAAATGAGGGCTTAAAACAAGCAGTCATTGACCTAACTGTATGCTAGTTAAATTCACAATTGGCAATCTGACTCTCCCTGCTCCTCCTCCTAGAGCACCTGCTCTCTATTTATATTAGACTGAGAACCGTCTTCATTGTAAATGGCACTCCAACACATTTGCACCGCAACATCCGGTAATACGCTACCACTTGTGTGCAAACTACCTACAAGGGTGCGGCTGGTCTAATTTTTCTAATTTTTTTTTTTTTGTAGTGTGTTTGGTAGATCACGTCAATGAACCTGACTTGTGTGAAAGACCCCGCTGGGAGGGGAAAGGGGGTGATCTGAGCTGGTTTGGACAGGGGTTTCGGTGTTTCTGCTTGTGAACCTTTAGAATGAACTGTTGCACAATGACTACAGCTACAGAGGTCAATTTGTATGTAAATATTTGACTATAGCCTCGCCACAGTTAGGCCCCATTCAGGCCTGGTTCACACTGGGGCGACAAACGCTCCGACATTGGGAGCTCATGTCGCATGACATGTGAAAATCAATGTTTCCCTATGGGAGCCGTCCTAACTGGTCCGACACATGTCGGTCCGACTTTGAAAATGCTCCCTGTACTACTTTGGTCCGACTTTGATCCGACTTCAGCCCATTGACTATCATTGAAGTCGGATCAATGTCGGACCGCAGTCTTGCATGGTCCGACTTTGGCATGCGACTTGTGCTGTACTGCTCTTGAGGGGGAACTCCAGGCCAAATTTTAAATAAAAAACCGGCGTGGGTTCCCCTCCAGAGGCATACCAGGCCCTTGGGTCTGGTCTGGATTTGAACGGGCGCCCCTACGCCGAAAAAACGGCGTGGGGGTCCCCCCATAATCCAAACCAGACCCTTATCCGAGCACACAGCCTGGCAGGCCGCAGGGGAAGAGGGGGGGACGAGAGAGCGGCCCCCCCTCCCTCCTGAACCATACCATGCCGCATGCCCTCAACATGGGGGGTTTGGTGCTCTGGGGCAGGGGGGCGACCTGCGGCCCCCCCACCCCAGAGCACCCTGCCCCATGTTGATGAGGACAGGGCCTCTTCCCGACAACCCTGGCCGTTGGTTGTCGGGGTCTGCGGGCGGGGGGCTTATCGGAATCCGGGAGCCCCCTTTAATAAAGGGGCCCCCGGGTCCTGGCCCCCCCACCCTCTGTGAATGAGTATGGGATACATCGTACCCCTACCCATTCACCTGGTGGAAAAAAATTGCAATAAAAAAACACTACACAGGTTTTCAAAGTAATTTATTGCACAGCTCCTGGGGTCTTTTCCGACTTCGAGGGTCTCCGGTGTCGTCTCCCGCTCTCCGGTTCTTTCCTCCGCCGGGCCTCCGCTAACTTCTTTTTAGCTCTCTTGCTAACAGAGGCCCGGTCTTCCCGTTGTCTCGTCCGGCTCTCCTTTGTCCTTCTGCCGGCCCCTCCACTAACTTCTTGGTAGCTCTTTCGCTAGTGGAGGGGCCGGGCTTCCCGTCGCCGTCTTCTTCCCTCTTCTCCTCCTCGATGTTGATGCGTCGCTTCTTCCCGCTGTAATACTGGCTCTCCGCTCCGCATTAATATAGGCTTCTCATGACGTCACAGTCACATGTTCCAGGGCACATGGCCCCGGAGCATGTGACTGTGACGTCATGGGAACATGTGACTGTGACGTCATGAGAAGCCTATATTAATGCGGAGCGGAGAGCCAGTATTACAGCGAGAGGAAGCGACGCGTCAACATCGAGAAGGAGAAGAAGGAAGAAGAAGCCGACGGCGACGGGAAGACCGACCCCTCCACTAGCGAAAGAGCTACCAAGAAGTTAGTGGAGGGGCCGGCAGAAGGACAACGGAGAGCCGGACGAGACAACGGGAAGACCGGGCCTCTGTTAGCAAGAGAGCTAAAAAGAAGTTAGCGGAGGCCCGGCGGAAGAAAGAACCGGAGAGCGGGAGACGACACCGGAGACCCTCGAAGTCGGAAGAAGACCCCCGGAAGTCGGAAGAAGACCCCCGGAGCTGTGCAATAAATTACTTTGAAAACCTGTGTAGTTTTTTTATTGCAATTTTTTTCCACCAGGTGAATGGGTAGGGGTACGATGTATCCCATACTCATTCACATAGGGTGGGGGGGCCGGGATCCGGGGGCCCCCTTATTGAAGGGGGCTCCCGGATTCCGATAAGCCCCCCGCCCGCAGACCCCGACAACCAACGGCCAGGGTTGTCGGGAAGAGGCCCTGTCCTCATCAACATGGGGGCAGGGTGCTCTGGGGTGGGGGGGCCGCAGGTCGCCCCCCTGCCCCAGAGCACCAAACCCCCCATGTTGAGGGCATGCGGCCTGGTACGGTTCAGGAGGGAGGGGGGGCCGCTCTCTCGTCCCCCCCTCTTCCCCTGCGGCCTGCCAGGTTGTGTGCTCGGATAAGGGTCTGGTTTGGATTTTGGGGGGACCCCCCCACGTCGTTTTTTCGGCGTAGGGGCGCCTGTTCAAATCCAGACCAGACCCAAGGGCCTGGTATGCCCCTGGAGGGGAACCCACGCGTTTTTTTTTAATTAAAAATTTGGCCTGGAGTTCCCCTTCAAGATTCATACCAAACACAGTGCCTGATATTGGCGGGGATCCAAGTCGGATCCCCGTTCATTGAAAGTCGGACATATGTCGGCTTCATGTCGCAGGGCAAAGTCGGATCCAAAGTAGGACAGATGTCGTGTCGCACTAGTGTGAACCCAGCCTCACACTTGCAAATAGAACCGTTCGCAATTGCATGCTGGAGACCAGTGGGGGTTCCTGGCAATTAGCTTCAGAAGGCAGCCCTGTTAAAGGTAACGAGAGGCTGACAGTTCACGCAGCTTATTGTGGAGTGGTTACTGGGAATGATCAGGCCTGGACGCACACAGTCTGGGGTTGATTTACTAAAGCTGCATAGTGCAAAATCTGGTGCAGGTGTTGTCAAAACATAATTGAATAAGCCGAAGTTAGAAACTCCTTGCAAAATCTAGTGCAGCTGTGCACTGTAGACACTCCAGATTTAGGCCTGGTTCACACTGGGGCGACAAACGCTCCGACATTGGGAGCTCATGTCGCATGACGTGTGAAAATCAATGTTTCCCTATGGGAGCCGTCCTAACTGGTCCGACACATGTCGGTCCGACTTTGAAAATGCTCCCTGTACTACTTTGGTCCGACTTTGATCCGACTTCAGCCCATTGACTATCATTGAAGTCGGATCAAAGTCGTACCGCAGTCTTGCATGGTCCGACTTTGGCATGCGACTTGTGCTGTACTGCTCTTGAGGGGGAACTCCAGGCCAAATTTTAAATAAAAAGCCGGCGTGGGTTCCCCTCCAGAGGCATACCAGGCCCTTGGGTCTGGTCTGGATTTGAACGGGCGCCCCTACGCCGAAAAAACGGCGTGGGGGGGTCCCCCAAAATCCAAACCAGACCCTTATCCGAGCACACAACCTGGCAGGCCGCAGGGGAAGAGGGGGGGACGAGAGAGCGGCCCCCCTCCCTCCTGAACCGTACCAGGCCGCATGCCCTCAACATGGGGGGTTTGGTGCTCTGGGGCAGGGGGGCGACCTGCGGCCCCCCCACCCCAAAGCACCCTGCCCCCATGTTGATGAGGACAGGGCCTCTTCCCGACAACCCTGGCCGTTGGTTGTCGGGGTCTGCGGGCGGGGGGCTTATCGGAATCCGGGAGCCCCCTTCAATAAGGGGGTCCCCGGATCCCGCCCCCCCACCCTATGTGAATGAGTATGGGGTACATCGTACCCCTACCCATTCACCTGGTGGAAAAAAATTGCAATAAAAAAACACTACACAGGTTTTCAAAGTAATTTATTGCACAGCTCCGGGGGTCTTCTTCCGGGGGTCTTTTCCGACTTCGAGGGTCTCCGGTGTCGTCTCCCGCTCTCCGGTTCTTTCTTCTGCCGGGCCTCCGCTAACTTCTTTTTAGCTCTCTTGCTAACAGAGGCCCGGTCTTCCCGTTGTCTCGTCCGGCTCTCTGTTGTCCTTCTGCCGGCCCCTCCACTAACTTCTTCGTAGCTCTTTCGCTAGTGGAGGGGCCGGGCTTCCCGTCGCTGTCGCCGTCGGCTGCTTCTTCCCTCTTCTCCTCCTCGATGTTGACGCGTCGCTTCCTCCCGCTGTAATACTGGCTCTCCGCTCCGCATTAATATAGGCTTCTCATGACGTCAGTCACATGTTCCAGGGCACATGGCCCCGGAGCATGTGACTGTGACGTCATGGGAACATGTGACTGTGACATCATGAGGAGCCTATATTAATGCTGAGCGGAGCGGAGAGCCAGTATTACAGCGAGAGGAAGCGACGCGTCAACATCGAGGAGGAGAAGAGGGAAGAAGAAGCCGACGGCGACGGGAAGACCGACCCCTCCACTAGCGAAAGAGCTACCAAGAAGTTAGTGGAGGGGCCGGCAGAAGGACAACGGAGAGCCGGACGAGACAACGGGAAGACCGGGCCTCTGTTAGCAAGAGAGCTAAAAAGAAGTTAGCGGAGGCCCGGCGGAAGAAAGAACCGGAGAGCGGGAGACGACACCGGAGACCCCCGGAAGTCGGAAGAAGACCCCCGGAAGTCGGAAGAAGACCCCCGGAAGTCGGAAGATGACCCCCGGAGCTGTGCAATAAATTACTTTGAAAACCTGTGTAGTGTTTTTTTATTGCAATTTTTTTCCACCAGGTGAATGGGTAGGGGTACGATGTACCCCATACTCATTCACATAGGGTGGGGGGGCCGGGATCCGGGGCCTCCTTAATGAAGGGGGCTCCCGAATTCCGATAAGCCCCCCGCCCGCAGACCCCGACAACCAACGGCCAGGGTTGTCGGGAAGAGGCCCTGTCCTCATCAACATGGGGGCAGGGTGCTCTGGGGTGGGGGGGCCGCAGGTCGCCCCCCTGCCCCAGAGCACCAAACCCCCCATGTTGAGGGCATGCGGCCTGGTACGGTTCAGGAGGGAGGGGGGGCCGCTCTCTCGTCCCCCCCTCTTCCCCTGCGGCCGGCCAGGTTGTGTGCTCGGATAAGGGTCTGGTTTGGATTTTGGGGGGACCCCCCACGCCGTTTTTTCGGCATAGGGGCGCCTGTTCAAATCCAGACCAGACCCAAGGGCCTGGTATGCCTCTGGAGGGGAACCCACGCCGTTTTTTTTATTTAAAACTTGGCCTGGAGTTCCCCCTCAAGATTCATACCAAACACAGTGCCTGATATTGGCGGGGATCCAAGTCGGATCCCCGTTCATTGAAAGTCGGACATATGTCGGCTTCATGTCGGATCCAAAGTAGGACAGATGTCGTGTCGCACTAGTGTGAACCCGGCCTTAGTAAATCTTCTGTGTCGAGGGCTAATCATGCAGACTAATTATTCGCAGGTAATCTCTCCATGAGTGATTACATGCAAACGACTATGATTCGCTGCTGGAGCTGTAAGCCCAATAATGCTTTCAATTGGGCTACGGTCCACAGTTAATCGGCAGAAAACCCATTGGGGTTTCTGAAGTGTGAATGGGGCCTTAAATTTTAAGGCTACTTTCACACTGAGGCGTTGCGCCGTCAGTGGTAAAGCGCCGCACGTTTTTGCGGTGCTATTCGGCCGCTAGCAGCCGAAAAAGGGGTTAAACCCGCTTTAAACCGAACAAGGGTTAAAACCGGTTCGGCGGCACTGCCTATTGATTTCAATGGGCAGGGGGCGCTTTAGGAGTGGTGTATACAGCGCTCCTACAGTGCCTCAAAGATCCGGCTGGCAGGACTTTTGAGTGTCCTGCCAGCGCACCGCTCCAGTGTGAAAGCACTTGGGTTTTCACACTGGAGTGAAAGAGGGAGGCTTTTTCAGGGCGCTATTTTTAGCTCTATAGTAGGGCTGGGCGATTTTCCTCCCACAAAAAATCTGCAATTTTTTTTTATAAACTCGATTTACGATTCGATTTTATTTTTTATTATATTAATTAAAGTGCATTAACAAACAAAATTGAAAAGGCAAACCCTTTCTCTAACTGCAAAGTCAGTGTGCAACAAAGATTGTTAAACATCCAAACTAATTAATACTGTATTTGGATTTAGCTAATAAAACAACAAAAAATCTTGAGGTTACTCTTAGTTGAATTGAACTGTGCCCGTGCTTCAATCACTGTGCCCGTACCTAAAGCGGATTTTCATGGAATACGGATTTTACTGCTACACCGGCGGCCATTCCAGTATTCAAAAGCCGCGCCTCCTCCTCGTCTGTGATAGGCGGAACACTCAATTTCCCAGAATTCAGTGTTCTGCCTATCATGGACATCCACTCATCCTCATAACACAGACGAGGATGAGAGGATGTCCGTGATAGGCTGAACGCTGCAATGGCCGCCGTCTGTCTGCATGACACGCTGATCAGGTAGGCAGACGGCGACTTGCGGTTAGTTAGTGTTGCATTACATCTACTCGCTGCGGCGAGTAGATGTAATTGGGGTAACGCCGCCCAGTGCCATTCCGGATACGCCCCCTGCAGCCCTGCTACGGAAACTTTGAAGGAGAAAAAAAAATCAAAAATCGATTTTCTTCAAATCTGAATCGATTTGAACTCAAAACTCGATTCAAGATTAAAATCGTTTTTTTGTTTTTTTTCCCCAGCCCTACTCTATAGTGCCTGCAAAAGCGCCTTTAGTGTGAAAGTAGCCCAAGACTTCTGACTTGCATGCTTTTTTCAGGTCAGTAATTACTTTGTGGGTTACTGCTTGTGTGGTATTTTGCTTGTCTAATGTGCATTGTAAGGCTGCCCATTCGTTTTGATGCAACACGTATTTTAACGAATGTTCGCCATTTCATGTAACCTGGTGTGCCACAGTGCATGAGTTCAGATCTGTGTTGTGGTACACAAACACTGTTGCATGAAAATAATTGTCACTTCACACCAAAGACATGTTTTATGGCAGTGCATAGTGTGAATGGGCCCTATTGCTGCCAGGCCCTGTAGTATGTTTAAGGCCAGTTGACACAGGAAAACACTGCCCTTCTGATCTGAAGTTAGTGTTAACTTAACGACACTCCAAACGCAGGTTGCAAACGCAGTGCGTTTGCCTGCACAGGATCACCGGGTACAGTAGTACCATGCGATCTGGGTGCTGTTTGTTTCTCAAAGTATCGTAGTCCAGCACAATTTCAGCCCATTTAACATGCACCCTGGTCGCATGTGAACCACACAGGATTCATGGTGCTAACCACCTCCTTGAAGTGGTTCTATAGGCTGAATGCCCCCCTCCCCCCAATACTTACCTGAGTTTGATCTTGATCCAGTGATGTGCATGAGAGCAGCTTCTCTCTTCTCTTAGGCTCAGACACAGCAGTGGGAGCCATTGTGCGTTCAGGCTGTGTTTATACAGCTGCTGTGTCCCCATAGAGTAACAGGCTGCCTGCACATAGCTGCAGGCGGTGACTGTTTTGTTGCCATTTTCCATTTTGCCTTTTGGATTAGGGTTTTTTGGCAAACGGATCATAGATGTTTCAAATTAACTAATATTCCTCTTCTGAGAAGACCATTTAAACATTTGGATCCTTTTCAGGGTTGTGTGCTGAGCCCTCTTCTTTATGCATGTTATACTTATGGTTGTACTTCATATTATTGTAGAAACTGCATCAAATAATTTGCGGTTATCAGCTGCATTAAAGGAGTGGGTGAGGACGTATCTTATAGTGGAGGTTGGCTAGATAGTTGTGTGGTCTGCAGCAAATAATTTAAAGTGATATTAAAGTGGTGTGTTTGTTTTTGTTTTGTTTAAAAATAACATGTTCTACTCGCCTGCTCTGTGCAGTGGTTTTGTACAGAGCAGCCCAGACCATCCTCTTCTCTGGTCCCTCTTTGGCTCTCCTGGCCCCTCCCTCCTGTCAAATGTATTCGAACATTTTCATTTCAGTTCTTCTTGAATTTTTTTTTTTTTTTACTCTTTCGTTCATGGACGGACACAGCTTCCTATTGACAAGTGGGTATTATCCTTCATTTAGGAGTGACTAGGCAGAAAAACTTTGTAAAAAGTGTTAAATCACACCTTCTACAGTACCGCACAGGGGCGGACCCTCTGGGTATATCCCCTCTCTCTGCATCTCGCAGATCAGTTTTTTTTCTGCCTAGTAAGGAGAAGGACATGGCTCCCTTCGGGCCCACTGGTCCGGGGTATTTTTTTTTCTACGTTTTTTTTTTTTTTTTTTTATTTTATTTTGGTTCCTGCGATCTTCGATCAACTGCCGGCTGAGTGACAGGCTGGATCCCAGATCCTTGTCTCCCCAGTTTCGGCCATCAAAGCGTGTGCCGACCCTAGCTGCGCGCTGGGTTTTCCACAACATGCCCGTCGTTCTACGGGTGGCCGGTGAGTTTGCGCTCCAGGACTTGCATCGGACCGTTCAAACAGCCGAGTCGCAGTAGCCTGGCTGGTGAGCTTACGCTCCAAGGCTTGCATCAGGCCATTCAGCTACGGCTGACCTTTACAGCCGAGTCGCAGTAGCCTGGCTGGTGAGCTTACGCTCCAAGGCTTGCATTGGCCATTCAGCTACGGCTGACCTTTACAGCCGAGTCGCAGTAGCCTGGCCGGTGAGCTTCAGCTCCTAGGGCTCATTCACAGCATGCCTGGCCGACAGTCACCTCCGTGCGCGGATGATGATCTGTCCGGAATGTCTTCCAGCATGATCCACACAGGAAAGGCAAGTAGCTCCCCTGCTCCGGCTGGGTAACTTGGCTGGACATTCCTGGAGTGATCAAGTAAGTGGCTGTGGCCCTTTCTTTCCTATCTCCCTGCCTTCCCTCCTCCCTGGGCTCTGAGCGAAGGCTGGTTGCTGGGTGCTGGGGAGTCACCAAGGGGGGCTCCATCTGGGGTGGGCTGCGCTGTAGCTGTCATTTAAAAAAATAAATAAAATTCTGCTTACCTGTGTATGCCTTCTCCCTCCATGCTGTCGGCGGCTATTTTGGGGTGGTCCACGCCCCTCTGGTGACCGGCCATTTTTCTTGTGGTTCGCGCCAATATGTATAGTTCGCCGCTCGGCGGCCATCTTCTTGTGGTTTGTGCCCGCTTTGGCCTCTCACGCCTGTACATGTATACCGCTGCTCGGTGGCCATCTTTGTGGCCCGCGGCCGCTTTGCCTCTACCGACGGCTCGGCGGCCATTTTCTTAGAGCCCACATTGTTGCAATACGGGCGCTTGGCGGCCATTTTGCGGAAGTTTTCGGCCTCTAGGGTGCATTTCTCTGGCGCGAATTCAAACAGGGAAACGCTGATAAGAATCAGACTGACACAGGCAGCGGTGGGATAGCATCACAGGCGGTAGCACACGGCAGCAATAGCGGTACCGTTCCAAGGGTAGGGAGTCCTCTGGGAGACCTCTGCAGCAGCTAGGAGGGTGGCCTATTGATACCTTGCCTGGAGTCCCTGTGGGTGTCAGGCGCATGGGTCAGCATGGCGTCGGAAGCAGCCGGTTTTTCCCCTGAAACACCTGGGTTGTTAGCTGGTGCCCCTGATGTATCGGTGGACGCTATGTCGGCAATCCTAGAAGCTTTTGTTGCCAGGGTGGAAGCGGCACACTGCAACACGGGGGGTAGTAAACGCCCACGTCCCCTGCAATCTTCTGGGGATAATTCTGATGCAGAACCAGGCCCAGCTATGGCTCATGGCCCGGATTCTGATGTTTCAGAGACTGCAGACTGTGACCGATCGGACAGTGAGAATGACTCCAAGTCCAGGTCAGCACGCGAAAAGGCTTTGGTATCTGACCTTATTACTGCAGTGCGGGACACGCAAAAATTAGAGAATGCGGCAGTAGCAGCAGAGACACCGGTCCCCTTTTGGGTTCCGTAAACCGGCCCGCACTGCTAAGGTGTTTCCTTGTGTGTCTCATCTTGATAAGCTCTTGTACAAGGAGTGGGAAAACCCACTGAGGGTTTTTGCAGCCCCAAAGAACTTTGCGGTGCGGTACCCCTTTGAGGAGAGTTTCCTGAAAAAATGGACCCGATAGTGGACCCTCCGGTGTCCAGATTTAATAAAGTTACCACAATTCCAGTGGAAGGGGCTCCTGTTTTTCAAGGACCCTGTGGATAAGGCTGAAGCACTCGCTCGCTACCTATACACAGTGGTAGGCTCAGGGGTGCGCCCGGCATTGGCTGGGGCTTTAGTGTCTGACACTTACTGAATGGGCAAAGTTGCTACTCCAGGGGTTAAAGGAGCGAGAGGCTCCTCCTAATGAGGTAGCTTTTTGCCGACCAGTTGGTACAGGGCCTTAAGTTTGTCTGCGAGTCAGACATGGATACTATCCCCTTGCTGTCTAGAGCATCGGTTTATGCGGTAGCATTACGCCGCCTGATCTGGCTTAAGTGCTGGTCTGCGGACCAAGCTTCCAAGAAGTCCCTGTTGGATCTGCCCTTTTAAGGGAGACAGGCTTTTTGGAGCCTCTCTGGATGACTTCATCAAGGATGCCACTAGAGGGAAGAGCACGTTGCTTCCTCAAACCATAAAGGCTAAGGGGCCACGCCAGGGGCAAGGGCCCTCTTTTACTGCACACAAGCGTTTTTTTTTTCGTCCGCACAGGGCGACAGGAAAAATACCCCAGGCCGATAAAGCGCCTGTTCAAGGACGAAAGTGTCCTTGCTTCCGCAAGCCCAACAAGCCTGTGGACAAGTCTGCGTCCGCATGAAGGTCTGCCCCCACCCATCTCTCGGGTGGGGGGACGTCTTCGCGACTCGGACATCTCTGATCGGTGGGTTTGCAAAGTAATCTCCTCAGGCTACAAGATCGTTCCTCTCTTGTCCACCGTACAGATTCTTTACCTCCAGCTACAGCCGACCCATCGGGAGGCCCTGTACGGGGCGGTCCAGGGTCTGCTGGAACGCGGGGTGATCATTCCTGTCCCAGTGCAGGAACGATTCCAGGGTTTTTACTCAAATCTGTTCGTAGTGCCAAAGAAGGATGGGGTTCGTCCAATCTTGGATCTCAGGGCCCTCAATCGCTTTGTGAAGCTACAAAGATTCCGGATAGAGTTGGCTCGATCTGTAGTCACCGCTCTGCATCCAGGGAACTTTCTGGCATCCTTGGACATCAAGGACGCATACTTACATGTTCCCATATACCCCAGACACCAGAGGTTTCTGCGATTCACAGTCGGGGAGGACTACTATCAGTTTGTGGCCCTCCTGTTTGGCCTGGCTTCTCCACACAGGACGTTCACCAAGGTGCTCGCCCCGATTCTGGTCCTTCTAAGACAGCGGGGCATCGCTATCATGGGCTACTTGGATGACCACCTTCTTCTGAGGTCCGCTTCAAGTTAAGAAATAGAGGTAAGCGTGTCCATAACCTGTCAGACTCTGACTGTGGTTGGGTGCTAAACACGCAAAAGTCAGTATTGGTGCCGACTCGACGCCTAGTGTATCTGGGGTTGATTCTGGATTCCTCAGAGGCAAGAGTATTCCTGCCTGTGGAAAAGTTGCAGACCCTTCGGGTTGCAGTGCGGCAGCTGACATCCAAGAGTTGTTCGTCACTGCATGCGAGTCTTGGGCCTCATGGCAGCCTCCTTCGAGGCAGTCCCATATGCCCAATATCACACTCGGGTGTTACAGAAGGAGATTCTGTCCAGATGGGACAGATGTCCATCATCCCTGAATTATCAAATCCGGGTAAGCCCCTTGCCAGGACATCCCTGGTGTGGTGGCTGACATCACCGGCACTTCTGGCGGGGAAGTCATTTCTTCCTGTTCATTGGATGGTGATAACGACGGACGCCAGCCTTACAGGTTGGGGGGGGGGGGGGAGTCTGGGGTGTTCAGTCGATGCAAGGTCGCTGGACCCCGGAGGAAACCTGCCTGCCGATCAATGTCCTGGAACTCTGGGCGATCAGGCTGTGCCTCCTCAAATGGTCTCAGAGACTGCAGGGGCGTCCAGTCAGGATCCAGTCGGACAACGCCACAGTAGTGGCATATGTCAATCATCAAGGAGAAACAAGAAGCTCAGCCGCAGCATCAGAGGTCGTTTGCATCCTGAGGTGGGCAGAAAGGAGCGTACCGGCACTGTCAGCTGTGTACATTCCGGGTGTGGAGAGCTGGCAGGCGGACTACCTGAGTCGCCAAATGCTGGACCAAAGAGAATGGTCCTTACACCTGGAGGTGTTCCAGCTCCTCTGCCAAAGATGGGGCACGCCAGACTTAGATCTTCTGGCATCCCGACTCAATCGGAAGGTATTGAGGTTTGTGGCCTGATCAAAGGACCCATGGGCAGATGCAACGGATGCGTTGGTAGCACTGTAGGGTCAGTATCGGCTAATCTATGCCTTCCCTCCCATGAGGCTCCTTCCTCATCTGCTTCGCAGAGTGGAGGCAGAGGGAATTCCAAAGATCCTGATTGCTGTCACGGCGCATTCGACCAGGGTAATTGGTGCCTCTTGGGCTTTCCAACATCGAGCATCTGTTTCCCAATTATGTAAAGCGGCGACTTGGTCGTCCGCTCACACTTTCACTAAATTCTACAAGGTTGATGTAGGTGGATCTTCGGATGCCTCTTTCGGCCGCAAAGTTTTGCAGGCGGCTGTTTAGAGTTGCAACTCCTCGGTGAGGAGCTCTGTTTTGTTTTGGGGTGAAGTTTACTTTTATGCTGTTCCCACCCCCCGTTTTTTTGACACTGCTTTGGGATGTCCCACTTGTCATTAGGAAGGTGTGTCCATCCATGAACGAAAGAGTAAATAGGATTTTTGTGCTCACCGTAAAATCCTTTTCTCTGAGTTCATGGATGGACACAGCACTCACCCCTCCTTTTTTAAGTTTTTTTTGTACTGCTTTTTGACGAACTGATCTGCGAGATGCAGAGAGAGGGGATATACCCAGAGGGTCCGCCCCCCTGGGCGGTAATGTAAAAGGTGTGATGTAACACTTTTTACACATTTTTCTGCCTAGTCACTCCTAAATGAAGGATAAATACGCACTTGTCAATAGGAAGCTGTGTCCGTCCATGAACTCTGAGAAAAGGATTTTACGGTGAGTACAAAAATGATATTTACTCTTTCGTCCATGGACCGACACAGCTTCTCTATTGACAAAGTGGGTATTATCCGTTAATTAGGAGTGACTAGGCAGAAAAACTTGTAAAAAGTGTTGCATCACACCTTCTACAGTACCGCCCAGGGGGCGGACCCTCTGGGTATACCCTCTCAGTCTGCACATCGCAGATCAGTTTTTTTCTGTCTAGCAAGGAGTAGGACATGGCTCCCTTCGGGCTCATTGGTCCGGGGAAAAAAGATATATATATTTTTTATTTTTTTGCTACATTTGTTGTTTCCTGCGATCTTCGATCAACTGCCGACTGGGTGACAGGCTGGATCCTCGATCCTTGTAGTCTCCCCAGTTTCGGCCATCGAGCGTGTGCCGACCCTAGCTACGCGCTGGGTTTTCCACGACATGCCCGTCGCTCCACGGGTGGCCGGTGAGCCTACGCTCCAGGGCCTGCATCGGACCGCTCAGCTTCGGCTGACCTTACGGCCGAGTCGCAGCAGCCTGGCCGGTGAGCTTACGCTCCAAGGCTTGCATCGGACCGCTCAGCTTCGGCTGACCTTACGGCTGAGTCGCAGCAGCCTGTCCGGTGAGCGTCATGCTCCAGGGCATACATATGATCGTCCCTTCTGGGTCCAATCACAGCATGCCTGGCCAACAGTCACCTTCCGTGCGCGGACGATGATCTGTTTGGAATGTCTTCCAGCAGAATACATGCAGGATAGGTAAGTAAAACTCCCCTGCCTCGGCTGGGTGATTTAGCTGGACATTCCTGGAGAGATCAAGTAAGTGGTTGTGGCCCCTTTCTTCCCTCTCTCCCTGCCTTTCCCTCCTCCCTGGGCTTCTAGCTAAAGGTTGCTGGGTGCTGGGGGTCACCTAGGGGGTCCCACTGGAGCGGGGCTGGCTGTAACTAACATTTAAAAGAAATGTCATTTTTGCTTACCTGTGTTTCTGTGTCTCCATGCTGTCGGCGGCCATTTTGAGGTGGTCCATGCCAAGTTTGGCCTCTTGTAACTGCCTGGCGGCCATCTTCCTGTAGTTCGGCCACACCCACTGGCCCCTATCAGGTGATCGGCGGCCATGTTTGTCCACCCTGTATGCAGATATTGCCGTTCGGCGGCCATCTTTTTTGTGGGCTATGGCTGCCTGACCTCTATCTTCTGTCGGCGGCCATTTTCTTAGAGCCCACATTATCTTCCATACAGACGGTTTTGGCAACCATTTTGCGAGAGCCTCCGGCCTCTAGGGTGCATTACACTGGCACGAAAATTCACACAGGAAGTGCTGATAAAAGAAGCAGACTGACACAGCAGCAAGGGGACAGCATCATAGGCGCAGCATAGCAGTACCTATCCAGGGTGGTGAGTCCTCTGGGTAACCCAGCATCTCTGCAGCGCAGGAGGGTGGCCTATTGATATCTTGCCTGGAGCCCTGTGAGTGTCAGCGTGTGGTCAGCATGGCATCTGAGCCAGATGTCTTCTCCCCTGAAACACCAGATTTAGCAGCTGGTGTCCCTGAGGTGTCTATGGACGCTATGTCGGCAATCCTAGAGGCGTTTGCTGCCAGGGTGGAAGCAGCACACGGGAATACAGGGGGTAATAAACGCCCCCGTCCCCTGCAATCTTCTGGGGATATTTCTGATGCAGAACCAGGTCCAGCTACGGCTCATGGCCCAGATTCTGATGCATCAGAGACTGCAGACCGTGACCGATCGGACAGTGAGGAGGACTCCAAGTCCAGGTCAGTACGCGAGACGGCTTTGGTATCTGACCTTATTACTGCAGTGCGGGATACGCTAAAGTTGGAAAGGACTGAAGAAGTAGCAGATACTCCAGTCCCCTTTGGGTTTCGTAAACCTGCCCGCACTGCTAAGGTGTTCCCTTGTGTGTCTTATTTTGACAAACTCTTATACAAGGAATGGGAGAACCCACTGAGGGTCTTTACAGCCCCAAAGAGGTTTGCAGTACGGTACCCCTTTGAGGAGAGTTTTCTGAAGATATGGACCTCTCCCCCTATAGTGGACCCTTCGGTGTCCAGACTTAATAGAGCCACCACTATTCCAGTAGAAGGGGCTCCTGTTTTCAAGGACCCTGTGGATAAGAAGGCTGAAGCACTCGCTCGCTACCTATACTCAGTGGTAGGCTCAGCAGTACGCCCGGCATTGGCGGGGGCCCTAGTGTCTCAGACACTTACTGAATGGGCAAAATTGCTACTCCAGGGGTTAAAGGAGCGAGATGCTCCTCCTAATGAGATAACTTTGGCCGACCAGTTGGTCCAGGGCCTTAAGTTTGTCTGCGAGTCAGACATGGATACTATTCCCCTGCTGTCAAGAGCTTCGGTTTATGCAGTAGCAATACGCCGCCTGATCTGGCTAAAGGGCTGGTCTGCGGACCAGACTTCCAAGAAAGCCCTATTGGATCTGCCTTTTAAGGGCGACAGACTTTTTGGGGCTTCTCTGGATGACATCATCAAGGATGCTACAGGAGGTAAAAGCACTTTGCTTCCCCAAACTAGCAAGGGTAGGGGACCACGCCAAGGGCAAGGGCCCTCCTTTACTGCACGTAAGCGGTTTTTTCGCCCTCTTAAGGCGACAGGGAAAAGACCCCAGGCCGATAAAGCGCCTGCCCAAGGACAAAAGCGTCCTTGGTCCCGCAGACCCAACAAGCCTGTGGACAAATCTGCGTCCACATGAAGGTCCGCCCCCACCCAGCTCTCGGGTGGGGGGACGTCTTCGCAAATTCGCGACTCAGTGGACTGCTCTAGTCTCCGACAGGTGGGTTTGCGAAGTAATCTCCTCAGGCTACAAGATAGAATTTCTCTCTTGTCCACCAGACAGATTCATCACCTCCAATCTCCAGCTACTACCGACCCGTCGGGAGGCCCTGTATGGGGCGGTCCAGGGTCTACTGGAACGCGGGGTAGTTATTCCAGTTCCAGAACAGGAACGGGGTCAGGGTTTTTACTCAAATCTGTTCATTGTGCCAAAGAAGGAGGGGGTTCGTCCAATCTTGGATCTCAGAGCCCTCAATTGCTTTGTGAAGGTACAAAGATTTCGGATGGAGTCGGTTCGATCCGTAGTCACGGCTCTCCATCCGGGGGACTTTCTGGCCTCCTTGGACATCAAGGACGCATACCTGCATGTCCCCATATACTCCAGACACCAGAGGTTTCTGCGATTTGCTATCGGGAAGAACCACTACCAGTTTGTGGCCCTCCCGTTTGGCCTTGCCTCAGCACCCAGGACGTTCACCAAGGTGCTCGCTCCGATTCTGGCACTTCTAAGACAGCGGGGTATCGCTATCACAGGTTACTTGGACGACCTTCTGCTGAAGGGCCCTTCAAGCTCAGAATTAGAGGTAAGCGTGTCCATTACCTGTCAGACTCTTCGAGACTGTGGTTGGATACTAAACACGCAAAAGTCAGTATTGGTGCCCACTCAACGCCTAGTGTACCTGGGGTTGATTCTGGATTCCTCAGAGGCAAAGGTATTCCTCCCTGTGGAGAAGTTGCAGACCCTCCGGGCTGCAGTACGGCAGCTGACTTCCAGGAATTGGTCGTCACTCCGTTTTTGCATGCGAGTGTTGGGCCTCATGGTAGCCTCCTTCGAGGCGGTCCCATATGCTCAATACCACACTCGAGTGTTACAGAGGGAAGTTCTGTCCAGATGGAACAGATGCCCTTCATCTCTGGATTATCAAATCCGAGTGAGCCACCTAGTCAGGAGATCCCTGGTATGGTGGCTGACAGCACCGGCTCTAATGGCCGGGAAGTCATTTCTTCTGGTTTACTGGATAGTGATCACGACGGACGCCAGCCTTACAGGTTGGGGGGGGGGTCTGGGGTGTCCAGTCGGCGCAAGGTCGCTGGACCCCAGAGGAAGCCCTCCTGCCGATCAATGTCCTGGAGATCCAGGCGATCAAGCTGTGCCTCTTCAAATGGTCTCAGAGACTGCAAGGGCGTCCAGTCAGGATCCAGTCAGACAACGCCACAGCAGTGGCATATGTCAATCATCAAGGAGGAACAAGAAGCTCAGCTGCAGCATCGGAGATCGCTCGCATCCTGAAGTGGGCAGAGAGGAGCGTACCGGCACTGTCGGCCGTGTACATTCCGGGTGTGGAAAACTGGCAGGCGGACTACCTGAGCCGCCAGATGCTGGACCAGGGAGAATGGTCCTTACACCCGGAGGTGTTCCAACTCCTCTGCCAAAGATGGGGCACACCAGACGTAGATCTTCTGGCTTCCCGACTCAATCGGAAGGTATTGAGGTTTGTGGCCCGGTCAAGAGACCCATGGGCAGACGCAACGGACGCGTTGGTAGCATCGTGGGGCCAGTATCGGCTAATCTATGCCTTCCCTCCCTTAAGGCTTCTTCCTCTTCTGCTCCGCAGAGTGGAGGCAGAGGGAATTCCAATGATCCTAATCGCTCCAGATTGGCCTCAGCGTCCTTGGTACGCCGATCTAGTACGTCTGGTAGCAGACGTCCCCTGGCGCCTACCACTACGGAAGGACCTGCTGTCGCAAGGTCCCATATTCCATCCTGCTTTACAGTCATTGGCTTTAACGGCATGGCTGTTGAGAACCAGGTACTGAGAGACCGGGGCCTGTCAGACTCAGTAATTTCTACTATGAGAAGTGCTCGGAAACCGTCCTCTAGGAAGGTCTATCACCGCACTTGGAGGGCCTACATCTCCATGTGTGAGGAAATGAAATGGCATCCGCGTACCTATTTGGTTTCCAGAATCCTGCTGTTTTTACAGCATGGGGTAGACCAAAGGCTTGCCCTAAGTAAGATTAAGGGACAGATATCTGCCCTGGCTGTCTTTTTTCAGCGACCCCTGGCGACTCACTCTCTCGTGAGTACATTTGTGCAGGGGGTTCGACATGTGGCCCCTCCGGTCCGCCCCCCGTTACCTCCGTGGGACTTGAACCTGGTCCTCTCGGTGCTTCAGAAGGCACCGTTTGAGAATATTAGAGATATTCCCCTGTTGACACTTTCTCAGAAGGTGGTCTTTTTGGTGGCTGTTACGTCCGTTAGACGAGTCTCTGAGCTGGCAGCCTTGTCCTGCAAGGCTCCCTATTTGATTTTCCACAAGGATAAGGTGGTGCTGCGGCCGCAGCCTTCCTTTCTTCCGAAGGTCGTTTCGGCTTTTCATCTCAACGAAGACATTGTACTTCCATCCTTGTGTCCTCAGCCGTCGAATCCTAAGGAGTCGGCGTTGCATTCCTTGGACGTTGTCCGAGCTTTGAGAGTATACATATCTGCTACTTCCCTGTTCCGGAAGTCAGACTCACTGTTTGTTTCGGTGGCTGGTCCCAAGAAGGGCCAAGCAGTCTCATCGGCCACCATCTCTAGGTGGATCCGACAGATAGTAATCCAGGCTTACGCCTTAAAGGGTCAGGCGCCCCCCTTTCCTGTCACGGCGCATTCGACCAGGGCAATAGGTGCCTCTTGGGCTTTCCGACATCAAGCGTCTGTTTCCCAACTATGTAAAGCGGCGACTTGGTCGTCCGCTCACACTTTCACAAAATTCTACAAAGTTGATGTAGGTGCATCTTCGGATGCCTCTTTCGGCCGCAAGGTTTTGCAGGCGGCTGTTTAGAGTTGCAACTCCTCCGTTGGAGGAGTGCTGTTTTGTGTTTTGGGGTGAAGTTTGTTTTTATGCTGTTACCACCCCTCGTTTTTTCTCTGACACTGCTTTGGGACGTCCCACTTTGTCAATAGAGAAGCTGTGTCGGTCCATGGACGAAAGAGTAAATAGGATTTTTTACTCACCGTAAAATCCTTTTCTCTGAGTCCATGGACCGACACAGCACCCACCCCTCCTTTTAAGTTTGTACTGCTTTTTGACGAACTGATCTGCGATGTGCAGACTGAGAGGGTATACCCAGAGGGTCCGCCCCCTGGGCGGTACTGTAGAAGGTGTGATGCAACACTTTTTACAAGTTTTTCTGCCTAGTCACTCCTAATTAACGGATAATACCCACTTTGTCAATAGAGAAGCTGTGTCGGTCCATGGACTCAGAGAAAAGGATTTTACGGTGAGTAAAAAATCCTATTTTTCCATTCAACAGTACATGCAATTTGGCATGCCAGGAAAACAACTACACTGCTATACCTGGAATTATTAGGGATGCACCGAAATTTCGTCCACCGAAACATATCTGCCGATAATGGCCCTTTCGGCAAAAAGCCGAAACAGAATTCTTGCCGATGCTGGCGCTGAAAATTGCGCATGCGCAGTAGAGACGGCAGAATCAGCGGGTGACGTCACTAGTTGTGTGGGCGGCATGCACGTTCCTCGCGGTTAAGATGCCATACTCGTAAGCACGTTCCCTGCTGAGACGCTGGCACCATCCCCGCGGACGCTCCTCGTGCTTGTAAGACGCTGCTGGGACCCGTGAGACGGTACTGGGAAGCAAGAGACGCCTTCATAGAGGGCTGCACATAGCATACTCAAGTACAAGACTGGGCACTGTCACTCCTGGATGGCTACCATTACTATTCGCCGGTGAGCATTCCTGCTTTTGCCTTCTTAAACTGATATAAACAAACTTGAAAAAGGTAGTACTAAGTCTGACGATTTTAAATGACTGTGTGTCTGCACTGCAGTACATCTGATCTGACTTTGTAGCAAAAAAATATAATTGAACTGAGTGATTAAATATGATTTGAAATATAAATGGAATGGATTGCAAATTGCAAGTTTTTTTTTTTGTTTGTTTTTTTGGAGCTATTTCTGTAGTATACAGTATATAAAGTTCATACGCTTGCTGTTATTGAATGTGTCACTTACTTTGACAGCGTAGTATAAGTAATACAGTACTGACCTGACAGCAACCGCATGAATTATTTTAAACATGACAGTATACAGTATGCAATAAATAAAAAAAAAATATGTGTGTGTGTGTGTGTGTATGTGTGTGTATGTGTATATATATATATATATATATATATATATATATATATATATATATATATATATATATATATATATAATTTATATATTTATTTTATTTATTTTTTTAATATTGCGTACTGCCATGTTTAAAAAATGATTGCGCTTGCTGTCAGGAGTGTCGTATAACTTACCGTATATACTCGAGTTTTTCAGCCCCTTTTTTTTTTTTTTTTTAGGGCTGAAAGTACACCCCTCGGCTTATACTCGAGTCAGTACCTGAAAAGCTTCTTATACTGCGGCCGGCGTCCATTGTTTAAATATCGTGGCTTTCTCCTGGTCCCTTCCGTGAATATCGCGGCTTTCTCCTGGTCCCTTCCGTGATGGGCGTTTCCAGCAAACACTGAGTGTTCCCCCTATCACGGAGGTCCTCTCATTCTCGGACTCCGTTTCCCAGCAGACACTGTGTTCAGTGTTCCACCTATCATGGACGTTCTCTTGTCCGAGGATGAAAAGACGTCCGTGATTGGCGGAACACACTCAACACAGTGTTTGCTGGAAACGCCTATCACGGAAGGGACCAGGAGAAAGCCGCGATATTTAAACAATGGACGCCGGCCGCAGTATAAGAAGATTTTCAAGTACACTGACTCGGGCACAGGGAGGCTGCAATGGACACAGTGAGGTTGGGCACAGTGAGGTGGCAATGGGCACAGTAAGGTTGGGCAATTGGCACAGTGAGGTGGGAATGGGCACATTTACCCCCCCCCCCCCCCGGCTTATACTCAAGTAAATACGTTTTCCCAGTTTATTGGGGTAATAGGTACCTCGGCTTATACTCGGGTCTGCTTATACTCGAGTATATACGGTAATACTACGCTGAGACAAAGGGGTTGATTTACTAAAAACTGGAGAATGAAAAATCTGGTGCAGCTTTGCATAGAAACCAATCTGCTTCCATTTTTTTTTTTTTTTTTTTTTTTTTTTTCAAAGCTTAATTAAACAAACTGAAGTTAGAAGCTGATTGTCTACCATGGACAGCTGTACCAGATTTTTCACTCTCCACAGTTTTAGTAAATCAACCCTATAGTGACCAATTCAATGACAACAATGCCATGAAGTAGAATGGCCCCAAAAAATTAAATGGCATGCAATTGCAACAATTTGCAAGCAATCCATTCCATTTCAAATCAAATTTATTCAGTTCAATTATATTTTTTTGGTACAAGTCAGATGTACTGCAGTGCAGACGCCTTGCATGCCAAGAGCAGCACCATAAAAAGAAAATATAAAGATACAATTTTTTTTTATTTTATTATTTAAAGCTGCCTCCTGGGGTTTAGCTTTTAAATTGATTTTGTCTCCTTCCCCCCTCAGATTTCACTCCCACTATAAATCATTCTATGATATTATTCTATGTTACCAGCAAAGGTGTACCATGCCTGCAGTGTGGAAATTTTTTAACGTTTCTGAAAGACCCCAAATTTGCAACCTGTACTCTTTGCTCAGCAGAAATTTCAAGAGGGGGTACAGTGCCAAAGAATTTTTCAACAACCGGTTTGATACACCGCCTGAAAACACGTCATCCAGTTGAGCATTCAGATTACAAGAAAACCGCACCACTTTCAAAAAGTTCCTCAGGCTTAACACCATCTGTGGCCACAGTCTTTGAAAAGGTTATAAAATATGCAAGTGACAGTCCCAAAGCTCGTGCCATTACAGCTAAAATTATGGAATTTATTGCATTAGACGACCAGCCATTCTCTGTTGTGGAGGACGTTGGATTCCGTAGGCTCATGCAACATATTGAGCCGCGTTACTCAATACTGTGTTAGAAAACGCGTTCAGGAGCTCATGACTACCGACATCATAGCAATCAGTTTTACTACCGACATTTGGAGTTCAGATGTCAGTCCAACGAGCATGCTAAGCCTGACAGCACAGTGGATAGATGACAAATTTCAATTGCAAAACATCCTACTTAACGCACGTGAGTTTGTTGGATCACATACTGCAGCAGCAATATCTGATGCTTAAAAATCCATACTTGGCACATTAAGAAGTCTAAAGTGCATTTGATTGTCCGAGGTAATGCGCGGAACATGGCAAAGGCAATGGAAGACAGTGAACTTCAAAGCATACCGTGCATGGCACACACACTACAATTGGCTGTGAATGAAGGATTGCTGAGTCAGCGGCACCATATCTGATATCGTATCAAAAGGAAGAAAAATTGTGGGTCACTTTCCACTTGCTTATTCCAGATTGCAAGCTTTGCAGATGGAGTTTGGAAGGGCACCGAAACGACTGCAGCAAGATGTAGCCACTCGTTGGAACAGCACCTACTATATGCTACAAAGTCTTTTTGAACAAAAGCGTGTTTTAGCTGCATACATTGCAGATTACGAGCTGCCAGCAACACACTGAGTGCACATCGTTGAAAACAGTTTGGCTCTTCTATCTCCATTTGAACAGTTAACAAAAGAAATAAGCTCAACGAATGCTTGCATTGCTGAAGTTATCCCCTTGATTGCTGCACTGAAGCGTCTGCTTGAAAAAGAGGTAGAAACAGACCATGGCGTAAAAACGGCTAAAACCACTCTACTGGAGGCTGCTACCAAACGGTTTCAAGACACCGAGTCCAACTCTCTGTACTGCATTGCAACAGTTCTAGATCCTCGATTTAAAGAGCATTACTTTAATGTGGAGAAGAAGCAGCGTGCACGGGAAATGATACTGGCATAAATGGAGGTGGTGGAAGCATCTAGTGAAGGAGTTTCGAGGTGTTGCAAAGAGGAAAGTGAGAAACGGTCGCATACTGAAGAGGAACACACTCCCTCCATATCTGGTATGATTGAAGAAATTTTACACAAATGCACCCCAATCCATAGCGGTGCCACAACAAGTGCAGCTACCCAACAGCTGGACATTTATTTAGCCGAACAGCCTATTGCCAGAAGCGACAATCCCCTTGAGTACTGGCGCATCAACAAAGAACGTTTTTTCCCTTGCTTGCACAGATTGCACGCAGATATTTATCTGCCCAAAGCACCAGTACAGAGTGTGGGAGACTATTCAGTCTAGCATCTCATATTCTTGATGAGAAGAGAAACCGTCTCTCCTGTGAGAAAGCTGAACAACTTTTGTTCCTAAAGCAAAATCTGCCACTTATACTGAAATAGATTAAAAAATCCATAGGATAGACCAATTCATTTACCATGTTGAACATGGTAAATGAATTGGTATTGGACTGTGCTATTGGCACATACAACATAGTATGACTGACTACCTAGTATGTTCCAATTGTCTAGTTGTGACATTTGTTGGTTGTTCATTGTAGTTCTTCTACAGTTTTTTGCACTTGTCTTCAATTTAAGAGAATTCCAGCTTTTGAACTACTGTACCATAGTTTGTTGCTGTTGGGCCAAACTATGACTCTCCGTAAGCTGTCAGCCCGCTGCATGTGCAAATGCAAAACTGTATGTTCTGTATCTGTGGCTGTCTACATACTACAGTATTATCCCGCACTGTGTTCCGGGTATGGGCGGTGACTTCCATAAACACAGACTAGTCTACATTGCTTGCTGTGATTGGCTGAGCACCGCTGCTGTAGACTAGTCTGTTCCAGGATGTCTCCGTCCATACCCAGGGGCTGGAACACAGTGCGGTCTACTGTATGACTGTGTATGTAACCCGCAGATGCATTGCATACACTTTTTTTTTTTTTTTTTTTTTTTTTATATATATCGCATATCCAGCCGCTGACACCTCAGGGAGAGAACTTGGGGGGGAAAAAACTACTATTTCTCATTTAAGTTGAAAGAAAATAATACATTTTTTTTTATTCTAGCATAGTATAACTGCTGTACTATGTTATATTTACAGAAACTGTCTGAAACAGAATAACGGCCTTCTGCCATTTTGTTATGGTTAGTTGAGACTCTCAAGAGAGTTGTTCTTTAATAATAAGTTATACATAGTTTGTTGTTCTGTTGTTGGGCCAAACTGTCATGTCATTGTTTCTCCCTAAGCTGTCAGCCCGCTGCATGTGCAAAACTGTATGTTCTGTATCTGTGGCTGTCTACATACTACAGTGCTATATTATACCGCACTGTGTTCCGGGTATGGGCGGTGACTTCCAGAAACACAGAATAGTCTACATTGCTTGCTGTGATTGGCTGAGCACCGCTGCTGTAGACTAGTCTGTGTTCCAGGATGTCTCCACCCATACCCGGGGCCGGAACACAGTGCGGTCTACTGTACGACTAATATGTATGTAACCTGCAGCTACATACATGCTTATCGCACATGCTGACACCTTAGGGAGAGAGAACTCAGAATTACTAGTTCTGATGTAAGTTGGAAATAAAATATAAAAAGGTCAGTCTTTGTCATTTTTATATTATGATTATATATTAATATTATTATATATTCATTTTTTTATTTTATGCCTGTTTTATTTGTTATGGTGCTGCAATTTGCACTGACTGCAGCCTTATTTTATTTTTATCTTCTGTGTCCACTGTCCAATTTATGTGGGTTACTTTAATAAAGTACTTTTTGACATTACTGGATTGTACTATTCTTTTCTTCCTAAAATTAATGATTACGTTGAATATAAATATACTGAATACGAATGTAACAAAATTTTGTATTTCCCATAATTTTTTGGGGTAATATATTAAAGCATATATCGGTTTCGGGCCTTTTCGGTATCGGTTTTCGGGATCAATCAAGATTGGTTTTCGGTATCGGTACCAAAAAACCCATTCGGTGCATCCCTAGTAGTTATGACATTTTCATAGAACAAGATCTCATGGTGAGATTGAGATATGCTTACATCTCAAAACTATGGGGATATAAAATGCAATAACTATCGGTAGAAAAACAATGGTCACTATAAGAAAACAGTGCCAGGCTCGGTTCGATGCAACTTTGAAGCAACATCAGGGAATGCCTGTGTAATCTTCCTGTAATGTCGGATCTAAATCGCATCAATTAAGGTGAGGATTCTACTTGGAGGCAACTTCCGTCTTTGGGCATAAGTCGGATAGAAGTTGTCTTGAAGTAGTACAGGAACCTTTTCTAAAGTTGGAGCAACTTCAGTAGTGCTAATTAAGACCAGCTCTCGTTGACTAAAATGTGATTTCACATGCAAAGCGACTAGGGAGTCTTGTGTTGTATCCCAAATTGTAGCAGTGTGAACTGAGCCTCAGTTTCACTATTCAGTAGTACATCTAGTGGAAGGTACAGTTGGTTGAGGTTAAATTTACCACATCTCTATATAATTAATTGCGGATTAAGTGGGCTTGTGTGCTCCACTCCAGGAAATCCAAGGTTGTCATATTTTCTTTGCACTGGGGTAGTTGCTATTACTAAAAGCTAGCATAGTTTTTATATGTGTAATGGGGTCTCAGGTATATGATCTGATTTCCAGTGTCGCACTATTAATAGTATTGCTGCTTAAAGCGAACCTTCGGTCATTTTTTAAACTTTCCATCTATCAAATCCTCTACCCTTGTTTTAACTTTGGATAGTAAAAAAAATTTTTTCCCCTCCCCAGCGTTTTGTAGCTTGAGGCTTCAAGCTACAAAATGCTCAGGTGTGAATGGGGCCTAACTCTTCTGAGATATTTTTCCAGAAAAGGAGGAGGGATGAGTCCTAAGGGAGCTGCAGAGCTGGAGGTATGTGTCTGTCACATTGGCAAACCTGTGAGATCAGCAGGCTTGCTGTTGCTTTTAAAATGCAACATCCAAACAGACGGATTTAAAAATATTGTATTTCACTATATAAGCTCGGTTTTATTGTTAAAAATAAGTGTGAAATGCAAGACTCCGGTGGGTGTAACAAGATGTCCGCTTGCCGCCTTCCCACTGTATCCTTACTGTGGACGAGTGCGGGGTGTAGCAAGATGGCCGCGACGTAACATCACTTATGTCTCAAAATCCAGGAAGTGAACAGGCAGCAGCTTCAGCTGCCAACAGTTAAAATGGATGCAGCCACACTTGGTGGAGGGAGATTTCTGCAGAATAATTGGCAAGTACAGAATCGTGTGTGTGTGTGTGTGTGTGTGTGTGTGTGTGTGTGTTTTTTATGTATGTACGTACATTCATTTTTTTTTTTTTTTTATTACAAATTATGTGAGCAGACTGCAGTTCCTCTTTAAAGTATGTGTGTCGTTGCATTTCTAAGCATAGGAGGTATATCTTCAATACCTAAAGATAGGATTGCTAGCTGTGGGGAAGGTTGTAAAGATATTCCTATCACCTGTGGGAGCAAATACAATCTTTTGGGCCAGACTTTAGGTACTCTTACAGGTTTCCAATATATGATATATAGTTCTAGGCTGATAACATCCTCTCAAGCAGTACACACGAACGATCATCCGGTTTTCCCCATTGTTTCACAGCATGTTGAAACCGAGGATGGTACTAATTGTACGACAAAGGCTTTTTTTTTTTTTTTTGTCTTAATTCTGATCATGTACAGTCTTTCGAATCCGGTTCACATACGAGAGAAATTTTGGGGTTTGACCCTTCCAAAGTTTTTGTTTGGAAAGTCTGAATCGAATGTTTTAAAAGTTGTGTATGCAATGCACTATACGAAAATCAAATGATTGTGCCTATCTACGGAACTTTTCTTTAAATTTTTTTTTTTTTTTTTTCTCTTCCTCCATAGGGTTTACCCCACTTTAGTCAATTTTCAGACACAATAAGGAGCTCACATGGCTTTTAAAGCTTCCTGCCATTGGCAAGTAGAGTAGGAAAACGCAATATCCTTTTCCCAAGCAAGTATTTCTGGTGACTTTTTTTGAAAGACTGAAACACTTTTCATTAGGAAGTGAGCACAACAAAGATATATGTAAATTTTGCATTTTAGTTATTTATAATGCTGTCCTAATTGTTGCTGAAGACTGCATGAAGTACAAGTGTTGTGCTTGCAGGTATGAGAATATCTGGCGGAACTTGAAGTGGTTCCAAAACCTAAACATTTTTCCCCTAATGCATCCCTTGCATTAAGGTAAAAAATGTTTAGGCATCAGTATTTTTCAATCATGCCTCTTTGGCCGGCTTCTGTCAGACCTGATGCTATACACGTAGGTCGAAAGTCAGCCAGCTTCTTTTGAACCGGCCAATGCCGCCTGACAATCCGGCCAATTGTACAGCCCTTTAAATACAATGCCTAGATAAGAAATACCTGTATCTTTCTAAACATATGTATATCTATTTGAGCTGCACGATTTTGGCTAAAATGAGAATCACGATTTTTATTTTATTTTTTGCTTCGAATAAAGATGACAATTCTCGCGGTGTAACCTCTTTCACATTATACAAAAAAATTGGGCTAACTTTGCTGTTTATTTATTTTTATTTTTTATTATCTTTTTTTAAATATTGCGTTTGAAAAACCGCTGCGCAAATACGGTGTGACATAAAATATTGCAACAGCCACCATTTTATTCTCTAGGGTCTCTGTTAAAAAAAAAAATATCATGTTTGGGTGTTGCAAGTAATTTTCTAGCAGAAATTTTTTTTTTTAGTTGTAAGCAACAAATGTCAAAAGGTTTGGTCTTTAAGGCCCCATTCACACCCATGCAACCCATCCAACATTATAAAATACATTGATTTTAATGAGGCTGATGCGCACTGTGCATTGCCCAAAAAAGTGTGCGTTTTCTAGGCATTGCGTTGTGGCTCAGGTGCGATTTCAGGGCCATTATCTTCTATGGGTACGCATCTGATTCGCAGATGTGTTCAGTAATCATCAGGATTTCTCTCCTTCTCCTCACTACACTCCCCCCCCCTCCCCCTCCTCTCTCCCAGGTCACCAAATTCGTAGCTAAAACGAAGATGATCTGCTGAACAGTTCTCTTATCTTTTTGCAGAGATAAGAGAGCTGGAATTCGCACGGCACAAGTGTGAACCCAGCCTCAATGGTTAAACTTCCTTCATCTACACGCCAGAGTTCTTTCCTTTTGATAAAAAGAACAAAAAGATACTTTTGTTTCCACTTATTTGTGTTGTATTAAAATTTGTCAGACTGCCTGGATTTTTCCAGCGGTGAGAACTCTCCGCACTTGTTGGAAAGATCGTGACCTGCTGTTTTGAAGATTGGGAAGGGAAAAAGATCGCGATTTCGATACTTTACGATTAATCGTGCAGCTCTAATATCCATCTTGTAGTTCTTGTCTGGTGTTAGGATTACACCAAGGGCTAAGATGTTTGATTTAAAGTGGTTGTAAACCCACTTTGACAATTTGCACCTACAGGTAAGCCTAGATTAAGGCTTACCTGTAGGTGCAAGAAATATCTCCTTAACTTACACTGTTAAGGAGATATTTGCTGAAAACACAGCACCAATGTCTACGGTGCATGCGTGCCGTAGACAACGGTGCAGGCGCACTAGTGGGCCGGCTTCTTGACGGTTTTCTGAATGGGATCTTGCCAGCCCGAGCGCGCATGCGTGTGATGTCATCGCCGCTCCGGCCAATCCCAGCGCCGGAGCGGCAATTAACAGGAAGGTACATCAAGGCAAGAAGGCGGCAGATGGGGAACGAGGAGCAGTACCAGGGGCTTCGATCTCAGGTAAGTCATTCATAATGAGCTAGTATGCTATGCATACTAGCTCATTATGCCTTTCTTTTGCAGGGTTTTTAAGAAAAAATAAATAAAAATCAAGGGTTTACTTCCTCTTTAAGGCTGCATTCACACTCACTGCTGCGAATCTGCCTGCAATTTGAAAAGGGCAATGTGTGAATGACAAATCGTGGAACTTGCATTTGAGCTGCGATTCATTTGAGAGACCCCTCAAATCGCGGTGCAGGTCTGCCGCGTGCTAAATTGCGGCAACCCGCATCGCGGGAAGCATGTCGCCCAAAAAAAGGTTCAGGCGCTACTTTTGAGCGATCACCACCGTTCCTAGTGGTGCAACGGGTCACCCTGTTCGGATCGGATCACCACGCGATCCGCGGAGCACTCCGGAGCCTCGGCCATCTTGGTACACCCAGCGGCGCCGCTGTTATGACGTTTCGTCACCGCCATCTTGCTCCACTCACACTCCTGCACAGTAATGATAGTAAGAAGGGGCCAAGCGGACATCTTGTTACACCCAACAGAGTTTTAAATTTCAGTTATTTTCAACACAAAATTTTATATGCTTAAACACATGATTTGAAAATCCAACAGACTGTTTACATGTTAAATTTTAAAAGCAGCTGCGAACCTGCTGACCTTAGATGCTTGCTAATGTGACAGAACACCTCTGATTTTCACATTTAGTTAAATGTGAAAATCAGAGGTGTTCTGTCACATTAACAAGCATGTAAGGTCAGCAGGTTTGCTGCTGCTTTTAAAATGTAACATGTAAACAGTCCGTTGGATTTACAAAAACGGCATTTAAGCATATAAGCTCAGTTTTTGTGTTTGAAAAACACTGAAATCTAAAACTCCGGTGGGGGGTAACAAGATTTGTGTGTTTTTTTGTTTTTTTTTGGGTTTTTTTTTTTTGTTTGTTTTTTTGCCGATCCGAAAATGAACCCAATCCGTGACCCCTGATCCGAGGATCGACCCGATCCGTGAGTTTTTTGATCCGTTGCACCCCTAGTGGTTCCTGTGGTGCGGGTTGCCGCGATTGCAGCGCGATTTAGCGTGACAATTTCGGCAGACCGGTACCGCAATATTAAGTGTAATTTAAAAGGAATGGCACCTCAAATGCGAGTCCTGCGTTTTGTCATTCACACATCGGCGCTTTAAAATTGCGGGCAAATTCGTGGCAAATCTACCCGTGAATCAAAACGCTGAAGTGTGAACGCAGCCTTAGTATCATTGACTTTGGAATATATCTTGTTGAACAATTAAAGGGTTTGGTGTACTGCAGCCACAGAGGAGTCAACGTTGGTCAGCGTTAGGCTTCATGTACACGGGCCGTTTAGCCGCGTTTGCGTCTAGAAGCATTTAAAAAAGAAAAAATTTTTTTTTTGTTTTAAATGAAAAACGTTTGTAAATGAAACGCTGCTAAACACAAGTTGCCGTGTTTAGCCACGTTTGGCGCTTCAACTGTTTTTAAACACAGCTTCTGAACGCATTTTTTTTTTGGGTTCAAGAAAAAAAAGGAAAGAAACATTTGGGCAGAAAAAAATGCCTGTAACTGACTCTTCTGGCCAATGAAATGAATGAACGCTCTAACGCTTGATGTGCCTGAAGGTCCACATTAAAGACTATACTTTCTGTATACCCAACGGTGACCTAGAGATTAATTTTAATCAACGTGTTGTTGTGAAACTGGGAGAGCAAAACTTTGCATACTTCTAGTTCCCAAACCTTGCTGTCAGTGATTGTGCTAGTCTCAGGCGAACGATTGGGACCCACACTAATTGTTTCCTGATCAGCGGTCACTGATCCTCACGATCATGGTACAAATGGTAAAAATACAATTTTTTATATGCATATACACAATAAAGAAAAAACGCGCAGGTAGGTACCCCGAGAAGGAGAGGATCAGGGCTGCTCAGTGCAAAACCAGAGCAGGCAAGTATGACATGTTTAGTATTTTAATAAAATATATATATTTTTTACGTTTTTTTTTTTTTTTTTTTTTTTTTTTACATTCTTTTTAACCACTTTAATAATTAAGACCCGGACCATTATGCAGCTTAAAGACCTGGCCACTTTTTGCGATTTGGCACTGCGTCGCTTTAACTGACATTTGTGCGGTCATGGGACGTGGCTCCCAAACAAAATTTGGCGTCCTTTTTTCCCACAAATAGAGCTTTCTTTTGGTGGTATTTGCGGTATCTGAGGTTTTTATTTCTTGCGCTATAAACAAAAATAGAGCGACAATTTAGGAAAAAAATTCAATATTTCTCCTATCGTCCATGGACTGATACCGCCTCTCTAACACTTTACCCGTGGGTTATGTCCCTGCTTGCAGGAGAAGACCTAGGCAGAATGTGAAATGTTATACATACATACATTCTAAAAAGCCAGAGCCCAGGGGGGCGGTCCCTCCAGACAACCCTTCCACTGCAGTCAGCAGACCTCATTTTTTTTTCTACCTAGCAGTAGGAGAAGACGTGGCTCTCTCAGGAGCCAGTCTCGTGGAAGATTTTAAATTTTTTTAATTCCTTTTGAGAATTTTATTTTTGAGACCTTCAATCAACGGTCGGCTGGGCAACAGGTTGGGTACACTGGTATCCTTGTAGTCTTCCCTGTCCGACCATCGAGCGTGCTGATCCTCGCCTTGTGTACGTGAGACTCAGTTCACGACATGCCCCATGACTCCAGGGGTGGCCGGGTTGCTTTTATGCTCCCGCGGTCCTCTCAAGATTGAACAGTACCTGTCTGTCTGTATCTTTCGCAGTGGACAGGGCCGACAGCTACTCAGTACTACTCTGTGATAGATCTGTCTGAAACAAGCCAGTGGGTCCCTCTGAGACGGGTAAGTGGTCTCTCCTGCTGCAGGTGAGTACATGCTGGCTGTGTTTCCTTATATGGGGGGTTTCTCCCTGTCTCCCCCTATTATGCTGCACCCTGTACTGGTGCTGTGTGGGGGTACTTGGGGGACGCTCTGGCCTGGCGGGGGGCGCTCATGTCTGTGTAGTGGGTGGACTTTGGGAGAGGAGCTGTGTTCTGGTGTGTGAGTGTTTTTGGGGACTTCATTGCGTGTGCCATTAGCGCTGTGTGTTTTTTTTTAAAAAAATGCGCTCGGCGGCCATCTTGCCGTGGATCAATGGAACAGTAATACATGCGGCCATTTTCTTGAAGCTGCGGCCCTTTTCACTTTCGGCCTCTATCGGCACTGCTGCGGCGCGAATCTCCTCGGGCTTCACTTGAGCTGCAGCGCGGTTTCATACAGCGGAACTGAGCGGTCCTTTAAGGGTTGGTGAGTCCTCTGGGTATCCCCTCCTCAGTGCAGCCAGTGGGTGGACTGTATTATTCACTGTAATAGTGTATAAGGTCTCAGAGGGTGGCAGTATGGAGTCTGGTTCACCTGCTTCTCCACACTTGTCAGAGGCAACTGGCAGTGCTTCTGCACCTGCGGTCCCTATGGACGAGTTGTCGGCAGTCCTGGAATCAACCTTGTCAGGATGGAAGCGGTGTGCGAGCACAAGGGAGCTGTAAAGAGCCCCCTCCCCACACTTTCTCCTGTAGGGAAGTGCTCTGTCTCAGATATGGGCCTAGCTACTGCTGCTCAGGACCCTAGCTCTGAGGATTTTCATGTTTTTGAACAGGACATTCCTTGTGAGGAAGACCCCAGTTCTGAACCAATAACTGACAGGGTGCTTGTAAGTGAACTCATTGATGCTGTGAGGAACACTCTCAAGCTGAATGTTGAGGCTGAGGAACCTCAGGTGGAAGCTGTCTCCTTTTTGGTTCCTTTAAAGCCGTTTCTTCAAAAAAGGTCTTTCCATATGTGTCTTTTTTTGATACATTCATTGACCAAGTCTGGGATAAGCCGCAGAAGACTTTGACGGTCCTGCGGCGCCTAGCCATAAGGTACCCCTTTGAGGAGGACCTGGTTAAGAAGTGGGCTCTCCCCCCAGTGGTCGACCCCCGAGGTTGCCCGTTTGAATAAGGCTACCACGCTCCCAATGGAAGTGACTCCTGCATTTAAGGATCCCACTGACAGGAGGTCAGAGGTGGTGAGTAGAACTATATGTTTACCTTGTTGGGGTCTGCCTTGCGCGCCCTATAGTGGCGGCGACACTTGTCTCAAACACCCACAGGATGGGCAAAGATTTTGCACCAGACGGTACAGGAGCATAATCTCCCTCATGAGACCATTGCCCTGGCTCACCAACTTGCGCAGGGTTTAGTCTCTGTGTGCGATGCCACTTTGGATGCGGCTCCTTTAATATCTGGGGCCTCTCTCTGCTGTGGTGCTGCGTTGCCTTATTTGGCTGAAATGCTGGTCGGCCGACCTAGCTTCCAAAAAGCTGGCTGACTTGCCCTTTAAGGGTGGTAGACTGTTTGGGGCCGCCCTGGATGACATTATTAAAGATGTCACAGGGGGTAAGAGCACCTTCCTTCCTCAGTCTGTTAAGGGAAAGGAGCCCCACCGTAGCCCGGGCCCTTCTTTTCCGGCTTAGAGGTTTTTTCATCAGTCAGAATCCACGGGTAAGCCCGCCCAGACTGAAAAAAGTGCTCCCAAGCCCGCCACCGCATGAAGTCTTGCCCCTGCCCGACTCTGGGGTGGGGGGGGCGTCTTCGCAGGTTCACGATTCGGTGGACCTCCCGGATCTCTGACCGGTGGGTGTGCGAGGTGGTCACCTCAGGATAGAGTTCCGTTCCTGGCCCTCAGACAGATTCTTTCCCTCAAATCTCCCTCTCCTTCCTGCCCGTCGGGCGGCCCTCTAAGGGGCCGTACAGGATTGATCAGGTCCAGAGTGATTGTGCCGGTTCCGTCACAGGAGATGTTTCAGGGGTTCTACTCGTATCTGTTTGTAGTCCCAAAAAAGGACGGGGTTCGGCCAATCCTGGACCTCAAGGCCCTGAATGCCTTTGTGAAGGTGCAAAAGTTCCGCATGGAATCCATTCACACAGTGATCGCTACATTCCATCGGGATTTTGGACATCAAGGACGCCTACTTGCATGTTCCGATCTGCGCAAGTCACCAGAAGTTTTTGCGCTCGGCGAAGTCCACTATCAATTTGTGGCTCTTTCCTTCGGCCTAGCCTCGGCACCAAAGTTGTTTACCAAGGTGCTTGCTCCGGTTCTAGCTTTGCTGAGACAGCGAGGCATTGCTATCGTGGGCTATCTGGACGGTCTTCTGAGAGCAGACAATGGCTCAGAATTAGAAGAAAGTGTGACTATCGTCAGACCCTCAGGGACTTCGGGGTGGCTCCTGAACATTCAGAGGTAGGTCCTAGTCCCGGCTCAGCATTTGGACTATCTAGGTCTGATCCTGGACTCCTTAGAGGCAAAGGTATTCCTACCCCTGGAGAAGTTACTGACACTTCAGTCTGCAGTGCGGGTCCTGACGTCCCGAAAATGGTTGTCAATCCGTTTTTGCATGAGAGTCCTGGGACTCATGGTGGCCTCTTTCGAGGCCGTTCCGTATGCCCAATCACACCAGGGCATTGCAGAAGGAGATCTTGCTCACTTGGGACAAATCCCCGTTGTCTTTAGATCTTCAGATCCAGGTGAGTCACCCAGTCAGGGCGTCCCTGGCGTGGTGGTTGAGGTCCCCGGCTCTTCGTTCCGGGAAGTCGTTCCTCCCCATCCAGTGGACGGTGATCACGACGGACGCCAGCCTGATGGGCTGGGGTGGAGTCCGGGGAGTCCTGTCAGCCCAAGGGCTTTGGACTCCTGACGAAGCCTGTTTTTTACTGATCAATGTTCTGGAAATACGGGCAATCAAACTGCCTCTCCTCGTGGTCGGAGAGACTACAGGATCGCTCACTCAGGATCCAGTCTGACAACGCCACGGCGGTGGCGTATGTCAACCATCAAGGGGGGACTCGGAGCTCAACTGCGGCTTCAGAGGTCGCCTGCATCCTAAGGTGGGCCGAAAGAAGCGTGCCGGCTCTGTCGGCCGTCTACATTCCAGGCGTAGACAATTGGCAGGCGGACTATCTGAGTCGCCAGCCGCTGGACACGCCGGATGTGGACCTGATGGCCTCTCGACTGTCGGTTTGTGGCCAGGTCCAAGGATCCTTAGGCGGATGCCTCGAATGCGTTGGTGGCCCCATGGGGTCATTATCGCCTAATATATGTTTATCCTCCGCTGCAGCTGCTTCCTCGCCTGCTGCGCAGGGTGGCGACCGAGGGGATTCCAGTGATCGTCATTGGTACGCCGATCTGGTATGTCTCGTCGAGGACGGTCCTTGGCGGTTGCCAATGAGGGAGGACCTTCTATCTCAAGGTCCTATATTTCATCCTGCTTTACAGTCTCTGGCTTTAACGGCATGGCTATTGAAAGCCAGGTGCTGAGACCGAGGTCTCTCGGATTCGGTCATTTCGACCATGTTAAGGGCACGGAAGTCTTCCTCCAGAAAGATAGATATATATAGAGAGAGATACACACACGTATGTATGCGTGCGTGTGTGTGTGTGTGTGTATATATATATGTGTGTGTGTGTGTGTGTATATATATATATATATAGTGTGTGTGTGTGTGTGTGTGTGTGTAAAATATATATATATATATATGTGTGTATGTCCACGGACGTATTCCGTCCCCAGAATCCTGCGGTTCTTGTGGCATGACCCAAAAGCTTGCTTTTGAGTACCATTAGGGGGTCAGATTTCGGCCTTGCCCATCTTTTTTCAGTCACCGCTAGCGGGTCATTCCTTGGTTAGCACCTTTGTGCAGGGGGTTCGCCATGTGCTCCCTCCTGTTAAACCTCCTCTCCCTCCTTGGGATCTGAATTTGGTGCTCTCGGTTCTCCAGGAACCTCCCTTTTGAAAATATCAGAGATATTCCCCTCTTGACCTTGTCTCAGAGGGTGGCCTTCTTAGTGGCCATTACTTCTGTTAGACGGGTGTCTGAGTTGGCGGCCTTGTCCTGCAAGTCGCCCTATTTGGTCATCCATAAGGATAAGGCACCGTTGCGTCCGCGACCTTCTTTTTTGCCAAAGGTGGTCTCGGCCTTTCACCTAAATGAGGACATTGTCCTCCCGTCCTTGTGTCCTCACCCATCGCATCCCAGAGAGTTTGCGCTTCACACATTGGATGTGGTACGTGCCTTGCGGGTGTACCTGTCTGCTACTGCTTCTATTCGGAAGTATGACTCACTGTTTGTGTCTCTCTGGTCCAAAACAGGGCCAAGCGGTTTCGCCTGCCACCATTTCTAGGTTGATCAGACAGACCGTTTTACAGGCCTCTGCCCTCCAGGGGCGGGCGCCTCCCTTTCCGGTTATTGGTGCTTCCTGGGCTTTCTGACATCAAGCGTCGGTTGCACAAGTGTGCAAGGCGGCGACCTGGTCGTCCGTTCATACCTTTTTTAGTTCTATAAGGTTGATGTGGCTTCATCTTCGGATGCTTCCTTCGGCCGCAAGGTGTTGCAGGCCGCTGTTTAATGTTGCAACTCCTCCGTTGAGGAGCTCTGCCTTGTTTGGAGTGAAGTTTTTGGTTTTCCATTTATACTTCTCCCATCCCTCTTGACACTGCTTTGGGACATCCCACGGGTAAAGTGTAAGAGGCTGTGTCAGTCCATGGACTCACCGTAAAATCTGTTTCTCTGACGTCCATGGACTGACACAGCACCCACCCTTCTTTTCAAGGTTTGTACTGCTTTCTTACGAACTGAGGTCTGCTGATTGCAGTGGGAGGGTTATGTCCGGAGGGACCGCCCCCCTGGGTGGGGCTGTTCAGCGCTGGCTTTTTAGAATGTATGTATAACATTTCACATTCTGCCTAGGTCTTCTCCTGCAAGCAGGGACATAACCCACGGGTTAAGTGTAAGAGAGGCTGTGTCATTCCATGGACGTCAGAGAAACTGATTTTACCGTGAGTACAAAAATCCTATTTTTTACTTTTTGCTATAATAAATATCCCCAAAAAATATATAAAAATGTTTTTACTCCTTCGTTCATGGACCGACACAGCTTCTCTATTGACATAGTGGGTATTATCCGTTAATTAGGAGTGACTAGGCAGAAAACTTGTAAAAAGTGTTGCGGACCCTCTGGGTATATACCCCCAGTCTGCATCTCGCAGGTCCGGGGGAAATTTATTTATTTTTTTCTCCTTTTTTTTGTTTCCTGCGATCTTCGATCAATTGCCAACTGGGTGACAGGCTGGATCCTCGATCCTTGTAGTCCCCTCAGTTTCGGCCACGAGCGTGTGCCGACCCTAGCTACGCGCTGGGTTTTCCACGACATACCCGTCATTCTACGGGTGGCCGGTGAGCTTACACTCCAGGGCCTGCATCGGACCGCTCAGCTTCGGCAGAGCTTACGGCCGAGTCGCAGCAGCCTGTCCGGTGAGTGTCACGCACCAGGGCATACATTTGATCGTCGTTCCCTAGGGTCCAATCACAGCATGCCTGCCCGACAGTCACCTTCCGTGCGCGGATGATCTGTTTTTGAATGTCTTCCAGCATGAGACATGCAGGATAGGTAAGTAGCTCCCCCGCTTCGGCACGGTGACTTGGCTGGACATTCCTGGAGAGATCAAGTAAGTGGTTGTGGCCCCTTTCTGTCTTCTCTCCCTGCCTTCCCTCCTCCCTGGGCTCTGAGCTGGGGGGTGCTGGGGGTCACCGAAGGGGTTTCATCTGATGCGGGGCTGGCTGTAACTGTCATTTAAAAGATGTATTTTCTGCTTACATGTGTGTGTGTGTGTGTGTTTCTTCCCCCTCCATGCTGTCGGCAGCTATTTTGCAGTGGTCCATGCCTGTTTCGGCCTCTAGTGACTGCCCGGCGGCCATTTTCTTGTAGTTTTGCACCTATATGTATATATCGCCGCTTGGCGGCCATTTTCTTGTGGTCCGCACCTGCTTGGCCTTCATCGACTGTTCCGCGGCCATGTTTCCTAGGATTCACGCTGTATGTGTTTACAGCTGCTCGGCGCCCATCTTTTTGGGGTCCGCAGCCGCTTTTGCTTCTATATTCGGCTCGGCGGCCATTTTTTTGGAGCCTACATGTTTCCATATCAGACTGACACAGCAGCGGTGAGATAGCATCACAGGCGCTGCACACGGCAGCATAGCGGTACCGGTCCAAGGGTGGCGAGTCCTCTGGGTGACCCAGCATCTCTGATCAGCTAGGAGGGTGGCCTATTGATATCTTGCCTGGAACCCTGTGGGTGTCAGCGTGTGGTCAGCATGGCGTCTGAGCCAGATGTTTTTTCCCCTGAAACACCAGATTTAGCTGGTGCCCCTGATGTGTCTATGGGCGCTATGTCGGAAATCCTAGAGGCTTTTGCTGCCAGGGTGGAAACGGCACACGGGAATACAGGGCGTAGTAAATGCCCCCGTCCCCTGCAATCTTCTGGGGATCTTCAGGGGATAATTCTGATGCAGAACCAGGTCCAGCTCATGACCCGGATTATGATGCATCAGAGACTGCAGACCGTGACCTGTCGGACAGTGAGAATGCTCCAAGTCCAGGTCAGCACGCAAAAAGGCTTTGGTATCTGACCTATTACTGCAGTGCGGAGTACGCTAAGAATAGAGAATGCTAAAAATCCCTAAAAGCCATCTCGCACTGCTAAGGTGTTCCTTGTGTGTCTTTTTTTTATATTAACCACTTAAGCCCCGGACCATTTGGTAGCTAGAGGACCAGAGGTGAATTCAGAATTTTGCACTGCGCTGCTTTAACTGTAAATTGTGCGGACATGCAATGTTGTACCCAAACGAAATTTGCGTCCTTTTCTTCCCACAAATAGAGCTTTCTTTTAATGGTATTTGATTGCCTCTGCGATTTTTTATTTTTTGCGATATAAACGGAAAAAGACCGAAAATTTTGAAAAAAAATGATATTTTCTACTTTTTGTTATAAGAAAAATCGAATAAACTCAATTGTAGTCATACATTTAGGCCAAAATGTATTCAGCCACATGTTTTTAGTAAAAAAAAATGTCAATAAGCGTATATTTATTGGTTTGCGCAAAAGTTATAGAGTTTACAAACTAAGGTACATTTTTTCTGAAATTTACACAGCTTTTAAATTTATGACTGCCTATCTCATTTCTTGAGGTGCTAAAATGACAGGGCAGTACAAACCCCCCCCCAAATGACCCCATTTTGGAAAGTAGACACCCCAAGGAAATTGCTGAGAGGCATGTTGAGCCCATTGAATTTTTTATTTTTTTTGTCCCAAGTGATTGAATAATGACAAAATAAAAATAAAAATTACAAAAAGTTGTCACTAAATGATATATTGCTCACACATGCCATGGTTATATGTGGAATTACACCCCAAAATACATTTTGCTGCTTCTCCTGAGTACGGGGATACCACATGTGTGGGACTTTTTAGGAGCCTAGCCGCGTACGGGACCCCGAAAACCAAGCACCGCCTTCAGGATTTCTAAGGGCGCAAATTTTTGATTTCACTCCTCACTACCTATCAGTTTCGAAGGCCATAAAATGCCAAAATCGCACAAAACCCCCCCAAATGACCCCATTTTGGAATATAGACACCCCAAGCTATTTGCTGAGAGGAATGGCGAGTATTTTACAGCTCTCATTTGTTTTTGAAAATGAAGAAAGAAAATATATATATATATATATTTTTTTTTTTTTTCCAAACTTTGTGACAAAAAGCGAGATCTGCAAAATACTCACAATACCTCTCAGCAAATAGCTTGGGGTGTCTACTTTCCAAAATGGGGTCATTTGGGGGGGTTTTGTGCTATCTGGGCATTCCATGGCCTCCGAAACTGTGATAGGCAGTGAGAAGTGAAATCAAAAATTTACACCCTTAGAAAGCCTGAAGGCGGTGCTTGGTTTTTGGGGTCCCGTACGTGGCTAGGCTCCCAAAAAGTCTCACATGTGGTATCCCCGTACTCAGGAGAAGCAACAGAATGTATTTTGGGGTGTAATTCCACATATGCCCATGGCATGTTTGAGCAATATATCATTTAGTGACAACTTTGTGCCCAAAAAAATAAAAAATTGTCGTTTTTCCGCAACTTGTGTCAACATATAAAATATTCCATGGACTCGACATGCCTCTCAGTATATAGCTTGGGGTGTCTACTTTCCAAAATGGGGTCATTTGGGGGGGTTTTGAACTGTTCTGGCATTTTATACACAACATTAGGAAGCTTACATCCACTCTTCTAACCACTTGAAGACAAAGCCCTTTTTGACACTTTTTGTTTACATGAAAACATTTTTTTTTTGCAAGAAAATTATGTTGAACCCCCAAACATTATATATATTTTTAAAGCAAAGGCCCTACAGATTAAAATGGTGGGTGTTGCATTTTTTTTTTCTACACAGTATTTGCGCAGCGATTTTTCAAACGCATTTTTTGGGTTAAAAAATACACTTTTTTTAATGCACTAAAACACACTATATTGCCCAAATGTTTGATGAAATAAAAAAGATGATCTTAGGCCGAGTACATAGATACCAAACACGACATGCTTTAAAATTTCGCACAAACGCGCATTGGCGACAAACTACATACATTTTTAAAAGCCTTTACAGGTTACCCCAGTAGATTTACAGAGGAGGTCTACTGCTAAAATTATTGCCCTCGATCTGACCTTCGCGGTGATACCTCACATGCATGGTGCAATTGCTGTTTACATATGACGCCAGACCGACGCTTGCGTTCGCCATTGGGCAAGAGCAGGGCAGGACAGGGGTGCTTTTTTTTTTTTTTTTTTTTCTTTTTTTTTTATTATTAATTTTGCTTTTTTATTTTCTTTTTAAATTGTTCCTTCCAAGTATTTTTTTTTTTTATCATTTTTATTGTTCTCAGGGAATGTAAATATCCCCTATGATAGCAATAGGTAGTGATAGGTACTCTTTTTTTTTTGAAAAAACTGGGGTCTTCTAGACCCTAGATTTTTCCTCTGCCCTCAAAGCATCTGACCACACCAAGATTGGTGTGATAAAATGCTTTCCCAATTTCCCAATGGCGCTTTTTATATCCGGGGGGGGGGGCATTCCCTCCCACTGCTTGTAAAAGCAGTCCAGAGGCTAATTAGCCGCTAGGATTGCTTTTACATGAAAGCCGGCCGCAGGCTGAAAAGAATGATACCAATATGATACCTAAACCCGCAGGCATCATTCTGGTATAAACATTCAAAGTCCAGCAACATACCAGTACGTTGCTGGTCCTTGTTGGACATGTATTGTAATCTTTTTATTTCATGCAGCCAGTTGGCTGAACGAAAAAAGAGATTGATCGGTGGGTATGCCCACCATTAGAATACCGCCCTTCATCCACCCACTTCCAATGATGGGCATACACGCACCATTTATATATGCCGAAGCATGGGGGCATCCTCCCGCAAAAAGGTTATGCCGCACACACATGGTCGGACTTTTCCACGGGCAAGCCTCCGTCGGAATTTCGACCGTATGTACGCGGCATTAGGAGCAAAATCGCTCCTCCGCCCCTGCTGCCCCAATGCTTCGGCATATTTGCATTTTTTTTTTAACTGTGGTGGTGAAATCACCTCCTACAGCACTGGAGTCGCAGGGATCAGGCCTGTCTCTGCGAACGCTGCAGTTATGTGTGTTTTTGTTTTGTAAGTGACAGTGATCGATCGATACTGCACTTGGGTGGCCTGGGCTGGACGGAGGGGCAAAACGCAGGTGCCAGCAGGTATCTGGGCTGATCCCGCTAACACTGCGTTTTTGGGAACCCTAAACTGCTGGGGACGCTAGTGTAGATCAGATCAGATATTGATCTGTTCAGATACTATACCACTAAGGGGGGGTGTATGCTTCACGCGTGGGTGTTAGCGTTACTGGCACTAACCTGACGCTTCCTGGGGTGTGACTCAGACCCTCTCTGACGCTAAAACCTAATTGATATCACCCGCCGGGCGATCAGGGGGTTAAACCTTTATTGGGTTATATACACGGCGGGTGCCCTGACACTATAAAAAGCAAACTAACTAACCAGCGTCACCCGTAACACTTATATGGTGATCACTGGTGAAAGGGTTAACTAGGGGCAATCAGGGGGTTAAAACCTTTATTAGATAATATATGGGGGTACCTGACGCTATAAAAACCTGCGGCGAACCTAAAAAAAATTACCAGCTGCCGATCTGCATCACCGACACTAAGACAGCGTTTAGAAAAACGATCGCTTAGTGACAGTGGTGATAGGGGGTGAAAGGGTTACCTGGGGGCGATCAAGGGGGTTAAACCTTTATTAGATAATATATTGGGGTACCTGACGCTATAAAAACCTGCGGCGAACCTAAAAAAAAATTACTGGCTGCCGATCGGCATCACTGACGCTAAGACAGCGATCAGAAAAATGATCGCTAAGCGACAGTGGTGATAGGCGGTGAAAGGGTTATCTGGGGGGTGATCAGGGGGTTAAACCTTTATTGGGGGGGGGGTTAGGGGGCTACACTGGACCTAAGACTAAACTTTGGTGACACTTTTACAGTCACAAATGTCACTGATTGCAGTGATCACTAAATAAATGGTCACTGCAATCAGTGACACTGTGACTGGGGGCTGGGGGGGTGATCTGGGGGGGGCGATTTATGTCCCTATGTGTCCTGGTGTCAGTGTAGTGTTGTGTGCACTGACCTGATATCTTCTCTTGTACGGCGCTCGGTATATGTGAGCGCCGCACCAGAGATGACATCACTTCCTCCTGCTCCCTCTGTCTGACACAGACAGAGGGGGCATTTCCATTCGCCGGGAGCGATCGCGAGGGGGTGGCCAGAAACGAATGGCTGCCCCCTCATCCCGGAACGCTCCCGGACACTTAGCCACCGCTCACTGTATTAAAGCGGAGGTTCTGCGGCCAAATGTTTTTTTTTTTTTTTTTTTCTGTGCATTCAATGTGGGTTAAAGTGGTTGTAAACCCACATTTTAGTTTTTTTTTTTTTTTTTTCCCCCACCTGTAAGAGAAAGGCATAATGAGCTAGTATGACTAGCATATTAGCTCATTATGTACCACTTACCTTAGATCGGGGCCCCCGAAGCCGTCCGCGTCCCTCCATCTAGCCGCATCCATCGCTGCGGCGATAGCCGGAAGGTTACTTCCGGGTATAGCCGCTGCAGCCAATCACGGCGCTGTGATTGGCCAGAGCGGCGGTGACGTCACTCTGCGCATGCGCGCAAGAGACGTCACAATCGGCTACGCCCAGCTATTGCTGAGAAGTAGCCGATTTTGTGAATGGGATTAACCCCATGAATGCGCCGTTCTCTACGGCGCGCATGCGCCGTAGACACGGAGCAATTTAATTTTTACTAAATATCTCCTAAACCGTGTTTGCACCTACAGGTAAGCCTTAATCTAGGCTTACCTGTAGGTGCAAGTTGAAAAAGTGGGTTTACAACCACTTTAACATCACAAGTTAGTACTCACTTGTTTGGCGAATACAACCATCCCCCGTCCGTTTTTGTTTACAAGAATAACTTTTAAAAATCGTTCTATTGATTTCCCGTTTTGCTTGTGGGCATTGTGAAGCCAACAAGCACTGACTTCCTGGAATGCCTCCCGGCATTCACCGCTCCTTCTCACGTACGAGCAGTGTACACGGCGAGCAGCGCCGTCAACACTGCCTGGTTGCCATCACAACGGGCGGCGTCATAGAAAGTATACGCCCCGTTGTGATAGCATTGAAAACTCTCACAGCGCAGAACGGAGCATCAAGGAGATTACAGCTACGCCCCAGTCACGTGACCAGCTCCCAGAGAACACTGCGGAGCTGGGGAGACGCCTAGTCCCGCGGGAGAGGGATTAAATGAAAATGCCAATTACTTAAGGTATTTACATATATAAAAAAAAAAAGGCTGATTATATATCCTACATGTCCACTGATGCGGTGGAGACAGTCTTGTGTTTTTGGTGAACCTCCGCTTTTAATAAGCTCTTGTACAAGGAGTGGGAAAACCCACTGAGGTTTTTTCCTTTTTCAGCCCTAAAAAATGTCTTTATTTTTTTGGGCGGTCCGGTACCCCTTGAGAGTTCCTGAAAAAGACCTCTCCCCCGATAGTGGACCCCCCCTGTGTCCAGACATAACAAGTTACCACGATTCCAGTGGAGGGGGCTCCTGTCTTCAGGGACACTCGCTACCTATACACAGTGGGGGGCTAAGAGGTACGTCCAGCATTGGCTGGGGTTTGTCTGATGTTTCAGGCACTTACTGAGTAGGCAAGGTACCTACTCCAAGGGTTAAAAGCACGGGAGGCTCCTCCGTACGAGTTAGCTCTGGCCGACCAGTTGGTAGAGGGCCTTGAGTCTGTCTGCAAGTCAGACATGGATACTATCCCCTTGCTGTCTTGAGCCTGTTTATGCGGTGGCGCTACGCCACCTGATTTGACTAAGGTGCTGGTCTGCGGACCAATCTTCCAAGAAGGCCCTGTTGGATCTCGCCTTTTGGGGCCTCGCTGGATCACATAATTTAAGATGCCACAGGAGGTAAGAGCACATTGCTTCGGCAATCCAAATAAGGGTAAGGAGACGCACCATAGGCTAGGGCCCTGGTTCACCGCATACAAGCGGTCCCTTCGTCCGCCTAGTGCGGCAAGTAAACAACCCCAGGCCGATAAAGCGCCTGCTGAGGGACCGAAGCGTCCCTGGGTTTGCAAGCCCAACCTGGCTTGCCTATCGAACAGATATTTCCCTTTTTAACCGCCAGCTTCTGCCAACTTGTCGGGAAGCCCTACATGGGGCGGTACAAAACCTGCTGACACGCAGGGTAAACCTTCCTGTCTTAGTACAGGAACGGGTTTAGGGGTTCTACTCAAATCTGTTCGTTATACTGGAGAGGGTTCGTCCTATATTGGATATCAGGACCCTCAACTGCTTTGTAAGAGTACAAAGATTCCGGAAAGGAGTTGGCTCGCTCTGTTGTCGCTGCCCTCCATCCAGGGGATTTTCCGGCATCCTTGATCATCAAGGACGCATGCTGCATGTCTCCAGATGCACCAGGCATCAGAGATGTCTGCATTAGCGGCCGGGGAAGACCACTACCAATGGTGGCTCTCCCCTTTGGCCTGGCATCAGCACCAAGGGTGTTCACCAAGGTGCTTGCCACGATTCTGGCCCTACTAAGACAGCGTGGCGTCGCTATCATGGGCAACTTCGACGATCTGAGGGTCACTTCAAACTTAAATTTAGAAGTGAGCGGGTCTATAACCTGTCAGACCCTCCGATACTTGGTTGGGTGCTGAACACTCAGAAGTCAGTATTGGTACCGTTCCAACTCCTAGTATATCTAGGGTTGATTCTGGCCTCCTCAGAGGCGTACATTTTTTTTTTTTTCCCTAGGGGAAAGTTGCAGACCCGTCGGGTTGTGGTGCGACAGTTGGCCATCCCAAGGAGGGGTTGTCATGCCACCTTTTGCAGGCGAGTCCTGAGCCTTATGGTAGCCTTCTTCGAGGTGGTACCATAGGCACTATTTCACACGCGAGTGTTACAGAGGGTAATTCTGTCTTGAAGGGTCAAGTGCCCTTCATCCCTGGAATATCAGATCCGGGTGAGCCACCTAAACCGGGCTTCCCTAGTTGGTGGCCGACTTCACCGCCATTCTGTCTGGGAAGTTGTTCCTTCCTTTTACTGGATAGTGGTCACGGTGGACGCCTTTCTTCCCAGTTGCAGAGGAGTCTGAAGCGCTCAGTCAACCTGGGTCACTGGACTCCGGAGGAATCCCATTGCAGATCATTGGCCTGAAGGTCGGGGGATCTGGCTTTGCCTCTCCACATGGTCTTAGAGGCTACCAGGGCGTCCAGTCAGAATCCAGTCGGACAAACACCACAGTTGTGGCATATGTCAATCATCAAGGAGGAGCAAGCAACTCTGCTGCAGCATCGGAGGTCGCTCACCTCCTAAGGGGCTTCCTTACCAGAGGGGAAACACGCCAGTCGTATATCTCCTGACTTCTCGATTCAATCGGAAGGTATTAAAGTTGTGGCCAGGTCAAGTGACCCATGGGCATACACGACAGATGCGTTGATGGCACTGTGGAGTCAGTACCGACTAATCTATGGCTTCCTCCTCAAACTCCTTCTGCTTCACAGATTGGAAACAGAGGATTACAATGGTCCCAATTGATCTGAATTGGCTTTGGCGTCCTTGGTACGCCGATCTAGTGCATCTGGTAGCAGACGCCTTTTGGCAGCTACCGCTAAGGAAGGACCTGTTGTCACAGGTCCAGACCCCATCCTGTTTTACAGTCACTGGCTTGAGGGCATGCTTGAGAGCCAGGTGCTAAGAGACTGGGACCTTTTCATGGTTCTGATGGGAAAAGATGCAGGGTCTGCATCCCTTTAATAGTGATTAAATCTTAGCGAATACCTCACAAAAAATGACCATTCTATTGCAGAGAATGCCTAAAGCCTGATTTATAACTTTGTGCAGAGTTCTTCATACGAGGAATGACATTTCTTGGGGTGTACTGTATACCAACTGTGTACAGAACATCTTCAGGTTGCCATATTAACCTCCCTAGCGGTAATCCCGAGCGTGACTCGGGGTTGTTTTTTTATGCTAGGATCGGTAATCCCGAGTCACGCTCGGGGTAGACATTGCAGAGCTCGCAGCGGAGTTTCCTTACCTTCTCCTGGCGATCCAGCGATGATGTCCTCTGCTGTGATCGCCAGCGAGATCTCCGGCGAGTGTCGGCACTTTCGACCCCATCTGACTTCCTAGTTCCGTTCCCTGCGAGCCGCAGCGGCGCAAGGGAGCGGAACTGGGCGGCAAATTCAAAAAGGTAAACACATAGTATACATACAGTATACTGTAATCTTACTGATTACAGTACTGTATGTAATAATTACACACCCCCTTTGTCCCTAGTGGTCTGCCCAGTGTCCTGCATGCACTTTTATATAATAAAAATCGTTCTTTCTGCCTGTAAACTGGGGATTGTCCATAGCAACTAAAAAGTGTCCCTTTATGTCAAAAGTGGTTTTAGACCAGCTAGAAAGCAGCGATAATAAATTAGAATCACTCGCAGAATTGAGCGATAGCGATTTGTGGGGAAATTCGTCATCAAACACTAAATCTAATGACAGCAACAATTCTGCAACTGAGCAAATTTCAGTGTTTTTGATTTGATTACATTATTGAATAATTTTTATTATAATTACATTACTATTTTTTATAATTATTTATAGTTATTTATTATATTATAATTTATAATTTTGTGTTTCATATTTATCATACCCGGGATGTTTACTAGACTCTGGTTTGCTCAGGTTTAAGTAAGTAATTACTAAGAATCGCAGGCCTATAATACATAACACCAAATTTTCATGCAAAATAATTGTACCGCTTTTGGTACATAATTCCAGAAAGAATCATACCGCCAGGGAGGTTAAAGAAAATGTACTGCAGTTGAAGAGGTTTATTTTAGAGGTGCACCGAATGGAAATTTTGCTGTCAAAACTGAAAGTTCAGGATGCACGTGGCTGAAACCGAAAATGAGTTTTAATTTTTTTATTTATATGTATTCAACTTTTTTATTAATATTGTGAAATTAAGTGAATATAAATCTGTCGGCCATTATCGGGAATTTTTTATTTTATTTTTTTAAAGCGCAAGAAAAGCTTAAGAAAAATGCATCCCTTTAAATTCTGTATGTCTTCACAATGGTCTGTTGCACTTCCGTTGTGGTGTTTTAAAAAATCTTGCTGCATTTTTGGTAAAAAAAAAAGCACCTCCCCGTTTAAAACGCATTGAAAACGCATCATCGCACCAGTCTTACATTTTTAATGCAGTTTGTGAGTCACATGAGCTGTGAAAAACGCACCATAAGCACAATAAAATTGCGGCAAAATTGTGTGCATTTTTCGCACCATTATCGGCACCTTTTTCTCTGTCGGCAAAATGCTGATTACACCATTTTCAGTCGACTGTTTCTGCGCCAAAATTTGTGCATCTCTAATTTGTATAACATTAATGGCTTGTGAAGCAAGTATGTTTTATATTTTTGGCTTTTGTTTGCTGTTTCCCCCCCCCCCCCACGCAAGTGGAGTTACATTTAAGGTGTCGGAAGCTGTAATGTAATATATATATATATATATATATATATATATATATATATATATATATATATATATATATATGTATATATATACACACACAGTGCCTTGCGAAAGTATTCGGCCCCCTTGAACTTTTCATCCTTTTGCCACATTTCAGGCTTCAAACATAAAGATATAAAATTTTAATTTTTTGTGAAGAATCACCAACAAGTGGGACACAATTGTGAAGTGGAACGAAATCTATTGGATATTTTAAACTTTTTTAGCAAATAAAAAACTGAAAAGTGGTGCGTGCAAAATTATTCGGCCCCTTTACTTTCAGTGCAGCAAACTCACTCCAGAAGTTCAGCGAGGATCTCTGAATGATCCAATGTTGTCCTAAATGACTGATGGTGATAAATAGAATCCACCTGTGTGTAATCAAGTCTCTGTATAAATGCACCTGCTCTGTGATAGTCTCAGGGTTCTGTTGAAAGCGCAGAGAGCATCATGAAGACCAAGGAACACACCAGGCAGGTCCGTAATACTGTTGTGGAGAAGTTTAAAGCCGGATTTGGATACAAAAAGATTTCCCAAGCTTTAAACATCCCAAGGAGCACTGTGCAAGCGATCATTTTGAAATGGAAGGAGTATCAGACCACTGCAAATCTACCAAGACCTGGCTGTCCCTCTAAACTTTCAGCTCAGACAAGGAGAAGACTGATCAGAGATGCAGCCAAGAGGCCCATGATCACTCTGGATGAACTGCAGAGAACTACAGCTGAGGTGGGAGAGTCTGTCCACAGGACAACAATCAGTCGTACACTGCACAAATCTGGCCTTTATGGAAGAGTGGCAAGAAGAAAGCCATTTCTCAAAGATATCCATAAAAAGTCTTGTCTAAAGTTTGCCACAAGCCACCTGGGAGACGCACCAAACATGTGGAAGAAGGTGCTCTGGTCCGATGAAACCAAAATCGAACTTTTTGGCCACAATGCAAAACGATATGTTTGGCGTAAAAGCAACACAGCTCATCACCCTCAACACACCATCCCCAATGTCAAACATGGTGGTAGCAGCATCATGGTTTGGGCCTGCTTTTCTTCAGCAGGGACAGGGAAGATGGTTAAAATTGAGGGGAAGATGGATGCAGCCAAATACAGGACCATTCTGGATGAAAACCTGTTGGAGTCTGCAAAAGACCTGAGACTGGGACGGAGATTTATCTTCCAACAAGACAATGATCCCAAACATACAGCAAAATCTACAAAGGAATGGTTCACAAATAAACGTATCCAGGTGTTAGAATGGCCAAGTCAAAGTCCAGGCCTGAATCCAATCGAGAATCCGTGGAAAGAGCTGAAAACTGCTGTTCACAAACGCTCTCCATCCAACCTCACTGAGCTCGAGCTGTTTTGCAAGGAAGAATGGGCAAGAATTTCAGTCTCTCGATGTGCAAAACTGATAGAGACATACCCCAAGCGACTTGCAGCTGTAATCGCAGCAAAAGGTGGCTCTACAAAGTATTAACGCAAGGGGGCCGAATAATTTTGCACGCCCCACTTTTCATTTTTTTCTTAGTTAAAAAAGTTTCAAAAATCCAATAGATTTCGTTCCACTTCACAATTGTGTCCCACTTGTTGGTGATTCTTCACAAAAAATTAAAATTTTATATCTTTATGTTTGAAGCCTGAAATGTGGCAAAAGGATGAAAAGTTCAAGGGGGCCGAATACTTTCGCAAGGCACTGTATATGTATATATATATATATATATATATATATATATATAACAGCTTGATAAGTTTCTAAGAGGATATGTACATGGCAGATCTGAAAACATTAGTGACTCATGCTGTCGCCTTTGTGCAATAAGTCTTTGCTTAAGAATCAGTATCTTATTACCTCCTGATCAGTTAATTAGGATTCGCCTGCTTATCTGCTTCTTTGTCTATTTTCAGTACTGTAGCGTGAAGCATGGGGGGGGGGGGGGCTGGAGGTTACAGGAAAACCAATCTAGGAGCTGCAACATGCTCAGTGGCTTAGTTGCTTGAACTTTTTGTAGGACTATCAATGTAAACTGAAATTCCGGGCACCACTCAACTTCTGATAAAAAAAACGTGCCTCCTCCCTTTTCCCAACACATATTCTGACTAACCTGTGGAAAAAAAAAAAAAGTTTGTACTTACCTATTTTCAGACCCTTTCAATCTGGTCATGTGATCCAGCCCCCTCTGTCAGCCAGCTTGGCTTCAGGGGAGAGGAGGGAGCGCCAACAATAGATGGACCATAGTAAGCCTGTGGATGACATCACTGATCCAAGTTTACTAGCCTTTGAGCGCTCTCTCCACTCCCCTGCAGCTGCACTGGCTGACACTGGAGATCACATGACCAAAGTAGAGAGCCCTGAAATGAGTTAAGTATCTTTCTTACACAGGTTAGTCAGAAGAGGTGAGAGGAGATGCAGCATTTTTAAGATTACTTGGGAAAGTGCCTGGAATTCCACTTTGAGTAGCCTTTTTTTAATATTGATGATCTAGTCATATGGTTTTGTAATGTCTTACCCTAAAAGTTTTTAAAAAAAATTCCCCCATTAAGGAACTGCCATAGGTAGACTTTCACACAGTAAAGGCGTGACAGTATATTTTTATAACCTGCTTACACTCAGAATTAGGTGATCAAAGCTTGCAGATCCTGATGTCCAAGCATCACTATTTCAGGAGTTTTCAGGGACAAAAGCAGGGCTCTCCAAGCTTTCTAAACAAAGGGCCAGTTTACTGTCCTTCAGGGGTGCGGGACTGTGGCCAGTGGGAGTAGAAAATGCCCTATCTTGGTTCTAGTGGGTAGAATAATGTCCCATTGTTGACATTCAAGGGAGGAGCAGTGCCCCATCAACATTATCTATTGGAGGAGCAGTGCCCCATCAATGGTGTTAAGTGGGAGGAACGGTGCCCCAAGGGCCAGATAAAGGCAAGCAAAGGGCCACACATGGCCTGCTGGCTGCAGTTTGAGGGATTACTGGACTAAAGGAACAAAACTGCACATAGAGGCCACTTGAAAAATTCTGTGTTAAGCTTGTATAATAGGTGCTTATAATACCTCTCATATATGGGTTGATTATCACCAAATTAGGTTTAAAATCATTTAATGTACAAGTAGATCCCAGGTCAGTGTAGCAGAAATTGTTACATAATAATTTTTCTGCAATATTGCCCACTGAAAGATTTAAACTTCATGTAGATGGCTTCTTTGAAATCAAACCACAGATTTGCTTACCACCTACATACATTGATCTGGGCTTCCTAAAGTAAATAGGATTTATTGTTTATGCTTCTATGGCACTAGTGTAATAATCAAAATATTTCTCTTCACTTTTTAAATCTCTGCTACACAGGTATAGATCTCTGCTTATCTGTAGCAGACTGGTTGATTTCTGCCTCCTGCTACCATGCATACACTAGAATGTATTCAGCACCAGGCCATCTACCAAGTGAGCTGTAACTGCCTTTGTGCATGCTTCTTTAGCTGTATATGTCTATACCATTTAATATACATTTTCTTTTCTTTTTTTTCTTTTTAGGAAACACCGCCTTGCATGACTGTGCAGAATCTGGAAGCTTAGAAATCATGAAAATGCTTCTGAAATATGGAGCCAGAATGGAGAAGGATGGCTATGGAATGACACCGCTACTCTCAGCCAGTGTAACTGGTCACACAAACATTGTGGACTTCCTGACTCAGCACCCACAGACCAGTAAGCGAGAGCGCATCAATGCCCTTGAACTTCTCGGAGCTACATTTGTTGATAAAAAACGGGACCTTCTTGGTGCCTTAAAGTATTGGAAGAGAGCTATGGATATGAGATACAGTGATAGGACTAACGTTATTAGCAAGCCTATTCCACAGGAATTAATTATGGCATATGATTATGCCAAGGAAGTAAATACTGCTGAAGAGCTAGATAACCTTATTTCTGACCCTGATGAAATGAGAATGCAAGCTCTTTTAATTAGAGAACGAATTTTGGGCCCTTCACATCCAGATACATCTTATTACATCAGGTATCGGGGTGCAGTCTATGCTGACTCTGGGAACTTCAAGCGATGCATCAATCTGTGGAAGTATGCTTTGGACATGCAACAGAACAACCTGGATCCTTTAAGTCCAATGACAGCCAGTAGCCTATTGTCATTTGCTGAGTTATTTTCCTTCATGCTTCAGGATCGGGCTAAAGGATTGCTTGGCACTACAGTTACATTTGATGACCTTATGGGTATATTGTGTAAAAGTGTACTGGAAATAGACCGAGCGGTCAAACAAGCATTGATGCCTCCTGACCAAGTCCAGTTAAACAAGGCCCTCTCTATAATTTTGCACTTGATCTGTTTGCTGGAGAAAGTGCCCTGCAGCCCGGACCAAGAGCACTTCAAAAAGCAGAACATTTATAGGTTCCTTAAGCTGCAACCCAAAGGTAAAAATAACTTTAGCCCTCTTCACCTGGCTGTGGATAAGAACACCACTTGTGTCGGCCGCTACCCTGTTTGCAAATTCCCATCTCTTCAGGTGACTGCCATCTTGTTGGAGTGTGGTGCTGATGTTAATGTCAGAGACTCTGAACAGAACAGTCCACTACACGTTGCTGCTCTCAACAACCACCCAGATATCATGAATCTGCTTATAAAAGCAGGGGCACATTTTGACTCTACAAATTCGCACAACCAAACTGCCTGTGATTTGCTTGATGAGAAGGAAATGGCAAAGAACTTAATCCAGCCCATCAACCACACCACTCTGCAGTGTTTGGCTGCACGTGTGATTGTCAAACACAATATAACCTACAGAAAGCAAATTCCAGAGAAGCTGGAGAGCTTTGTTTTGCTTCATAGATGATGCTTTGCCTGGACCTCTAGTACAACTGAAGGATGTGCGCTTTGACTGTTGGCTTCTTAATAAAGAACTGTTGATAGAAGATATCGGTATGCTTCAGCTGGTAATGTCATGATCCACTTGTCTCCGACATGGCATCATCTCCTCTGGAAGGATTTGTTACCCATATTTAAATCTGAAAATATATCAAATTTGATTTTCTATGTTCTTTTTAAATTGTATTTTCTGCACCTGACTTGTACAATCTGCCAAATTATGTTTCCATTTGGTTTGTATCCTGCCTGTTCAGTAGGGGAGAGTGGCACACTTTTTTATTTTATTTTTTTCCCCCTCCTATATGCCTTTTCTGGTGGCTTCCTGCTATTTTGCTGGTTTTGTTGATTTTTTTTTTTTTTTTTTTTTTTTCTTACCTGAGTTCAGGCCATTTCCGCTCCTTGTAATCTTCAAGCCTTTCACTCCCAATGTTTTGATGGGTATCTTTCTATGGACCATTGCTAATTTGTAAAAGCTTTATGAACATGTTAATGTTTGCAATTACCATAAGTGCTTTATCTCCTCTATGCACTGGCTTAGACATGACTGTTGTGTGTTAGCATACTTCTATGCAGCATTTTGCCAGCCCAATTAGAACACGATTTGTAGTTTGTTTTCAAGTCAGTTTCCATTCTGCACTAAACAGCATGGCTATTTCGTAAAGAGTTTTGCTGGCTTCTGCAGGCAAAACAGCATTTGACTTTTACAATTGCCTTCCCTTGATCTAGAAATACAAGAAAAGAGGTATCTTGTGGGTTTTGAGTATTCTGGCTCTTCAGATCCTTTGAATTAAATTTAATGCTTAAAATTACAAGAGCGTGCAGAAATCCTCTTACTCGTTGTTTGTCCTTGGACTCCTCATTTAGCAAACTGTCAGAAATGAGAACTGTCTTGGCCTGTAGCAGTCATGATTCCATTCAGAACTGCTACCCTTTTCTGCTGCCATTTCATTGCAGACATACATAAATTAGACCAATGGTATGTTTTAATTACCCTTTCTTAAAGGGACACTATCAAGAATATACGATTTAAACCTACAGCTGTGAGGTTTTTAACAAAAGTGAGCGGTGGTTTAATATGGACAGATTTCCACATCCCCATCCTAATCTAGTGACTTCCATATATAAAACCAGAAGTAATGGTGTCTTTGTCCATAATTGCATAATAGAATTATTATTTTTCTTTCTGCATTTACCAGCCACCTTAATTTCTCTTTCGTTTTTATAACTCACTGCAACATGAGTGTAGAAACAAAACTGTGCACTAAATAATAGCAGCCTTAGAGAGTGCGATTAAAACATTAATACACCAATGTGCAAAAAAAAGTACTAACCTAGGTATGAAGGTCTGACGGTGTCCCTTTAATTGAAATTCATAATAAATGTCTGTGTGGTATGCTGCATTATCAGTCAATCCTAATGCATATGTAGTATGATTGATTAAATAATGGGTAGGGAGTTGCATTGAGGTCAGGGCTTATAGTTTGTATTAATGTATGCTCTTTCTGTTTTCAGTAATTTGTTCAGGTAACCTGCATGCATTGGTATGCCTCTTTTAATCAGCGACTTGCCTTTTTTTTGTTTTTCAAAGAAGCAGAAACCACATCCTTTTTTGTATATCGAGCCCATACATCCAGATAACTTTTGATTTGTCAAGTCACCCCATCATGGTTCTTTGTCCTTAGCAGGAAGTGCTCTCTTGTGTGACCAGACGCAAAGAAATGCGAATGAGTAAGATTCAGGTGACTAATTTAACAGCACTTTACTGTTGCTCCAGAATAACATTTTTATTGGCCTTGCAAACATCTTACAATAAAACTCTTGAGTGAAAAACAAAAATCTTGCTTACTTGGGCAGAATTTAGTGTTGGTTGTTGACAATTGTTTAATAATTGATATTCACAAACGTTCATTTTTTGCATGATCCTAGACTTGTAATAAAACTAGTAGTTTTACAGGCACTTGGAGAAACCTGGGGGCTGACATGTCACTGCAAATGCTAGCTGCAGGTCAATTATGCTGACTATCTTGGTTCAATACTTTGACTTTTTAACCGAGAACAAGTATGCAAATAAGGGCTTCTTAATATATATATTTTTTTTATTTTCTGGTCTATATACTTGTTCTGGGTCATGTACTCAGTAAGTGTTGATGCCTGCGAGTCAATATAAAGGTCCAAAAACTTGCATTTTCAGAAAGTTTGCAATGCATGCTCCATATATTGGAAACCTCTTCCATAATAATGAAGTAGATCTTCAGGCAAATGGCAAAAATCGCATCTAAAAGACGTGTTTTTTATTGTTTTATCTGCAAAAAAGTGTCATTTTTGTTTTGGGCTCTATCACATCTGGTTCATTTCAACTGCTTTCAGAAAACCTCCTTGCTATGAACTGAGGTGATGATGCTGACTTAGGCCAGCCATAGACAGAGCAAATTTCTTTGGTTGCAGGAAAAAAATTTGCTCGCTTTCCCCCCCCCCTTCAACACTGTTGACAGGGGAATCCCTCCCGCAAAGCCATTGTATTCTCCCGGCGCTAGCGATGATCTCATGTAAAATTCAGCAGACTGGTTGTACCCAAGTTGATCAACTTTGGTACATTCATCTTGCCCATACATGGTCTATGGCCGGCTTTATCGTGCCTTGAGCAGGCTGATGGTTGAGAGGTGATATTGAAAATTGCATTACCTAAGCAGCATTTTAAATGTGGCATCTGCTTGACTGTGTGCAATGTGGCAGACACGGCCATAAAAAGTTGTATCCCAACTGTATTTTACTCAGCTATTTATACATCATAGATACCACAAGCAAGATTTCTGCATATGTGTTCCTAGCTGTGCCCTTGTGCTACAGTCATACGCTGGCCTTGTGTAAAAGCAGGGAGATTCATAAAGGAAAGGCAGAGCAAAGTTCCTGAAACTTCATGAGAGGTAAAAAAAAAAAACATCCATGGGCCACCATTACTGAAATATCCGGGTTTTTTTTGTTGTCTGGACCATTACGATGTTCACCATGTAATTCCCAGTAACATAACATATTAAACTAAATTAAATTTAGATACTTGGTCATCTGGAAAGAGGCTTTCTGTCATAATAAATCCTTTTTCATATCGAATCTGGAAAATTCTCATTTAATATAGATTTTTGTTTGTTACCCTAATTCTCTTGCACTATGTACATATGTGTATAAAATATTTTGGTTAAATGTCCACTAAATGCAGTTCACATATAGATTATCTTCTCATTCTTGAAGGTTTCATGGCAATTTCATAATCTTCCTTGTAAGGGAAAAGAATCGGAGGTATCTGTGACTGTGTAATATATAAATATATATATATATATATATATATATATATATATATATATATATATATATATATATAAATAAATATTAATTTAAATTTTTTTAAATGTTGTGGTAAAAAAAAAAACAAAAAAAAACAGCTCTTTCAGTCTCTGTGTGGGTCCTCCCTTTAGAGAACTAGAGTTCCTACTGTTCAGGGGTGTGAATATCTGAGTGATGCTGAGTTTGTATAATTATGTTGTGGTCCTGGGTAGACAGAAATTATGTCTGTAGCTGAATATTGGTGTAAATGGAGATGGTTATTGGTGTAAATGAAAACGCAGCAGTTATTAGACGAAGGAAATTATTCATGGAAAACCTGACATTTTTCTTTCTTTTTTTTTCTGGACATGAGTGTACATACATTCAGTGGTGGGGGCATCTATGCTTGCATTACTGACTAGCCACACATTGTACTGAGTCTCCTGCTACAGTAGTCCAATAAAACACCAGCGAATATTGCACAAAATATATCTTGGATCTAGCAAGTCCTATTACCCACACTGCTTCTAGAGGTAAAATGTATATTTCTATGCATTGTCCTAAACTTGCTATGGTAATACTATCTTATCATAAAAAAAAAAAAACTCTGGTTTATCCCAAAGCTGTGACAGCTACTACCAATTGTATGTATAATTGCATTAGTTATTTTTGTTTTACAGAGATTCTGTTGCTTCCCCCCCCCCCCCCCTTTTAATGCCTTCCCTGGTAATGACCTGGCCAGGTGGCTGTGTTCTCGCCCATGTCAAATGTGCCTTCCACATTCAGACCCTTGTAATGCCTTCAATAGCTTAATTATATTTAATAAGTTGGAAAATGATCTTTCCCAGGAAGATATTGGCTACAAGTTTTGATATTGAAAAAAATACCATTTAATTGATCATAAGTGTTTGTCACGTTGCTTAGAAAAGCAGAAAATGACATTATCAAACTAAAGTGCAGAATTGCTGTACTAAACGGACTACAGATCTCTGTATTACTGTTTGAATTCCCTTTTGAGAAAATTAATTACACAGCAATACTTAAATCCTCTAAAGATAAGTAAGGTCTGTTTTGGTCACTGCTCACTGAAGTTTTACTGGTGGTTAAACCTTAAATACTTAAGGAAGTGTTGAACGGTAAGCGGTGCCATTCCCGATACTGGCTTTTAACATATTGCAATTTTTACTGTAGTGAAATGCATGTATGCTGTAATAGTTATAGAAATGCATATACAGTGGATATAAAATGTCTACACACCCTTGTTAAAATGTCATGTTTATGTGATGTAAAAAAAAAAAAAAAGCTAAAGATAAAAAATTTCAGAACATTTTCCACCTTTTTCATGTGACCTATAAACTGCAACTCAATTGAAAAACAAACTGAAATCTTTGGGCGGGGGGTAAAAATAAAACATGGTTGCAGAAGTGTGCACACCCTCTTATAACTGGGGATGTAGCGGTGTCCAGAATTAAGCAACCGCATTCAAACCCATGTTAAAGGAGTCAGTACACACCTGCCATCATTTAAAGTGTCTGATTAACCCCAAATAAAGTTTAGCTGTTTTCTGAAATTTTTCTTAGACGCATCCTATAGCAACAGTCATGGTCCGCAGAGAGCTTCCAAAGCATCAGAGCGATCTCATTGTTAAAAAGTTTCAGTCAGGAGAAGGATACATAAGAATTTCCAAGGCATTAGATATACCATTACTATAAATATAATGGTGCGCTATGTACCAACCCTAGTGTCTGGCACAGTGATAAATAGTAATATCTTAAATAATACTCCGTGAATAAATTACTTTGTGCTCATCAAGAATATGATCCAATATAAATGCTCAGTGCTGATAGATTAATATGTGTTGTTGGTCCAAAATAAATAACTAATAAATCCAGAAAGAATGCTAGGTGCTAATAAAATGTCTGCTGCGATACACTATGCAAGATGAATAAATTAGTGCAAAGTGCTCCAGTGCATGTGCATACAATCAATGAAATAAATTAATGTGTTGTGGATCCAAAATAAATAAATCCAGAGAAAATGCTAAGTGCTGGTAAAATATCTGCTGCAATGCACTATGCAAGACAAAGTAGTTGCTCATCACTCGACATCTGCTTCGGAAACAGCTGATGGCGTGACTATGCTCCTCCCCCTACGCGTTACGTCAATGCCACTTGACTGATGAGATCGCAAGCACTGAGCTATCAAAGCGCCTTTGATTCCGGGCTGTATGTGAGTGTAATCCATTAGAGCTAAGACACATCTAGCTCATATTGCGCAATGATCGGTTTTAATTTATCTTTTATATGAACACCATCTCTTCAAACTGAGAGCGGCGGCTGATTGCCTCTGGTGGAAGGAGACTGTATGTATGGAGAAAAGCAACTATTAAGTGATAAGAAACAGGACTTGTTTTCTCATTGATTGTATGCACATGCACTTATTTATTCATCTACTTTGTCTTGCATAGTGCATTGCAGCAGATATTTTACCAGCACTTAGCATTTTCTCTGGATCTATTTATTTATTTTGGATCCACAACACATTAATTTATTTCATTGATTGTATGCACATGCACTGGAGCACTTTGCACTAATTTATTCATCTTGCATGGTGTATCGCAGCAGACATTTTATTAGCACCTAGCATTCTTTCTGGATTTATTAATTTATTTATTTTGGACCAACAACACATATTAATCTATCAGCACTGAGCATTTATATTGGATCATATTTTTGATGAGCACAAAGTAATTTATTCACAGAGTATTATTTAAGATATTAATATTTATCACTTTGCTAGACACTAGGGTTGTTACATAGCGCACCATTATATTTATACTAACTTATTACAGGGATTACAGAAATTCTTTTGAATGGTTGCAGCTGCTACCATTTGTTTATCCAAGTGTTTTTTCACTATTTTTATTTAGTAGCGCTTTAGTATATTTTTACCAATTAGATATACCATGGAACTTGGTGAAGACAGTCATCAAGTGGAGAAAATATGGCATAACAGTGACGTTACCAAGAACTGGACGTCCCTCCAAAATTGATGAAAAGACGAGAAGAAAACAGGTCAGGGAGGCCAAGAGGCCTACAGCAACATTAAAGGAGCTGCAGAAATATCTGGCAAGCACTGGCTGTGTGGTACATGTGACAACAATCTCCCATATTATTTATAGGTCTGTGCTATGGGGTAGAGTGGCAAGACAGAAGCCTTTTCTTACGAAGAAAAACATTCAAGCCTGGCTAAATTTTGTAAAAATACATCTGAAGTCTCCCTTAAAGCATGTGGGAAAATGTGTTATGCTCTGATGCAACCAAGGTTGAACTTTTTGGCCATAATTCCAAAAGATGTGTTTGGCGTAAAAACAACACTGCGCATCACCAAAAGAACACCATACCCACAGTGCAGCAGGGTGGTGGCAGCATCATGCTTTGGAGCTGTTTTTTTCTTCTTAAGCTGGGACAGAGGCCTTAGTCAAGGTAGAGGGAATTATGAACAGTTCCAAATACCAGTCAATATTTCAGCATGACAACAACCCAAAGCATACATCCAAATCAACAAAGGAATGGCTTCACCAGAAGAAGATTAAAGTTTTTTTGGAATGGCCCAGACCTGAATCCGATCGAAAATCTGTGGGGTGATCTGAACAGGTGATGCCCTCGCAATCTGACAGATTTGAAGTGTTTTTACAAAGAAGAGTGGGCAAATATTGGCAAGTCAAGATGTGCCATGCTGATACTCATGCCATAAAAGACTCAATGCTGTAATATCAAAAGGTGCTTTAACAAAGTATTAGTTTAGTGTAAACCCTCACATATACCCAGTGAAGTAAACAGCCACAGATGATACACAGGGATGAAACAAACCTCCCTATATAAGGTTTACATCCATATCTGCTGTCTTCAGCTTTAGATACGGTTTAGGCCTCATGTACACTGCTGCTGCTAAACGGACGTTTAGGAGCAGTTGGGCATTTTTTTTTCATCGGCTCCTGAAATCTCCTCTGTTTTCTTATCACTACATGTACACAGGGTCGTTTCTAGGCATGTTTTTATTTATAGGCTTTTTTTGTTTTTGGCTATTATGAAGAGAATTTTTTTTTTTTTTGTAAACGTGGGTTACTATCTGTCAAGTTAAATCATTCAGGAGAGGTTGTAAAAACGTCCCGCCTTAGAAAGTGCCCTTCGTGTTAGGATTTTTTTCTCTTCCTGGTTATTGTTGCAGAGAAACCTGGGCACACAGCCAAGACATGTCCACCTCTGTCCTGGCTACTGCAACTGTGGCATCTGTCATTGTATGGAACATTCATTAAATGGACTTCAAGAACGTCTGTGTGCAGCCAATTTCTTTCCTTATTTACTCTTCTATGGCAGGCGAGTCAGGGCTTGCACCCATATGAGGAGTCTCACACTCTTCATTGTGCCTGGAGTGGCGATTTTTTTTCCTTTGTCTACACAGCCAAGACAGCTGATTGGAGAAAAGGCGCGCACACTCCCCCTTTTACACATAGGTAGAGACTCTCAGCTCTCTCTCCATTGTATCATCCAGAGCTGTGCTAATCTATTTCTAACAACCTCCCCCGACTCCAAACTCCAGCTGATAACAGGGGAACACAGCAAGAGACAGCTACTAGACACAGGGCTTTGAAGATAGAGACAAGAAAACACTACAGATCTATGTTCCCAACTCAAATTTCATGAATCTGGTTTACATCCACTTTAAAGGTGTGCATACTTATGCAACCATAATTTATTTTATTTTTTTCATACTTCCCTTCACCTAAAAGATTTGTTTGTTGTTCAACTAAGTTGTACAGTTCATGGTCACATTAAAGGTGGAAACATTTCTGAAATTATTTCTTGGTCTCATTTTTTTACATCACAGAAACCAGACATTTAACAGGGGTGTGTATACTTTTTATATCCACTGTAGTAGGACATATACATCTTAAAATGGGAAATCCATAATCATCTGCAGAAGGATTTTGCAGGTGCAAGAATGCTAGTCTGTTGTGTAGAGGAATATTTGGAGGTCCCAGAGTTATAGATCCTGAATGGGTAACCCAGTTTACACTGAAGTACTTGTGGTCATATGTGGCCATAAATACTGCATCTGCTTGTTATGTGGCAGTATGTTTGTTTTTATATAGGCACCAGCTTAATTCTAGTCTGCACATGACAGCTTGGCTAAACAGAAGTTGGCTGCTTTCCTCTGTAAGGGTTTTCTTTGGATCCTTTGGCTGTAGCAGGCATAACACACACATTGCCAATTGGAAAGGGTGTGATAACTCAGGTTCAATTATTAAAATCTCTACAGCATCAACAAATAATTTTTATTATATGTGACATTCAGATGACTGGTACAAATGCATCATAAACCTTGTATAGGCTTTTATCCATTAGCACAAGTTACATGGGCAGCTTGTTTCTAGGATACAATCCGTTTCCACAATACAGCAGGCACTAAATGCTGGCATGTAAAAATACAAAGGGATGCACTACATAGTGTAAACAGTTTATTAAACTGTGCTAGCTGCTATGGACAGATGAATCACGTGATCACGCGATTCATCTGTCCATGGCAGCTAGCGTCTCCCCGGGACTCACAGAAGCAGACAGTTTGAGATGAACCGCTGTCGTGAGTGAGCTGATGCCGAGCTATATGTGACACGCTGTTTTCCATGCATTACTTGTATGCGGGGGGGGATTTTTTTTACAGTTTAATAAACGGTTTACACTATGTAGTGCATCCCTTTTGGGTGCAGCAATGCGGGCATGTAAAAATACAAACATCTTCCGACCTGCACTGCTGCACGCAAACAGCCTGAAAACCAGGATTATCATATATCCAGAGAGATCTGTTGCTGCATCCAGAGAGGATTTTTACAGGCATCAATCAACTCATCATCTGGTGAGTAGATTACCATAGGGGAGTGCATGATTTGAAACAGGGACGGCACAGAGAGGCTGATCTGTGTGGATTAGAAGCACCTGTATTCTTCAGTCCTTCATTACATGAACTGTTTAGGCCTGGTTCACACTTGTCCGACAAACGCTCCGACATTAGGAGCTCATGTCGCATGACGTGTGAAAATCAATGTTTCCTTATGAGAGCCGTCTTAACTGGTCCGACACAAGTCGGTCCGACATTAAAAATGCTCCCTGTACTACTTCTGTCCGACTTTGATCCGACTTCAGCCCATTGAATATCATTGAAGTCGGATCAAAGTAGGATCCTTGTCCTAACCATCCGACATTTGACATCCGACATGGTGATTACAGCAGCAGTAAAAGGAATTTATCTCACCCTGGGATTGTTATGATTGGTCAAAGGACAAGTCAGACTAGCACAATGTCGGATCAAAGTAGTATCCTGTTCATGAATGTCGGATGGATGTCGGACCAATGTAGGATCAATGTAGGACTGATGTCGCAGAGCAAAGTAGGATGAAAGTCGGATGAATGTCGTGTCGTATCAGTGTGAACCCAGCCTTAGAGTGTCTTATAAGAACAGGATAAGCAGTTGATTTTTATTTCAACTCTGGAGTAGAGAAGAATTATTGTCATTGTTTTTCCTTGGCTTCATATGGTTCATTGTGAAATTTCTCTATAATTCAGAGGTACATACAGGACCTTTTTATGCTGCAATATATGGACACATATCAGTGGAATTTTTCGATTTCATTTAAGCGTGGTTATTGTTTTTTTCTATATATTTTTTTTTTTTTTTTTTATATTTTTAGAGAAGAATAAATAAAGTGTGTGTGTAATATATTACATACATACACACACATATTATATATATATGTGTGTGTGTGTGTGTGTGTGTATGTGTATATGTATGTATGTGTGTATATATATATATATATATACACACACGTGTGTGTGTATATATATATATGTATATATTTTGAGTGAGTGAGTGTGTATATATGTGAGTGTATGTATATATGTGAGTGTGTGTGTATATATATATGTATATATATATATATGGGCTGTTACTGATTAAAAAAAAATTGATTATTCGAACACGAAAATTTTAATCGATTAATTTCGATTAATTATAACGCACATACAGATCCAACTACTTTTAGCTGATCTCCTTGCAGGCCGATTCTCAGTGCAGCTACCAACCACTGGAAAAATCGATAGCAGGAGATAAAAAAACACACAAAAGGCAGTGCTCGATGGGAATAGCATTAAAACTTTTATTGTCTCCAAGTAGGTAACTAACAAAATAAATATTGCACTGGAGATAAAATCGATGTAGCTACATAAGCTGTAAAAATAGTGCGAGTAATACCAAACGGTAGCAAAAGCAGTCATAAAAACATGTAGCTAAGTATGATACTGGTTTAAAAATGTGTACAACGATACCACTGCTGAATCCAGATGAGGAGGGGCTAACATCAGTCCATCGGCATGTAGATGTCCCGTGAAGGGAACTATCACAACTCCCAGTGGATGGCTGTAGAATCCCAGGTTGATAGAGAGAAGTGTAACAGCCCTTGCGTGTGGCAGATAGTAAGGTCCCGCCGGCATGCAGAGATGAAGGCACAGCAAAGGAGCCCTTCAGATGGACACGGCAAGCCCAAAGAATTTTGATCAATCAAAACAATTAATCGAGGAATTAATAGTTAATTTCCACAGCCCTAAAATATATATATATACATATATACATATATATATATATATATATTAGACTTTCTGCATCTAGTGTAGCTTGATCTGACTGCAGGCCATTCTTGGTGTACTTTTTTTTTTATTTTTTATATATAAATCCTTTTTATTTAATTTCTTAAACAAACAAAACATAACATGACAACACATCATACACATTAAATCTAAAATATATTAGTAAAATAACACAAGCCCATCACCTTGCATAGCAAAAACAAGAAATAAAGAAAAATTATGATTATCACTATTATTTCCAATCATTTCTAAACACAAATATCCCATATAGGGAACATCCCTTCTATGAATTGTTACCTCCCTCGATGTTAGATGCCGTTTATGGCTTATCCAGCCACTTTGCCCAAACCTTATCATACTTACTAGGGCGACCCCTCATTCTATAAGTATCTCTATACAATTGAAGATTATTATTAATCAATTGTTTCCAGTATATCAGCGGAGGAGGATGAGGTTTCTTCCAATATAATGCAATAGTTTTTTTGCGTAGAATAATGTTATATTAATAAATATTTGTTCGGTCTCTATAGGGGTAATATCCTCTACTAAGCCCAGCAAACAGACTGACATTGAAAACGGTAAAGGAGCAGAAGTGATCGAGTTTAATAGATCCACTACCTCCATCCAAAATGTAACTATATATGGACGGGTCCAGAAGATGTGTGTGAAATCCCCTCGAGCTGCTCCGCACCTCCAGCACTTAGAGGAACAAGCAGGATTTATCTTTTGACGTCCTATATGGCGTGATCTATGCTCTATGTATGAGTTTAAATTGGATAACGCGATCTCTCAAGGAGACCAGAGATCTCAAAGGGAAATCCCACACACAGCTCCAGTCCTCCATACTCAAATCTGGTATATCTCGAATCCACCTAGCTTGAAGACTTTCTAATGGCAGGGTAGAAGTTGAATTAAGATGAGAATAGAGTCTTGAGGTAGGCTTATCCAGACACTCAGATCTAAGTACTAACTCCAAAGTAGATTGTATCATCGTTAAGCTATCCTGTGGAAACTGTGCATGAAAAGTATCTAAATAGATAAGAGCTAGGAGGAGTAAAAATTGAGGTTGGTGTAGAGAAGGTAGATAGTCTCTGATCAGTAACCACTTGAGCAAGTAATTTAATATTGTATCTGGTCCATGCTATAGGGTCTGGTAGAGCCATGACTAAGCACTAGACCCTAGTGAGAAACGCGTCGGCTGTACCCCCTTGTTTTTGCTGTGACTTGCAGTGCTTCATGTATTTTACCTATTAAAGGCAACCTCAATGGTTTTTGGTGTGCGGCTGTCCATATATCCTGCCTTCCTTTTCGCTATAGGGTCTGGTGTTTTAAAGAATTGAGAGAGGGTAGGGTTTAGCCATAGAGGGGCATTTGGAGAGATCGCTCCCTTTTGGATAATCCTCGCATCTAAGGCCGGCCTCCCAAGCTCGAATAGTATTAAGCATAGGAATAGTCATCTGATGAAGTGCCCTACGGCCCCTAAATAACAGTACCTTGAGAGCTTCTACGGAACCTACTACTGCTGCTTCCAGCCACGTACAAGGGTTGTATAAATCTGGATTTAACCACCATGCGGCTGTAACCAACTGAGTGGCTAAAAAATATTTGTATAAGTCTGGAAAAGCTAATCCTCTCTCATCACAAGGGCGCATCAAGGTACTTAATTTATACCTAGGGTTTTTTATCCCCCATAAAAAAGATGAAAACAACTGATTTAGTCTTTTGAAAAAGGATACAGGGAGCCATTGAGGAGAATGTCTAAGTACATGAATTTAGGTATAATTTTCATTTTAAAAGATTAATGCGTCCCAATAGAGACAATGGTAGAGACTTCCATACTTTTAATTTAGACTCAGTATCTCCCAAAATTGGGGTCAAATTCAGAGACATAAATTCAGAAGACCGACGGGAAATTACCACTCCTAAATACTTAAAATTATCTACCCACTGCAGTGGAGTTTCCTTCATAACCGTACTACGAGCCTCCATATCTATTGGAAACAGCAATGACTTATTCCAGTTTACCTTCAGCCCTGTAACCGTTGAAAAAGAATCCAATATATCTAAAGCCCCTTGTAACGAGGGGCCAGCATCATTTAAGAATAAGAGGTCGTCTGCATACAGAGCTACCCTCTCCTCCAGCCAACCGATCAGCAATCCCCTAATATTGGGGGAAGTACGTAGAGCCTCTGCCACCGGCTCCATAGCAATCGCAAAAAGTGCTGGGGAGAGAGGGCAGCCCTGGCGAGTTCCCCTAAATAATGAAAAGGAAGCCGACAACCCTCCTCTCATCTTTACTGCAGCTCTGGGATTCCTATATAAGACCTGTAACCATTTTATAAATACCGTTGGGAAGCCCATTCTGCAGAGTACTTCCCACAGGAAGGGCCACTCCAAGGTATCAAAGGCCTTCTCAAAGTCCAGGGAGGCAATAACCCTAGATCCCATATTAAGATGTGAAGCATAAATATTGGTATATAATCTCCTCAAGTTCACATCAGTGGATCTGCCTGGCATAAAGCCCGTCTGTTCTGAATCAATGATATTAGACATCAACGGTTGCAATCGTCGGGAGATTAACTTAGTCAAAATCTTGAAATCTACATTCAAAATTGCAATAGGCCTGTATGAAGCACAGGAGGATGGATCTTTTGGATGCTTGTAAATTAAGACTATATGAGCTTGGCTCATTGAATCCGGCATGGATCCCTCCTTCAGACACTCTGAGTAAAGAGAGGCCAGTACAGGAGATAAAAGCTCTCCATGAGCCCTATAATATTCAATAGGGAGACCATCCGGTCCTGGTGGTTTTCCCAATGAAAAGGAGCCAATGACAGAAAGGACCTCCTCCGATGTTATAGGACGCACTAGCATCTCTCTCTCATTATCGGTTAGCCATGCCAATGCGACTGAGTCCAGCAGCTCCGCTAACGCAGTTGGCTGAAAACTAGAGGGCAACTGAGATGTATATAATGTCTGATAGAATTGACGAAACTTCTCTAAGATTTTAGGCTGTGTGCGGACCGTATCTCCCGAAGAGGTATGTATTTCCGAGATCTGGATACTAGATTGTTCATGTTTAGCCATCATGGCCAAAAACCGTCCATTACGGCCCCCCTGCTCAAAAGATTTCTATTTATTTTTATATAGAGCTATCCTCGTAGCCTCAGTCATATGCAAATGTAAGGCCCGTTTACTCTGCAGTAAGGCATTAAAATTAGATTCTGAGGTATCCGCAGTATATTGAGCTGTTTGTTCCTCTACTATACATTTTAAAGCATAATTATTTGCTCGTTGGGACTTAACTGCTTTGATAGAGGCTATATATTGTCCTCTTGCATATGCCTTAAAAGCATCCCATAATATTGCAGCGGTGGATGATCCTGCATTAAACTCCCAATACTCTACTAGAAGGGGCGGGATTTTATCAACTATGTGTGAGTGTGAAATCCAATGTGTGCCCAGTCTCCACTGTGCTGCATCTCGAAGGTGATGCATGCAGAGTGTAAGCATGAGCGGAGCATGATCGGACAACCCACTCAGCAAATATTTAGCATCTAATATATCTGCTAATATTGCTGAATTAACAAAGGCTAAGTCTATGCGTGAGGCAGTCTTATAAGAGGTTGAGAAACATGAGTATGATCTAGTTAGTGGATTTTTCCATCGCCGAACTTCTACCAAATCTACCCTCTGGGCCCAATTAAGGAGCCCTGCAGAGAAATTTTTCGAAGGAGTTGGTCTATCCAAAACACGATCAAGTATAGCATTAAAGTCACCCATTATCAGTAACTTAGCTGGACCATACAGAGAACTTTTTTCCGCAAGACTTATATAAGTGGGTCACCAAAAAAGGAGGCGGTATATACACACTAACAATTATATATCTCTGACCCCATAGCAGAAACACCGCCAAAACATATTTACCCTGTGGGGCAGAGAATACATCTTCCACAGAACAGGATAAAGATCTGCTAATAAGTATTGAAACCCCTCTAGAAAAAGTGGAATATGTAGCGTGGTAAGCCTTCTGTACCCAGGGCCGCTTCAGGGTCAGAAGCTTATTCCCCATAAGGTGTGTTTCTTGAAGTAGCACTATATGTGGAAGGTAACTTTTCAAATACTTAAATAACAATGCTCTCTTAAATTTGGAATTTAGGCCACGAACATTCCATGACAAAATAGAAAAGGCCCTCCTGGTTACGTGATACCATCTAAACAGAAAAAAATAAAACTTCACTAATAATTTATATTTCAAGATGCCTTGCAAGGTGATGGACCTCAAAAACAACAAACATCTAAGTAAATATATTTCAGACAAAATACAATAATAGAAATGAGATGATGTGTATAAACATTTAACAAAAACCCCGCCCACCCTACCTTTCTCCAACGCCATCCCCAAAAAAAGAAAAGACAGGGAGGCGTGGAGAGGGCCTTATCCCAAAATCTATCAAAAATTAGGCAACTATACCCTAATTGTGCTATAAAGGGGGGGGGGGAAAAAAGAGGGACCCAAAACAAAAAAAAAAAACCCAGGAAAAAAAAAATACAGGGGAAAATAAATAAATGAAAGGCAGCAAGCGGAGGGGCAGGTAGAGGTGCCCCCCCAAAAAAAACAGTCCACTCCCACAGTCCCAGATCTATGTTCCAAGACAGGAGGGTCAGACTGTATTATATTCTGGGGGGATGTTAGGAGTCGTCCATAAGGTGCTGATGGGAGCTCCTGATCAAGGATTATAGCTGATTCGATTATTTGCCATCTAACCAAGCGGAAGCAGCAGCCGAGGTATCAAAAAAAAGTGTATGTCCATTTATCTATAATGCGTAACCTACTTGGGAACAGTAGGCTGAACTGTATACTCTTTTCTCGTAATCTCTTAAGAATCTCTGTATAGGACTTTCCGCGTTGCTGAACTTCTTGAGAATAATCTGGAAAAAATAATAATTTGGTATTTTCATAGGGTATATCTTGTTTGGCTCTGGCAGCTGCCAGAACCTTATCCCTATCTCTTGAATTCAATAATCGTAGAAAAAAGGTCCTAGGGGGAGCACCAGGTTTAGATGGTATTGCTGGAACCCTATGTGCTCGCTCGACCACAAAAGGGTGCGGCTCACTACCTAGGCCCAGAACAGACATAAGTAATTGCTCAGCAAATTCAATTGGTTTAGTCCCTTCTGCCCTTTCAGGTAGACCGATAATACGAATATTATTCCGTCTGAGATGGTTTTCAGTATCATTAGCCTTTTCCTGCAACTGTCTGACCTGTAGCTGTAAAGCCCGTAATTCTTTGGAATCTGATTGAGTAGAGTCTTCCAATGTAGAGACCCTATTTTCCACTTCAGAGACCCAGGTTTTGAACCCATCTAAGTCATGACGGATCTGAGAAACATCTGAAGCTATAAGATCCATTTGTCCTTTTAAGAATCTCTTTACATTCTATAATAGCTGCGGCAGAGGAGGAATCACCCAAGGAAGCAGCTGATGCATTGCTAGGTAGTTGGGAAATAGCAGTCATTCTTGCTTTTGCTGTTTTTACTTTCTTTGTGGGGATAGTTACAGCTGCAGAGATTGTATCTGGCTTACTTAATATCACTACCTTGCCTGATGTTGCTGACCGTGTCTGCGGCTGAGACATCTATCTCCAGCCACAGAAGGCCACAAAAAGCCCTATTTAATATATACGGTATATAGCTGCAGTGAACAGTAATGATATAGGGGATACAAATATCAGCTTTTTTTTCTTTCCCCCCCCCCTATTTTCCTTCCCCTTAAATTTCCAGCCAAATACGCATAAATGGCAGATGGGGACTTTTTATTATTTTTATTTATTTATTTATTTTTAGTAGGGATGAGCTTCGTGTTCGAGTCGAACATACGTTCGACTCGAACATCGGCTGTTCGATCGTTCGACGAAGATCGAACGATTTGGGCCGTTCGCGCCAAATTCGAGTGACGCGAACGGCCCACAATGCACTACGCCATCGCAGTGTCATCCAGGCGCTGTGATTGGCCAAGCATGCACTGTGACCCCGCATGCTTGGCCAATCACAGCGCCGGCAGCGAGGAGAGCAATGATTGGCCACAGGCAGGATGCCTGTGGCCAATTATTGCTGAGGGTGTTTAGTACACGCCCCACACTATAAAAGGCCTCCAGCACGGCGGCCTATTGTAGTGTGTTCCGGAGCAGGGAAAGACAAGCATAGGCAGGGACAGTGACATTTATTTCTTTCTTGCTTAACCTGGATTCCTTTAGTTTAGGGAAAGAGAAGGATAGGTAGGGAGAGTGTCAGTGTGTTTTACTGTGCGAATCCTTGTTTCTAGGGACAAAGAAGGAAAGTGAGGGGAATTCTCCTTGTGCTATAGTGTGCTTTAAAAAAAACATTTTTTCTAGGGACAGAAAACTCTAGGTAGGGAGAGTGTCAGTGTCTTTTACTGTGCGAGTCCTTGTTTCTAGGGACAAAGAAGGAAAGTGAGGGGAATTCTCCTTGTGCTATAGTGTGCTTTAAAAAAACATTTTTTCTAGGGACAGAAAACTCTAGGTAGGGAGAGTGTCAGTGTCTTTTACTGTGCGAGTCCTTGTTTCTAGGGACAAAGAAGGAAAGTGAGGGGAATTCTCCTTGTGCTATAGTGTGCTTTAAAAAAACATTTTTTTCTAGGGACAGAAAACTCTAGGCAGGGAGAGTGTCAGTTTCTTTCACTGTGCGAGTCCTTGTTTCTAGGGACAAAGAAGGAAAGTGAGGGGAATTCTCCTTGTGCTATAGTGTGCTTTAAAAAAACATTTTTTCTAGGGACAGAAAACTCTAGGTAGGGAGAGTGTCAGTGTCTTTTACTGTGCGAGTCCTTGTTTCTAGGGACAAAGAAGGAAAGTGAGGGGAATTCTCCTTGTGCTATAGTGTGCTTTAAAAAAACATTTTTTCTAGGGACAGAAAACTCTAGGTAGGGAGAGTGTCAGTGTCTTTTACTGTGCGAGTCCTTGTTTCTAGGGACAAAGAAGGAAAGTGAGGGGAATTCTCCTTGTGCTATAGTGTGCTTTAAAAAAACATTTTTTCTAGGGACAGAAAACTCTAGGTAGGGAGAGTGTCAGTTTCTTTCACTGTGCGAGTCCTTGTTTCTAGGGACAAAGAAGGAAAGTGAGGGGAATTCTCCTTGTGCTATAGTGTGCTTTAAAAAAACATTTTTTCTAGGGACAGAAAACTCTAGGTAGGGAGAGGGTCAGTTTCTTTCACTGTGCGAGTCCTTGTTTCTAGGGACAAAGAAGGAAAGTGAGGGGAATTCTCCTTGTGCTATAGTGTGCTTTAAAAAAACATTTTTTCTAGGGAAAGAAAACTCTAGGTAGGGAGAGTGTCAGTTTCTTTCACTGTGCGAGTCCTTGTTTCTAGGGACAAAGAAGGAAAGTGAGGGGAATTCTCCTTGTGCTATAGTGTGCTTTAAAAAAACATTTTTTTCTAGGGACAGAAAACTCTAGGTAGGGAGAGTGTCAGTGTCTTTTACTGTGCGAGTCCTTGTTTCTAGGGACAAAGAAGGAAAGTGAGGGGAATTCTCCTTGTGCTATAGTGTGCTTTAAAAAAACATTTTTTCTAGGGACAGAAAACTCTAGGTAGGGAGAGTGTCAGTTTCTTTCACTGTGCGAGTCCTTGTTTCTAGGGACAAAGAAGGAAAGTGAGGGGAATTCTCCTTGTGCTATAGTGTGCTTTAAAAAAACATTTTTTCTAGGGACAGAAAACTCTAGGTAGGGAGAGTGTCAGTTTCTTTTACTGTGCGAGTCCTTGTTTCTAGGGACAAAGAAGGAAAGTGAGGGGAATTCTCCTTGTGCTATAGTGTGCTTTAAAAAAACATTTTTTCTAGGGACAGAAAACTCTAGGTAGGGAGAGTGTCAGTTTCTTTTACTGTGCGAGTCCTTGTTTCTAGGGACAAAGAAGGAAAGTGAGGGGAATTCTCCTTGTGCTATAGTGTGCTAAAGCATTCCTCATCAACCATCTTTGAAATCCTTGTTTTTTGGACAGTCAGGGAAATTGTCGTTGTGCTATTCTGTGCAAAAGCAATCATCCTCAACCATATTTAGAAATCCTTAAGTAAAGGGACAGAGAAGGACACCTGAAGGTAGCCCTTATTGCTTTTTTCCCATCTCCCTGCACGCCATCTATTAGAATGTCTGGAAGGCAAACAAGGAGAGGCAGACAGTCAGGAGACAATAAAAGAGGGCAAGCAGGCTCTGTGTCTGGGGGCAACAGTGCTGGTCGTGGACGCGGTGCATTGTCATCAGCACATGGCCATGGGACACGCTTGTCCTTCTTTTCGGCAGCTGGACATATTGAGCCACATCATGCCGAAGACTTGGTAGAGTGGATGACCAAGCCCTCCTCCTCCTCCTCTCTCACCCAGGCTCAGGGTACTGGCAAAGCAGCTGCCAAAGCGTCCTCTTCCCTGGTATCAATGTCAGACTCATCATCAGTCACTCCTTCCCTAGACCCACCATGTCCTCCTCCTGAGGAGTCCCCCGAACTGTTTGAGCACAGTGTTGGGTACATGCTCCAGGAGGATGCCCAGCGTTTCGAAGGGTCTGATGATGAAACCCAGCTACAGGAAGGCAGTAGCGTGAGAGCAGACAGAGGGGATGCTCAAGAAGGACACCAATCTGGCAGTCATGTTCCAGCAGCTGCAGCATACTGCCAGATTGGCTCCAGTGATGAGGAGGGAGGGGATGATGAGGTCACTGACTCCACGTGGGTGCCTAGTAGGAGAGAGGAGGAGGAGGATGAGGAGGAGGCACATCTCCAACGAGGCAGGATGCCCTTTGGTGGCCAGCGTAAGGGCAGTACACCGACGGAATCACACCGCAGAGCTCCGCCTGTGCAGGGCGCTGCCTCTGCCCGTCATTCAAAAAGTTCTTTGGTGTGGGCCTTTTTTGAGGCTAGTGCATCAGATCGCACAGCTGCTGTTTGCAACATATGTCTCAAGCGTATATCGCGTGGCCAAAACATCAGCCGCTTGGGTACCACATGCCTGACCAGACATATGTTGACCTGCCATGCAGCTCGTTGGCAAGCCTACCTCAAAGACCCACACCAAAGAACAAAGCGGACCTCTCCTTGCACCGCATCAGCTGGGATCTCCAACCCCACTATAACTTCAGTCCTCTCTGAAACATGCACTGAGAGGAATGAAGGTGTAGAATTAGGTGTGTCACAGCCAAGTACTTGCGGCCACTCTGCTAGCAGTACACCGACGTCCGATTCTAGCAGGCAAATTTCCCTGCCCCAGCTGCTGGACCGTCGAAAGAAGTTCACTCCCAGCCATCCACATGCCCAGCGGTTGAATGCTAGCTTGGCTAAATTGCTAGCGCTTCAACTGCTGCCTTTTCAGTTGGTAGACTCGGCCCCCTTCCGTGAGTTTGTGCAATGTGCGGTTCCTCAGTGGCAGGTTCCCAAACGCCACTTTTTCTCACGGAAGGCTATTCCAGCTCTCTACCGGCATGTGGAAGGCAATGTCTTGGCCTCGCTGGACAGGGCGGTCAGCGGTAAGGTGCATATTACCGCTGACTCATGGTCCAGCAGGCATGGACAGGGATGTTACCTTTCTTTCACGGCCCATTGGGTCACTCTTTTGGCAGCTGGGAAGGATGCAGGACAAGGTGCAGTAGTGTTGGAGGTTGTTCCACCGCCACGCCTCCAAAATGCTACTACTGGTTGTGACACACCTCTCTCCTCCACCCCCTCCTCTTCTTCTTCCTCCATGGCCTCTTCCTGTGGTTTGTCCTATGAACCAGCGGTGCTCCGTAGCCGTTCACGGGGCTACGCAAGTACGCAGGCAAAAAGATGCCATGCCGTGCTTGCGCTGGTGTGTTTGGGGGACAGAAGCCACACTGGGGCAGAGGTCCTGTCTGCTCTGCAGGGCCAGGCCGAGAGGTGGTTGACGCCACGCCAGCTTAAGCCAGGAATGGTGGTTTGCGACAATGGCACCAACCTCCTCTCCGCCCTCCGACAGGGACAACTGACCCATGTGCCCTGTGTGGCTCACGTCCTTAACCTGGTGGTGCAGCGGTTCTTGGGCAGGTACCCGGGCTTACAGGATGTCCTGAGGCAGGCCAGGAAAGTCTGTGTGCATTTCCGCAGATCTTATAATGCCAGTGCTCGCCTGGCTGAGCTGCAAAAGGAGTTGAACCGCCTTATATGTGACATGCCCACCAGGTGGAACTCAACGTTGGCCATGCTGCAGCGGCTGCACACGCAGCAGAGGGCCATCAATGAGTACCTGTGCGACTACGGCACCAGGACAGGGTCAGGGGAGCTTGGTTTTTTTTCTCCACGCCAGTGGGGCATGATCAGGGATGCATGCACTGTCCTGGCACCATTTGAGGAGGCCACGAGGATGGTGAGCAGTGACAGTGCATGCATCAGTGACACTGTACCTCTTGTCCACCTGTTGGAGCACACGCTGCGTGGAATAATGGACAGGGCACTTGAGGCAGAACAGAGGCAGGAAGAGGAGGACTTCCTTGCCTCTCAAGGCCCCCTTTACCCAGACAGTGTTCCTTCTGTCCCACCCATCGCACAGGAGGAGGAGGATTGTGTCAGCATGGAGGTGGAGGCTGGCACTCAGCATCATCAGCAGCAGTCTTTTAGGGATGATTTACAGTCCCAAGAAACCAGTGGACTTGTACGTGGCTGGGAGAAGGTGGCTGCGGATCATGTCGTCCTTAGTGACCCAGAGGACTCCGGAGCGAATGCCTCAGCAAACCTACGCTGCATGGCCTCCCTGATCCTGCAAAGTCTGCGGAAGGATCCTCGTATTCTTCGGATCAAGGAGAGGGACCATTACTGGCTGGCCACTCTCCTTGATCCACGGTACAAGGGTAAGGTTGCGGACCTTATCGTACCGTCGCAGAGGGAGCAGAGGATGAGACAACTCCGGGAGGCCTTGCAGAAAGGTCTGTGCAACGCGTTCCCAGAGACTGTGAGGTTACAAACTCCTGGTCCTGGACAACGAGTTGCTGAGGCTTCGGACAGTCAAAGAAGGAGCGGTGGGGAAGGTGGCCGTCTGACCGATGCGTTCAGACAATTCTTTAGTCCGCAGCCCCAAAGTATGATCGGTTCCAGCAACCATCGCCAGCGTCTGATATACATGGTCCAGGAATACCTAGGGGCAAGGTCAGACTTGGACACCTTCCCCACCGAAAATCCTCTGGCTTACTGGGTCTTGAGGATGGATCACTGGCCAGAGCTTGCACAGTATGCAATTGAGCTACTGGCCTGTCCTGCATCCAGCGTTCTTTCGGAACGCACATTCAGTGCTGCTGGAGGATTTGTCACGGATCACAGGGTGCGCCTGTCCACCGACTCGGTTGATCGACTGACTTTCATCAAGATGAACCAGTCTTGGATCACCACCAGCTACCACACACCTGATGCTGATATAACAGACTAATTGATTTTAACATGTCACATCCCTTCAAGACTGATGCTGATGCTGAGTGCCTGTGCTGTTATGTTGACTGGCTATCCTCCTCCTCCGAGTCCTCAATGATACGATTGATGATGATAGCTTGGAAGATCATTTTTGTTTATGGGTGCCGCCACCAGTGGCTAAGGCCCAATTTTTCAGCCCCTGTTTTACAGGGGCGTGTAATTACAATTTTTTTAGCAATAATTTGCCATAGGGCTCATTGCTGTGCTCCAAGTACAGTATCTGTGAGGGGTTGGAGTGTTGTGGCACCAGTGCCTAAGGCCCAATTTTTCAGCCCCTGTTTAAAAGGGGCGTGTCATTACAATTTTTGAAGCAATACTTTGCAACAGGGCTCATTGCTGTGCTCCAAGTACAGTATCTGTGAGGGGTTGTAGTGTTGTGCCACCAGTGCCTAAGGCCCAATTTTTCAGCCCCTGTTTAACAGGGGCGTGTCATTACAATTTTTGAAGCAATACTTTGCAACAGGGCTCATTGCTGTGCTCCAAGTACAGTATCTGTGAGGGGTTGTAGTGTTGTGCCACCAGTGCCTAAGGCCCAATTTTTCAGCCCCTGTTCAACAGGGGCATGCAATTACAATTCTTGATCTAATAATTCACAGCAGGGCCCATTGCTGCACCCACCAAGAGTAACTCTGAGGGCTTACAGTGTTGTGGCAACGCCACCACCACCACCACCACGAAAGGCCCAATTTTTCAGCCCCTGTTCAAAAGGGGCATGTAATTACAATTCTTGATCTAATAATTCACATCAGGGCCTATTCCTGCACCCACCAAGAGTAACTCTGAGGGCTTACAGTGTTGTGGCAACACCACCACCACCACCACGAAAGGCCCAATTTTTCAGCCCCTGTTCAACAGGGGCATGCAATTACAATTCTTGATCTAATAATTCACAGCAGGGCCCATTGCTGCACCCACCAAGAGTAACTGTCAGGGCTTACAGTGTTGTGGCACCAGCACCACCATCAAAGGCCCAATTTTTACTACCACTGTTCAACAATTATATGTAATTAAAATTCCTGATATAATAGTTGACAGCAGGGCGTTCCAGCACCAACCAAGAGTAACTGTGAGTGCTTACAGTGTTGTGCCAACACCAACAACTAAGGGGCCTATTTCTGCAGAGTATATACGGCAGGTCCCTACTTTCAAACATCCAACTTACAAACGACTCCTACTTGCAAACGCAAGAAGACAACAGGAAGTGAGAGGAAATCTACCACTAGGAAGGAAAATTCTCTCCTGTAAGAATAAATATGGGAGAAAGGTGTCTCCTCTGTACTGATGCTTTATCAGCAATCCTTGTTTCAAGAAAAACACCACATTTCAAAAACAGTTGTCATTGGGACGGAAAGTGAGGTGAAATGTTCTGAACAGGGGCACAGACAGCAAAACAAATGTTACAGGGGTGATAACCCTTACCTATGTTTTCCAAAAAGTTTAAAAATAGATTTTTGGGCTGGAGCTACACTTCAACAATGTACCTGTTCAAAATTACAAACACATTCTACATAAGAACAAACCTACAGTCCCTGTCTTGTATGCACCGCCTGTATACGGCTGTTCAGAGTATATAGGGCCTTTTTTATTTTATGTGCGGGGTTCCCCTTAATATCCATACAAGACCCAAATGGGCTGGGGGGGGGGGGTCATGGGGTAGCTATGCCATTTTTCTTAAAGATTTTCATCCATATTACCGGGACCAGACATTACATTAAAGCCGCAAGCAGTTTTAAATGGCTTTTTTTTCCTTTAGAAGTGTCATTTTGTGCAGGGACAGTTCTAAACACGGGAAACACGTGGCACTTCACAGGCATACTTTAGACACCCCCCAGGTACGATATTTAAAGGAATATTTGACTTTTTTATTTCACTTTATGCATCATTAAAATGACTGCTCCCGAAAAATGACCGTTTTTAAAACTTCTTTTTGCATTGATACATGTCCCCTGGTGCAGAACCCGGGTTCCCAAACCCTTTTTAGGACAATACCATGCATAATAGTTGTTATAATTAGCACTTTAGAATTCGAACGTTCGCATCCATTGTATTTAATAGGGTTCTAATGTTCGTACGAACTTTCGGTCCGTTCGCGGGTTCTGGTGCGAACCGAACCCGGGGGTGTTCGGCTCATCACTAATTTTTAGCCGCTCCACCACACCAAAAAAAACGGCACTCAATGATGGCAATCAACGGTGATATAGCAGAGGCCTATCCACAGCTGGTGTACTTTTTCAAATATACTTCAGGCAGGCAGGTTATTCAGTTAGCTGCAGTGTATTTGAGATATATATATATATATATATAATTACACATACAATTACACATACACACACACACACACACACACGCATTCAAGGGGCTACGCAAGCACTCAGGCAAAAAGATGCCATGGGGTGCTTGAGTTGGTCTGCTTAGGAGACAGGAGCCACACTGGGGCAGAGTTTCTGTCAGCTCTGCAGGGGCAGGCTCGGAGGTGGTTGACGCCACGCCAGCTTCAGCCAGAAATGGTTGTATGCGACAATGGCACCAACCTCCTCTCTGCCCTCCGACAGGTACACTTGACCCATGTTCCCTGTTTGGCTCACGTCCTTAATTTGGTGGTGCAGCAGTTGTTGAGCAAAGTCTGTGGTCATTTCCGCCGGTCATATAATGCCAGTGATCGGCTGGCTGACCTTCAAAGGGAATGCAATAGGGCCGAAACAACTAATCGATTATGAAATTAATTGATTACTATTTTCATAATCGATTAATCGGCCAGTAACTTAATGGGGTTAAAAAAAACTAAAATTAGCCCTTTACAGTACAAAAAGAGCAAATCGCTACTGTAAATATTACTTTCACTGTCCCACAGTAAAAAATTAACCCCTCAGCGATTATTTGCTCTTTTTGTATTTTTTTTTTTAACACCATTATGTTACTAAACATCTCAGGCCTGGGTCACACCTCTGTTTTTTTGGTGCTTTTTGCAGAAACACACTACAGGTCATTTACATGGTTTCCTATGGGACACGTTCACATCCATGATTTTTTCAGCTGCTGCGTATTTGGAAAGGGCAAGTACTTTTTTTAACGCAAAATGGTGCTATTTAGTTTTTTTGGTTCAATATACTTCAATAGAGAAGCTGAAGAAAAGCATGTAATAATGTGTTTTTGCATCAATTTGTGTTTTTTAGTCTGCCCAACAACAAATTGTCCAAAAAAAAAATTAAAAAATGCCAATCGCAGCAAAATTACTTTTTTTTTTTTACGGTTATTAACCGAAACAATAATCGGCCAACTAATCGATTATGAAAATAATCGTTAGTTGCAGCCCTAGAATGCAACCTGCCCAAGAACTGCCTCATTTGTGACATCCCCACCAGGTGGAACTCAACGTTGCCAATGCTGCAGCGGCTGCACACGCAGCAGAGGGCTATTAATGAGTACCTGTGTGAGTATGGCACCAGGACAGGGTCAGTGGAGCTTGGCTTTTTTTTTGCCACGCCAGTGGCTACTGATCAAGGATGCATGCACTGTCCTATCACCATTTGAGGAGGCCATGAGGATGGTGAGCAGTGACAGTGCATGCATCAGTGATACTGTCCCTCTTGTCTTCCTGTTGGAGCACACGCTTCGTGGAATAATGGACAGGGCACTTGAGGCAGAACAGTGGGAGGAAGAGGAGGACTTTCTTACCTCTCAAGGCCCCCTTTATCCAGATAGTATTCCTGCGGGCCCGCTGATCACACAGGAAGAAGAGGAGGGAGAAGGATTGTGTCAGCATGGAGGTGGAGGATAACACTCAGCAGCAGCCTTCAAGGGATCGTTTTCAGTCCCCAGAAACCCATGGAGTTGTACGTGGCTGTAAGGAGGTGGTTGCGGATCATGTGATCCTTAGTGACTCCGAGAACTCAGGATCGAATGCCTCTGCAAACTTACGCTGCATGGCCTCCCTGATCCTGCAAAAGCACCCTAGGATTTGTGGTATCATGGAGAGGGATCATTACTGGCTGGCAACCCTTCTTGATCCACGTTACAAGAGTAAGGTTGCAGAACTTATCCAGCCTTCACAGAGGATGAAACATCTTCGGGAGGCCTTGCAGAAAGGTTTGTGCAATGCTTTTCCAGAGCCTGGAAGGTTACAATTTCCTGGTGCTGGACAACATGTTGCCGAGGCTTCGTTCAGTCACAGAAAGATTGGTGGAGAAGGTGGCCGGCTGACCGATGCCTTCAGACAATTCTTCCGTCCTCAGCGCCAAGGTCTGAACGGTTCCAGCAACCATCGCCAGCGTCTGAATTACATGGTGCAGGAATATCTAGGGGCAAGATTAGACTTGAAGACCTTTCCAACAGAACATCCACTGGGTTACTGGGTCTTGAGGATGGACCACTGGCCAGAGCTTGCTCAATATGCAATTGAGCTACTGGCCTGTCCTGCATCCAGTGTTCTTTCTGAGTGCACATTCAGTGCTGCTGGAGGGTTTGTAACCGATCAGAGTGTGCCTGTCCACACACTTGATCGGCTCACATTCATAAAAATCAGTCTTGGATCACCAGCTACCAAGCACTTGATGCTGATGTAACTGATTTGATTTTTCTATGGATGTGGGATCCCTTGAAGACTGCCTATGCTGAGTGACTATCCTATTCATCTTCATAATAGCTTCTAAGAATATTTTTGGTTCAGGGCACCACCACCACTGCTTAGGCCCAATTTTTCTGCCCCTGTTTAAGAGGGGCACGTAATTACATTTTTTGATCTAATATTTCACAGCAGGGCCCATTCCTGCACTCAACAAGAGTATATCTGTGAGGCTTTACAGTGTTGTGCCACCACCACCGCCTAAGGCCCAATTTTTCTGCCCCTGTTTAACAGGGGCATGTAATTACAATTTTTGATCTAATATTTCACAGCAGAGCCCGTTCCTGCGCCCACCAAGAGTAACTGTGAGGGCTTACAGTGTTCTGGTACCACCAACACCTAAGGCCCAATTTTCTGCAGAGTGTATAGGGCTGGCGGTCCCCTACTTACAAACATCCGACTTACAAACGACTCCTACTTACAAACGTAGGGAAACAACAGGAAGTGAGTGGAAATCTACCCCTAGGAAGGGAAATTCTCTCCTGTAAGAGTTAATATGGGAAAAAGGTGTCTCCACTGATGCCTTATCACCAAACCTTGTTTCCCTAATAACCCCAAATTTTCAAAATCCAATTGTCATTGGGAAATAAAATGAGGTGAAATCTTCTGAACAGGGGCACAGACAGCAAAACAAATGTTACAGGGGTGATAAACCTTCCCTATGTTATCCAAAAAGCTTACAAATTGATTTTTTGGCTGGAGCTACACTTAAAAAATTTACCTGTTCCAAATTACAAACAGATTCGATTTAAGAACAAACCTACAGTCCCTATTTTGTTTGTAACCCGGGGACCGCCTGTATACTGCTTATCAGAGTATATAGGGCCCGGGGGGCCCCATGCCTTTTATTTTTTTTATTTTTGTCATTTGGGTGCGGGGTTCCCCTTGATATCCATACCAGACCCAAAGGGCCTGGAAATGGGCTGGGGGGGGACCCATGACGTTTTTCTCAATGATTTTCATCTATATTTTTCCGGGACCCGACATTACATTACAGCCACAAGCAGTTTTAAATGACTTTTATTCCTTTTAGAAATGTCATTTTGCTGCAGGGAGTGTTCTAAACACGGGGGAAATGCGCCACTTTACAGACATACTATAGTCACCCCCAGGCACGATATTTAAAGGAATATTTCACTTTTATTGTTTCACTTTAAGCATTAAGATCACTGCTCCCGAAAAAACGTCCGTTTGTAAAACTTTTTTTTTTTGCATTGATACATGTCCCTTGGGGCAGGACCCGGGTCCCCAAACACTTTTTATGACAATATCTTGCATATTAGCCTTTACAATTAGCACTTGATTTTTCACGTTCGGGTCCCATAGACTTTAACGGTGTTCGCACAAACTTTTTGTCAGTTTGCATGTTCTGCCGTGAACCAAACTGGGGGGTGTTCGGCTCATCCCTAATCCCTATTGAAGAAAACCTTTTATAAATCTGAAATTGTACAGCCTCCTCAAAGCAAGATATGTGTTGACTTGGTCATTACCTATTGACCTGGGATGTAACTACTGGAGTACCCCTAGGGGTTATAGGCTGAGGTGAGAAGAGGTTAAATACATCAGTGGGCTGCATAGCAAAAAAAAACTCTGTTACACAAAAACAGGCAGTTTTCAGACCAGAATATACCATACCTTGCTTTGTGCACTGGTCCAAGTCATTTGGACTCATCAGATAGTCAGATAAGGAATCCTGCTGATGGATCTGTAAAGACATCCAGGTCCCAAGCGAAGACGAACTACGTCCAAATCCAAATCAAACCATATTAGGTAATTCCATATATAGAGGAAACAGCTTGATCCAAGGAATGACACTTCGTGTATTAATGTAGCTCAAAGGAAACAAAGAACAGCCATAGTGCAATATTGCCAAATAAAAAGTAAATTTATTTAGTAAAAGAAGCTGCTTACATCAAGTAAGAATAAAAACAGCAGTTAAAAACACACTCGCCTCCTCACCGCACTTCGTAAAACGCCACCGGAAATGACGTCACAAGGCTACGCCCGACGCGTTGCGTACCTGGTCACGTGACTTCCTCAGGGATGGCCACTTCTTTGGCTACAATTTCCAGATGAATCAGACAGACGGTGACGCAGGCCTATTCTATTAAAGGTCGTGTTCCTCCTTTCCATGTCACGGCGCATTCTACTCGGGCGCTTTGTACATCTTGGGCCTTCCGTCATCAAGCGTCAATATCTCAGGTTTGCAAGGCGGCCCACTTGGTCATTGGTGCATCCTTTTACCAAGTTCTATATTTTTGCATCTGCGAATGCCTCTTTTGGCCACAAGGTTTTGCAGGCTGCTGTTTAAGAGGGGCTGTTGCCTCTTGATGGGTGTTTTTCTTAAAAATTTTATTTCAGATGGGGCTCCTATGTCCTGGTTGAGCTCCTGTGTCCCGGTTAGGGCTCTTGTGTTTAGCCTTGGGTTATTTTCCAACCCCTCATTTTCCTTTTGGCAGTGCTTTTGGATGTCCATATCGTCAAGATAATTGGAGCGCTGCGTCTGTCCATGAACTAAAGGGAAAATATAATTTTTATACTCGCCATAAAATCCATTGCTCTGAGTTCATCGGCGGACACAGCACCCCCCCCTCTATGGAGTTTTGATACTTCTAATACTGCTTGTTACTAAACTGAATGCCTATAACAGGAAGGGGGTTATATACCAGCTGAGGATGGCCCATGGTCGTAGCCAAGGTTTTTTGTTCTGCCTAGTCCAGGGGTGTCCAAACTTTTTTTCAAAGAGGACCAGATTTGATTAAGTGAACATGCGTGAGGGCCGACCATTTTGCCTGACTATCTTTGAACCAATAAAAGTCGGTCTCAGTGTTTGTTCGAGCACAGTTGTGGCTGTGTGCGAGTAAAGAGATAAGCTTTGTGTGTTATTTGGATATATCGTATTTATTGGCGTATAACATGCACCTTCATTTTAAGAGAAGTTTCAGGGAAAAAAACTTGAACTTTAAAGAATTGTGAAGCAAAATAAGGATCAGTGCCCAGCTGTAGCCTCACAAGTGCCCATCTGCAGACCCACTATTGCCATAAATGCAGCACCCCCATTGCAAGGAATGCTGCACCCACCATTGGCAAGAACGCAGCATCTCCCATTGCCAGGAACGCAGCAACCCCCATTGCCAGGAACACAGCACTTACCATTGCCATGAACGCAGCACAATGCAGGAACCACCATTGCCATGAACGCAGCACCCACCATTGCCAGGAACGCAGCACAATGCAGGAACCACCATTGCCATGAATGCAGCACCCACCATTGCTATCAGTGCAGCCTGATTAATGCCCATCCATCTACAGCCTTGGAGGGGCAGGGAGGGGGGCGGGACGAGTGCCAAAAGAGTACATACAGGAGAAACTCCTGTTTACACGATGGCCTCTTTAATACAAAGTCCTGCCTCCTTTTGATGGACAGAACAGTCCAATGGCAGCGCAGGAGATGGGACTTCCTATTACAGAGCCAGCCTGTAAACAGGAAATACTCCTGTATGTATGGCACTCATCCCATCCCTGTCCCCCCTCCAAGGCAGCCAGCAAACAGTATATATCTTTTAAATAAATAAAAAACTGCGCTAAGACCAATACATAAACAGTTTAAACTAAAAAGAGCAAGGCAGCAGCAATGGTGAGATAACCACAATCATGCATAAATAAAGAAAAAGCTGGCCAAAAAACGTTAATGAGCAATCCTCAAAAGTCAATGATGATATGAAGGCAGTCCAAAGGAGTGACCTATAAGTGCCAACATAGTATTAGAAGGGAGGAATCACATATGCTGTAGAACATCCAGAAACAGTACAGTATAGTAACACCACTGTGCTTGACAACCGGAGTGACCACCACCGTAGTAAAAATGGCTGCTTACAAGAAGCAAGCAAAGGAGCGCAGTCGGCTATAACCTAGCCGCGGCCTTTAGCTTGCATGTAGTGGGTAGATGGAACTCAAACCCAGTCAGAACACCCAGGACGCTCCTCCAGTATGCAATATGGCATTGCTGTATGATGGCTCTGTATGTCAGGTCGGTTGCTCGGCGCTCCCATGTGGTGTCCGCTCTCCTCTCCCATAGTAGAAGCGCTCCCATGGTGTCCGCTCTCCTCTCCCTACTATGGGAGAGGAGAGCGGACACCACATGGGAGCGAAGAGCAACCGTCCTGACATAAGGAGCCATCATACAGCAACGCCATATTGCATACTGGAGGAGCGTCCTGACTGTGTTTGAGTTCCATCTACCCACTACATGCAACTGACTTTTGAGGATTGCTTAGTATATATCTTTTGTGGCCCCGGCGCTGGGAGATCTTTGGGGGCCACAAAAGATATATATGTCCAAATAACCAGGCGAGCCATTCAAAACCGGAGCGCGGGCCACGATTGGCCCACGGGCCGGACATTGGACATGCCTGGCCTAGTCCTACTCCTGCATAGGACGATATAACCCTATAGTTAAGGTTAATGAAGCGCTGTGTCCATCGATTAACTCAGAGAAATGTATTTTATGGTGAGTACAAAAATCCTCTTTATCTCACCCTGGGATTGTTTTGATTGGTCAAAGGACAAGTCAGACTAGCACAAAGTCGGATCAAAGTAGTATCCTGTTCATGAATGTCGGATGGATGTCGGACCAATGTAGGATCAATGTAGGACTGATGTCGCAGAGCAAAGTAGGATGAAAGTCGGATGAATGTCGTGTAGTATCAGTGTGAACCCAGCCTGAAGGATGCTTTAAAGCAGGGATCTCCAAACTTTCTAAACAAAGGGCCAGTTTACTGTCCTTCAGACTTTAGGGGGGCCGGAATGTGGCCAGCCTAAATAGAACATTTTCCAGGCATCAGTGGGAGTAAACAGTGCACCCCCTCTTTGATATTAGGGGGAGGAATGGTGCCCCATTGTTGGTGCCAGTGGCATTAATTATGCCCCATTTTTGGTGTCAGAGGGCAGAATAGTGCCCCAAGGGCCAAATGAAAGCAAGCAAAGGGCCACATCTGGCCCCGGGCCGCAGTTTGGAGACCCCTGCTTTAAAGGCGAATTCCACTTTTTGCAAAAAGTAATAAATGTGCCCAAATTTTCAGCAAAAAAGTGCATGTATTCTTCTTTTCTTTTTTTTTTTTGATCAGTCACTGGATTGTGGATGCAATGCACAGGCTCCTGCAGGCTCTTCCTCCAGCTACTTGGACGTACTGAGGTATCGACTTTCAGTTACTGAGCTGGAGGAAGGGCCATGGTTCCAAGCAGGAAGAGTTGTTCACTCATTCACTAAATGATGGGTCTATGTGGGCAGAGCCCCACATAGCCTTGAAAGACTTACAAGTGACAGCTGCTGCAGGGAAGAAGTACCCCCACATGCTGTCAGAGACGGAAGCCCACTAAAAGATGTATTAGACTTTAATGGCTTGCAGAAAGTAAAATACTTTCTAAAAACATTTAGGCTCAAGCAAGCTGAAGCACCTATGTAAAAAGCCTAAAGGAAAACTTGTTACGAGAGAGATAAGAAGATTGCCACTGATGACCCCTCATTGTCAAAATACTAGCTGTGTGACGATTGTGCTGTAAATTTGAAACTTTTGAGTTGCTGACCTGAAAAAGTATTGACATCAGTGAGTTAAAATAAGGCAGTCAACTAATGTTTTTAATAGGTTAGAAATAAAAGACAGTAGTTTGTCTTACTGATTTATGCTCACGTTGTCTACCGATCAGTTATTCCTAAACTGTGCTTGCCTATAGTTTCTGATATTGTATAAACATTGGGCCTACTTCCTTTGTCTGGTTTTCCCGCTATATTTGTCTTCGACCGGTTCTTACCCTTGACCTGATTATGATTGTGCTTCAGGTCTGGTACTGTGCCCGATCTGTCTGTTCTTTTTGCTTATACCAGCAAAGCAGTATTGCTGAGAGTGAGAGCTGTACCATCCAAGAAGAGCAGGAGAGTGGGACGGATGACACTTTATTGTAGAAACTGGCTATGTGATGCTGAATTTTCGCATACATTATTGTATTGCTTGTAATGAAGGAGTTGACGTTCAGGCCCTGTTCACATTGGCATTAGAGACTGAGCTGTGTTTTTTCCGCTCCTTGAACACCTGGTAAAGCAGCCTGTAATGGATAGCGGAATTGTTCACATTGGAAAAACATTTAACGTTTGTGTCACTTCACGTCCCTGTGTGGCAAAGCTACATTATTGAGTCTGGGAGGAGTTGAAGCTTGTCAACTCCTTCCATTTAATCTATGGTAATGTGCCTGTACCATTTACAGTGTTTTTTTTTTTTTTAATGTCAGTGTGGTAGAAAAAAAAACACTTGGTGGGGTGCACATGCATTAACGCTATAGTCGTGTTGGTTTGCATTACTGGCAACATTAGTATTTTTAGCAAGTGTTAATTTAACATTTCAGAGGAAGCCAGCAACACTTGACGCAGCCCAAGACAATCAAAGCAGGTGGGAATTTGTGGTGTAGGTGAACCTGAAGTGGTTCTGTGATTTACTCTGCACAGCAAGGTACTCCTGAGGGCCTAGTTAGACCCCTTTCACATGGACTTTCCAATCTGGTCCTCCTGTCAGTTTTTCAGGAAGACCTGATCGGAGCCTCCATTCACTCCAATGGAGCAGTGGATGTCAGCGGTGACATGTCTGCTGACATCCCCAGCTATCCGATCCTGTCTGTGAAATCCAGATGAATGGTGACCCTATTTTACATCCGTTCAGAGGATTGGATCGGATGAAAACAGACAGGCGGTCTGTTTTCATTCGATCTCCCCATAGAGGAGAGCAGGGCTCTGACAGGTCAGTCTCAGCACAGTGAGCGAAGAGGGACCTGTCATTCGCCTGCTCAGCTGGGATCAGCGTGTGTGAAAGGACCCTAACTCTTTGGGGGGGATTTTCTAAAACTGGCAAGTTTGGTGCAGCTCTGCATGGTAGCCAATCAACTTCTTACTTCATCTTGTTCAGTTAAGCTTTGACAATAAAACTTGGAAACTGATTGGTTTCTTTCCAGAACTGCACCAGATTTTGCACTCTCCAGTTTCAGTAAATCAGTCCCTTTGTCTTTATGAAAGCCTTTCACTTCCTGTTGGAAATGTGGAATATCATTGCTCCAATACACTGATTCTACTTCTGTTCCTACTTTCTTTGTTTGAATTCTGAATCTGTACTTAAAGCGGACATTCAGTCATTTTTTTTTCATCTGTCCATCTATGAATTCTACCTTATACAGCCCACTTCCTCCTTGTCTGGTAAAAAGCCTAGGCTAATGACATCATGTATCTCTCTCTCTCTCTCTCTCTCTCTCTCTCTCTCTCAATAAATCCAAGAAGGGAAGCTTCAGCTGCCCACAGTTAAAATGGCTGCAGCCAGACAAGTACAGAATCACAGTATATATAAAATAATATGCAAAGTGGTTGGAGGGAAGCCTCAGAAGGACCAAGATGTTTTTATTACAAATTATGTGAGCGGACTGCAGTTCCTCTTTAAGTTATAGCTTGTCTGCATGGTTACCTGATCTCCAGGCACATATCTGTACTGGCTCTTTGTACATTGCACCCAATTAAATTGTCCGAGTGTATTCAAATTCTTTCCCCATGTATAGACTAAGCCCTCCAAACCAATTTTGATCTTTACATACAATATTTTAATACAAAACACTAACCTAACTACAAATTAATGTCTGGGACCTGTGATTGTTGCTAACGACTGGTCGGTATTACAGTAACACTTAAAAACCCACATTCTGTCACAGGGAAAGATGCTGCTATTCATCATGTAGTAGGATTGCTTAGAAATGGCTATACAGTAAAATTGGTTGCTATAACTATATTTATATATTTTACACATATGAAGCTTCTTGATATATTTTTATTTTTTACTTTACAGTAGTGTAGCACCTTTTCCTCACTTTGTCTTTATGACAAGTAAGTCACAGATTCTATTTCCTACTTGGTTATGGGAGAGCCTGTCTTGTAAAGTAAATCACAGTAATTGAGAGATCATGTGGTGTTCAAGTTTTTCAAAACAAGTGCTTTCAAGGACGCCATGTGAAAAAATGCACATTTTATCCTGCTTTATAAACATGAATTCCTAATACTCCCGAGAGGGAGAAACATTGTCTTCGACTTGTGTTCAAAGTGTGAAGGATGTTGCTAAGAAACTGATTGCTGCGTGTGATAGAGAATTGCTGGCAAAGTTTTTATGGCAAATGCTAAGACAAGATAAATGAGCACAAACAAAGCAATCAGTAAGTCAAGGTGAAAAAAAAGATTTTGGAAGCGGCACAGAAGAATGGAAACCACTGGAGTAAGGAGGACCCAGATACTGGGAATCCCTCACTTGTAAACAGGTTTCTGCTCTCAATTTTATTTTTTATTTTTATAAATTAGTGGTATAATATATGAAATTTTATTTTTTTTCCCTATTTTCCAATTTTAGAGCTAATGCTGTATATTCTCCCTTTAATACAAAGATATTTGCCACCATAACCGGCTTCTTAGTGCTCGAAATCCATGATTGATGATTAGTCCAAATGCTTGCAACCATATGAAACTGTCTGTTCCAAGATGGTAATATTTTATAGGTGTGAATCTCCATTTAGGAGAAAACAACACTTTTAAAAACTGTAGGAATAGATTAGTGATATTTGTCATATGCTTTGCAATACAAAGTTTGAAGAAATTACATAGATCACTGCTGTATTTTTATCTTGCCAGTCCTGTCTGTTTGAGATTTGGCCCTCAAAGTGGACAACAAAGGTGAAATTGGTGTTGGGGTTTGCCATGACTTCCAGCTGTACTAATGCAAGGCTTAAAATCCAAATTGGTTGGCTGCTAGGCTATGAAGAAAATGCTAAATTTGTATGCTTGCCTGTACCATACACCTACATTCCTTATTCATTGACTACATTTATATTGCACATATCAGTCCTGTCTCTCTTGTGTGTAGTCTTCTTCTTGTTGATAATTTTTTTGGATGAGTCTGCATTTCATTTATATATTTAATCCATTTTTCTATTTCCAAAACATAAAAACTATGTAAAAGCACCTAAAGTACAGTGCACTCTAGGAAATCCCATCTGTAGCAAAGAAACTATCTACAAGTTACACCAAGTGCTTTTCTTGAACCAAACCATGAATTCAAAATAACAATTTAAAATCCAGCTCATGGGTCCAAAAAGTGGAATGGCTCAATAACCAGAGACTACAGCAAATTAATTCAGTTGGGAGTATTATGTTCTTGATGGTAATCTGTGCTGTAATGGCAACCAAGAATTAGCGTTACATTAGCAGCTGAGAAGTTTATCCCAATTCATGATACTGTAATGCTGAAATGGTTCTCGAAGGATTATAGCATTGTCTGACGTGAGCTACTTATGTTCTAAGACCATTTCTGTTAAGTATATAGATCTCATTAATAGACCCTGTTGTTGTTCTGCACAGCTGTCTACAAATTAATACAAATAGGTATGATTAAAGATACACGCCAGTCAAAACTGAAGATGCATGTGTACCGAGAACATGCTGAGGAGTCCAACTCCCAACTTTTTGTCTGTTGCTCCTGGAACACAGGTATTGCTGATGTTGGAACACCCTCCTTGCTGCCTCTCTCCATCCATCTCTCTCTCTCACACACACGCAGCTTGTGAGTAATAATGCTGATACTAAAACATTTTTCATAGTAACCCATCAGATTCAGGGTTGCTAGGAAGCAGATATAAATAATTATCCACAGCATGGTTTTAAGGAAGTTCAATCCTGCTGAGATATACATTTTATTTTCTGAATTAGGATAACAATGGTGGTGGGATGTTTGCTGGTTATACCATCATGACTGACCAAAGATGGGCCAAATAACCATGCTCTCTGTCCATGCCCACATGCCTTGATCCAGGGACTGTCATTATATTTAGCAGATGGTGACAGCAGAATGTGAATGATATTTTAAGCCCCAATCGCAGATGCCTAAGGTGTTTGCTAAACTGTGCTTTAGCTTGTACAGATTTGGTTTAGCCTAACCTTCCCCAGCAGCATATCTTTATACTTCATTTTCCCCACAGGATAAATGAAAAAAATTGGCCAAGTTTGCACAGGGTGATAGACTTCCTCTATGACTATGTGATAGCACTGATTGGTCCAGCACGGTCACATGCTTCTGCATACCCAGAAGTGGGTCTTTCCTATTGTTTTTGTTGGTGAATAAGGATTAGCTTCGGCGTGTTCGCATAGTACACGTGCAGAGCCCGCCAGGAAGTCGACACCGCGCTGCGCTAATGACAGGCAGGGAGACATTTCCCGATGCTCGACGGCAGAGATCTGGAAATGTCTCCCTGGCTGTGATTAGCGCAGCGCAGTGCCGACTTCCTGGCGGGCTCTGCACGTGTACTATGCGAACACGCCGGAGCTCATCCTTATTGCTGAACAGAGTGAAGGGGGGATCCAAGTAAAGGTAAATAGGTGCCTGCTGTGGATGAGGGGATTAACCACTTCAGCCCCGGACCATTTGGCTGGCCAAAGACCAGGCCACTTTTTGCGATTCGGCACTGCGTCGTTTTAACAATTGCGCGGTCGTGCGACGTGGCTCCCAAACAAAATTGACGTCCTTTTTTCCCACAAATAGAGCTTTCTTTTGGTGGTATTTGATCACCTCTGGGTTTTTTTTTTTTTGCGCTATAAACAAAAATAGAGCGACAATTTTGAAAAAAATTCAATATTTTTTACTTTTTGCTATAATAAATTTCCCCAAAAAATATATAAAAAAACATTTTGTTTCCTCAGTTTAGGCCGATACGTATTCTTCTACATATTTTTGGTAAAAAAAATCGCAATAAGCGTTTATTGATTGGTTTGCACAAAAGTTATAGCGTCTACAAATAGGGGACTGTTTTATGGCATTTTTATTAATATTTTTTTTTTACTAGTTATGGCGGCGATCAGCAACTTTTATCATGACTGCGACATTACGGCAGACACATCGGACACTTTTGGGACCATTGTCATTTTTACAGCGATCAGTGCTATAAAAATGCACTGATTACTGTAAAAATTGCACTGGCAGTGAAGGGGTTAACCCGTAGAGGGCGCTGAAGGGGTTAAGTGTGATCTAGAGAGTGCTTCTAACTGTTAGGGGGCATGGCTTGCCGTGACACGTCGCTGATCGCTGTTCCCGTTGACAGGGAACAGACGATCAGTGACATGTCACTAGGCAGAATGGGGAGATGTTGTGTTTACACTAACATCTTCCCGTTCTTCAGCTCCGAGACCCTATCACGGGACAACGGCGGACATCGAGTCGACCACACGGCCGGCAAAATGAAAGGGGACGTAGATATACGCCCATTCGCGCAGCCGCGCCATTCTGTCAACGTAAATCCTCGAGCAGCGGTCGGCAAGCGGTTAAAGCATATCTGTTGTATTATCCTAAATAGACAAATATCAAGCTTGTGTTAAAATGGACCTTTGAGAGAGGCACATGTGATGTAAGCCTGGCCTCACAGATGCATCCTGGGAAGGTCCCGTCACATGTCCCAGGAGGCAGACCTAGAGTTCCAGGAAGTAAAAAGAGATGGATTCATCTGCCCTAAACGACAAAATAAGAATGGGAAGGAAGAGAAAAATTAGGTAAGTAAAGAAAAAAAATCCTCTTTTCTGTAAATATCTGTTCGTAGATTGTCATTTCTAAACATTCCTAAAGGTGCCATTGTTGTCATTTTTTTAAAGGGTGAAGTTCTTCTTTATGGAGATGAGCCATTTACGGGCACCCGATGACCATGTACTAATAATCAGGTAGCCCCTGCAGCAAATTCAGGGCCCTGCCTTTTCAGTGCAGCTGCGAAAATCTGCATCAAATCATTCAGTAGGCAGAAGACAAATTATTATGTTGAATTGAACTTTCCGTCATCTGGGGAATGTTTGTTCCCCACGGACATAGATGTACAATATATGTGTAGGGAGTAACTGGCTTTATGATACTCTGAAATCACATTGAATATAAAACACTCTTGCTGCTCTTTATTGGCACATAACAAACGTATAACCAACAGGGAGATCCCAACACAGCTGTTCATTACAGCTAAGAAGGATTTATGAAGAAGCTATTATCAGCTTTGGCGAGGGGGGAAAAAGTGGCTGCTTGCCATAAGCTCTCGAAAAGGCTACTTTGGTTGGAGACATTATCTAATCTGTATTTAATGCTAGATACTTGAAGGCTTGGGTGTGTAGTCTACACAAAGTCCAATAAGCACAATCTATGGAAGTTAGGCTTGTGCACCTAACTAGTATCAGGCAAATGCTATAGAATGAAGAATAAACCTTTCAGCAGCAATCATTTATGCTCCTGAATGTCAACATTTTGGCTACATCTTCATAGTTTGGGGACACCTTACAATGCTGAAAGTGGTATTAAACCCAAAACTAATAATTTAATAGATTGCGGCTTACCAATCATTAGATGTGGTGGCTGGATTCATATTTTTTTTTCTTTAGGCTTCTTTCCTCTGTTTTCACCCCGTGATCTGGCCAGTAACACACCTCCTGTATTAGAGTGCCCCCACTTTAGATGAAGGAGTACAGCAGACAGCAGCACTGTCAGGTTGGGGGTGGGAGGGAGGGGAGTGTAAGCTGATTATTGTAAGCACCTCTTTCAGTGGTAAATGATATGTGTCATCCCTGTAAAATGGTATATCTACAAGAGAGCTTGTTCTTTTGAAAAACAACAACCTTATTGGATGGATCACCAGATCAAAATATAAGAAAAAAGAAAACAAATTCATCCATCACATCTTAGAATTGGTAAGCTGCAATATAATAAATGTTTGCTTTAGGGTTTAAAGCAGAGTTCCAGCTGTTTTTTTTTTTTTTTTAAAACCCCAGTGATGTTTGCACCTATTGCTAAACCAAACACTATTAGTAGTTAAAGTGGTTGTAAAGCCACTTTGTTATGTTCATACAATCCCCTGTTAGATAAAAACGTGCCCCACTGTATATATATGCTTTTAAAAAAATATGCTGCTTTCTATCTTAATTCAGAGCGCATACCGATGCTCACGTGACTGCTCGCTGCTCTCCTGACAGCTACAGCAGGAGGGGCAGAGAACTCCCGCTGACATCAGCGGGGAGGAGAGAGGCGAGCAGTCACATGAGTGTCGGGGGGCAATCTGAAATAAGATAAAGATCTGCATATTTTTTATAAAGCATACAGGTGATACTCAAAAAATTTGAATATCGTGTAAAAGTTAATTTATTTCACTTATGCAACTTAAAAGGTGAAACTAATATATGAAATCGACTCATTACATGCAAATCAAGATAGTTCAAGCCATGATTTGTCATAATTGTGACGATTATGGCTTACAGCTCATGAAAACCCCAAATCCACAATCTCAGAAAATTAGAATATTGTGAAAAGGTGCAATATTGTAGGCTCAAAGTGTCCCACTCTAATCAACTAATTAAGCCCATAACACCTGCAAAGGGTTCCTGAGTCTTTAAATGGTCGTTCAGTAGGAATCACCTTGTCAAAGTATTTTATTGGACATATATATTAGTCACATACAGATCATATGTAATACATGTTGTTGATATTTGTCCAATTATTACAAATATAGAAAAATAACAAATAATAGGGTCTACAGAATATATCCTAATGAAAATTATAAGTTCAGTAGGAATCACAATCATGGAAAAGACTGCTGTGCAGAAAACTATCATTGACACCCTCCATAAGGAGGGGAAGCCTCAAAAGGTAATCACAAAAGTGCTGTAACAAAGCACATTAATAGAAAGTTATGTGGAAGGTAAAAGTGTGGAAGAAAAAAGGTGCACAAGCAGCAGGGATGACCGCAGCCTGGAGAGGATTGTCAGGAAAAGGCTATTCAAAAGTGTTGGGGACTTTCACAAGGAGTGGACTGAGGCTGGAGTCAGTGCATCAAGAGCCACCACACAGAGACGGATCCTGGACATGGGCTTCAAATGTCGTATTCCTCTTGTCAAGCCACTCCTGAACAACAAACAACGTCAGAAGCGTCTTACCTGGGCTGAAGAAAAACAGACCTGATCTGTTGCTCAGTGGTCCAAAGTCCTCCTTTCTGATGAGAGCAAATTTTGCATCTCATTTGGAAACCAAGGAGCCAGAGTATGGAGGAAGAATGCAGAGGCACACACTGCAAGATGCTTGAAGTCTAATGTGAAGTTTCCACAGTCTGTGATGATTTGGGGAGCCATGTCATCTGCTGGTGTTGGTCCGCTGTGCTTCATTAAGTCCAGGGTCTATGCAGCCGTCTACCAGGAGATTTTGGAGCACTTCATGCTTCCTTCCGCAGACAGATCACATTGGCGGCATATATACATGTATCACACAAAAGGTGTGTCACGTGTGTCACGTGGTGTGAAATCCTAAAGAGCTTACTCCAATCAGGAAGGAAAAGAGAACAGTGTCATGTGACGTAGTGACTCAGAAGCGTCAAGCCCCACGTGCCACGTGATACAAGGTCCTGTAATGCTAATTCCAATCACGTCCTGTAATGCAAGGTCCTGCAGGACTTAAAACAACCGCAATTCTCAACAAGGAGTGATGGGGACATGCCGCGCCGTGCGGTTATAAACAACACGCGCGGTGTCGCCAATGTGATCTGTTTATTTTAGTTTGTTTATTACCCATACACAGATTGAAGGATTGCAGATTACATGTCAAACAAGCATTTTTGGAGGAACAAGAGAACATTTTGACCAGACTTCAGTCTCTCTCTATGCTATCCTGAGTTTCATTTGGATGCCACAATTAAATTGGTATACTGCTCTTTATTTTATTACTTGCCATTATCTCCCGCTGTTTAGGGATACTTAATTGACACTGGAGGGGTTTCACTATTTTGAAACTAACATGTCAATACTGAATTGGAGTTTGCAGGACTGTACCATTGTGGCTACCGTGCCCATTTTTCGGGTGGCATTTTGGAATTTGTTGGGAGTTGAGGGGATCCACCCCGCTCTTGTTCTGTTTGGTACGGGAGACACTTCAGTACCGTTTGCCTCTGGGAACCCGCCGGTCCAACAGCGAATCTGTATGATGATAATTTGGGGTATGTTTTTTGTGCTATGTAATGCTGTGTTTCTATGAATCTATTTGTACAGACAATTAATGTTGAAAAATTGTTGAAATATATGTTTTGTTAAAACTGATTTTATCTGTATTGTACAGTGTGATCCCGTCTGGATACTAGCCCCTGACGAAGGGACGGCTTGTGTCCCGAAACGCGTCTGGATTTCTGGACCTCTTCTTGGGACCCACGCACTCTCGTATCATCAATGGTTTTAATCTTGTATATTTTTGTATATTTTGTATAATTTGTAATAAATATTTTTATACACTATACTTTATTGTTGCCCTTAAAGTCCCACCTGTGTTTTCTTTTCTTTCCTAGTGAAATAAATTAACTTTTGCACGATATTTAAATTTTTCGAGTATCACCTGTGTACAGTGGGTCACATGTTACCTAACAGAGGGGATTGTATGAACATAACATAGTTTTATAGCAGCAGGAAAGGAAGGGGTGGGGAGCAGAGCAGCACTGGTACGAGCTGACTGGGGAGGAGGAGAGAGAGGATGACGGAGGCACGTAAACTGACCACGGTGTCAGAGCTCAGCAGCCATGATAAACTGTGGTCAATTTAGAGAGGGGATGGCAGAACCAGGCAGGATCAGCCAGGTGTTTTAGATGCTACAGGGGGGCAATTTATACAGCTTAAGCCCTGTGCTGTTATTCAAGCTTTAAGGGAACAGGATCCTTTTTTATTTTATTTTTTTAATAGGGTTCCAAATATTTTAATGTAGTTTTTCTAAATGTTTTATTTTTTTCTTTTAAACTCACTTTGCTGTCCCCTTCGAGCGCACTCCCATCTTCAGTGTGGGCATCTCCTTCTGGGATACGGCACTGACTACCAAGCATGCACCTCCCGATCTCGTACATGTGCATAAACTACAAAGTGTGGCGCTCTCATTGTGCATTGACTCCTGGGATTGATGACACTCATATCCCAGTATCCAATGGGGGGGCGGACATGATGTACCTCGCCGTGGCTAGGTGAAGCAGAGGATTTACAACATGTAGCATGGCCCCCTAGAGGGCTGCTTTAATTTACCTGTTCATCTGCATCGCCCTGACCCTGTGAACCCTGTGAACACTCCAACCCACCTGGAGCCCTAAGTTCAGACATCTTTTTGCAGGCACCTTAAAATGACACTCAACACAAGTCAAATATATATATATATATATATATACAGTATATATATGCTTTTACTGAAGCACAGTGGTATATAGAGAAATCCCCTTAACCCCTTCCCGACCAGCCGCTGCAGTTATACTGCGGCAGAATCAGTCCCCTGGACAAGCCGTCGTAACTGTACGTCGGCTCTTTAACCACTTGGGATCCGGGCCATTCTAAAATGACGGCCACAAGGTGGCTCTACAATGCCGGGACGACGTCATATGATGTCGTCGGGCCTCCCTAACTTTGCGCAAATGTTATAGCGCCTACAAAATAGGGGATAGATTTATGACTTTTTATTTTTTACTAGTAATGGCGGCGATCTGCGATTTTTGTCAGGACTGTGATATTACGGCGGACACATCGGACACTTTTGACACAACGCCGCGTCATTTAGGTACCGATGCACGTGCCTGGCGGCCGCAATGTCCGCCAGGTACCCGCGATCGGCAGTTACAGAGCCAGGGACGTGGATCTCAGTGTGTAAGCACAGAGATCCACACCCTGTCAGGGAGAGGAGACCGATGGTGTGTCCCTTGTACATAGGGACACCGATCAGTCACCTCCCCCCACAGTAAGAATCACCTAGCAGGGCACACATTTAACCCCTTGATCGCCCCCTAGTGTTGACCCCTTCCCTGCCAGTCACATTTATACAGTAATCAGTGCATATTTATAGCACTGTTCACTGTATAAATGTGAATGGTCCAAAAAATGTGTCAAAAGTGTCCGATGTGTCCGCCGTAATATCGCAGTCCTGACAAAAATCACAGATCGCTGCCACTACTAGTAAAAAAAAAAAAAATTTCATAAATCTATCTTTTTTACCAAAAATATGTAGAAGAATACATATCAGCCTAAACTTTAAAAAAAAAAAACTTTTTTGTTATAGCGCAAAAAATAAAAAACCGCAGAGATGATCAAATACCACCAAAAGAAAGCTCTATTTGTGGGAAAAAGGGTTGTTAATTTTGTTTGGGAGCCACATCGCATGACCACGCAATTGTCATTCAAAGCGTGACAGTGCTGAAAGCTGAAATTTAGCCTGGGCAGGAAGGGGGTATATGTGCCCAGTAAGCAAGTGGTTAAGACGCTGTTTTGTTTTTCAAAATTGTCGCTGTTTTTTTGTTTATAGCACAAAAAAAAATATTCGCAGAGGAGATCAAATACCACCAGAAGAAAGGTCTATTTGTGGGGGAAAAAGGACATCAATTTTGTTTTTGTACAACGTCGCACAACCGTGCAATTGCCATATCGCAAATAATAGCCCGATTATTAAGGGACCAAATCTTTCAGGGCTTAAGTGCTTAAAGATACAGCTTAATTACAGTTCAACAGTACAAGACACAATATACGTATATGTACAGAAGAATACCAACTAGAGAGTAATCCAGAAGGGTTATAAAGAATCCACTATTTAATGCAATATGTTACCATACTAAAGGGGAATCCCAGGCCGGCCTATTAAAACTTTATCCTAATGAGAGACCAGATAGAATAGGAGCAGGATATGGGGCCCTCTAACCAATAACAACAGCAATGTCCAATGTCCAGAATGCAGGCCTGCAATAGTCTTCACCGCAGTTGGAGCTCATTAGATTATATCCAAATATGGCACAGTGATTTGATGACAAGCAAGACAGCTTAAACAGGCTAGTGATATTCCTTGAAGTAGTTTAGGGTAAGGATGTCTATGTACAGTGTCTTATGTAATGCAGTAAAGTGTTTCCCTGGGCAAGTTGTCTGTACACAGTGTTCAAGCAAGATAACCAGATAAGGATTGCAACCACTGGGCGACTGCCCTCTCACCAACGACAGGACCCGATCGAAGCCTCTGGAACAGTGACCCTGGATGGGATGTCCTTCGGAAAGATGAACAGCGATGACCCACCAGCTGCAGGATACAGGCGGTCATTGGGTCTGTCTGCTGAGTTGATGTTGTGTGGATGTCTGACGAACAGCCAGCAGAGTTGGGCCCTCTGGGGCCGAGTTTGAGTTACTCGATCACGATGTGGTAGGCCGCAGCCCTCTCCAATAGCAGCAGAGAGGTATGTACTCGGTGAGACCCAGGAAGAATAGAGCACGGGGCAGATTCGCTGACCCTTTTTATAGTTCCTCCCAGAGGTCTCCTCGTGTTGCTCCGGGGGTAATTCCACAATATCCGAATGGCTGATTCAAAGACTTAAGCTCCGTACACACGATCGGTTTGACTGATGAAAACCGTCCGATGGATGGTTTTCATCAGACCAACCGATCGTGTATGGTACCCATCGGTCTTTTTTCCATCGGTTGTAAAAAATAGAGCTTGTTTTAAAATTTTCCGATGGATAAAAAACCAATGGGAATTTCCGATCGTCTATGGGCAAGTCCATCGGTTAAAAATCCCACGCATGCTCAGAATCAAGTCGACGCATGCTCAGAAGCATTAAACTTCATTTTTCTCGGCTCATCGGAGTGTTTTACGTCACCGCGTTTGGAACGGTCGGTTTTTTGACTGATGGTGTGTGGCCAAGACTGATGAAAAACAGTTTCATCGGATTTCCGATGGACAAATCCATCGGACGAAAATCCATAGGTTATCCGATCGTGTGTACAGGGCTTTAGTCCCACAATCCTCCCTGTTTGGCTTACAGATATGATGACAGTTACTGGAGCCCAGCACTAGAGGGACATTGGAATAGATGGAGAATGACGGGGGGTAGTCCGTATAACTGGTAATTGTAGTCGCTAGAAACACATAAAAGGTATTTGCACTGCAGGAAAAAGGAAAAAAAAAGTACAAGTAGATAATAGGAAGTGATCATGAAGGCGGGGAGGAGAGTTGATGAAATGCTTGGAACTCTGCTTTAGCCCTCAATCACACAGATGTCTATTAAAGTCGCACCCAAAATCGCCCAAAAGTAGTGCAGGAACTACTTTTGCAAATCGGTGTGGCGCCGCAAAGTCCTTGTCACACCTATTAGAACAGTGCCATTGCCGGAAATAGGGTGTTGGGTGTGTTCAATAAAGACACGTTAAATTAGAATTGTTTGTGTGTTATCAGCTTAAAGAAGAACTCCACAGATCTTTCCACACACTTTTCATAGTTCGTTTGGGCCAAGCTGACCTAAACAAACTATGTCCCTCACTAAGCTGTGAGGCCGCTGGATGTGCTGTATAAACTGTATGTAGCTGAGGCTATATACACCACTGTGTTCCGGGTGTGTGCCGAGGTCTTCCTGTTCATACCAAGAACACAGAAGACTCTACCACAGCATCGCTCAACCGCTTAGAACAGTGGTTCTCAACTCCAGTCCTCAGGGCCCACCAACAGGCCAGGTTTGCAAGATAACTGAAATGCATCACAGGTGATATAATTTGCTGCTCAGGGACTGCAGTATTCTAGTTTGCATCTCACCAAGGTAATACTTAAAATCTGGCCTGTTAGTGGGTCCTGAGGACAGGAGTTGAGAACCACTGGCTTAGAACAAGCAATGTATTCTTTTTAACAAGAAAGCAAGCAATGTATTCTAGCAATGAATACAAAGCTTCCTCTGATTGGCTGAGTCAGAGAGGCAGTCTGATGATGTCACAACCTCTAACTCAGCCTATCAGAGGAAGCTTTGTATTCATTGCTAGAATACATTGCTTGCTCGGAGCAGCTGAGCACCGCTGTGGTAGACTGTTCTGGGTATGAGACAGGATGTCGCGGCTCGCACCCGGAACACAATGCGGTATGCTACATATATATATATATATATATATATATATATATATATAGCCTCAGCGGGGGTGTTTGGGGGTCATGCGGTTTTTCGCTGGCAATATATATATATATATATATATATATATATATAGCCTCAGCGGGGGTGTTTGGGGGTCATGCGGTTTTTCGCTGGCAACTTGTCAGGGCAATGGCTGGTGTTGGCGCTTCGATCATCACAGCACCATGGTTAATATGGTGCCAGGATGATTGAAGCGCATTATTTCTGTTATAAAATTGTAATATGAAATGAAACAGTTCAACTCACCATAATGCCGAATCAGTGGGAGCCCTGAGTGTGTCACTTGCCACCAGATGCGACTTGTCACTTGTCATGACACCTGCCTTCGGATGCAGCTTGTCACTTGCCATGTCACCTGCCACCAAATGCAGCTTGTCACTTGTCATGTCACCTGCCTTCGTATGCAGCTTGTCACTTTCAACATCACCTGCCACTAAATGCAGCTTGTCACTTGTCATGTCACCTGTATTCGGATGCAGCTTGTCACTTGCCACATCGCCTGTCACCAAATGCAGCTTGACACTTGTCATGTCACCTGCCACCAGATACAGCTTGTCACTAGTCTCGTCACCTGCCTTCAGATGCAGCTTGTCACTTGCCACGTCACCTGTCATCAGATGCAGCTTGTCACTTGCCACGTCGTCTGCCACCAGATGCAGCTTGTCACTTGCTATGTCACCTCCCTTCAGATGCAGCTTGTCCCATGCCACATCGCCTGACACCAGATGCAGCTTGTCGCCTGCCACCAGATGCAGGTTGTCACTTGCCAGGTCACCTGCCACCAGATGCAGATTGCCACTTGCCACGTCGCCTGCCACCAGATGCGGATTGTCACTTGCCACGTTGCTGCCACCAGATGTGGATTGTCACTTGCCATGTCACCTGCCACCAGATGCAGCTTGTCACATCACCTGCCACCAGATGCAGACACTACTCCTCCCATAATACCAATGATGGGGCACTATTTCTTCCACTAATACCAATGATGGAGCACTATTCCTCCTCCTACTGACAACAGGTGCAAAGTCATCTTTTTCCTCCCCGCTGAGCCAGAGGCATATTCTACTCCCACTGGTTTTCCTGAAGCCTGAAGGATAGGAAACTGGCCCCTTTGTTTAAAAAGTTTGGAGAACCCTACTATAACATAATGGGGGTGATTTACTATAAACAATCCTTAATTGAGAGCAGGAACCGGCGGCGCACTGCTATAGTAAATAAAAATTTGAGCGGCGCTCTATTCAAAATGAATGGTTCCCTATGGGAGCCCATTGATTTGAATAGAGGTCGCCCGGGAAGTCAGGTGAAGACGATCCAACTCGCGGGGCGACTCGTGTGCTGGTTGACAGAGGGACAGAGCGACTTTGTGAGGCAACTTGGACACGACTTGAGCGTGAAGCAGCCACTCAAGTCGTGTCCTAGAGGCGACTACCTGGCCGAGAATGTCTCCAGCACGATGCCATCGCGCTGGTTCTCGGCACAGGGTACTGCAAGCCTCGCGCTCGCTGTCCCCTGTGTTTGGTATGAATCATGAAGGGGAACTCCATGCCAAATTTTTATTAAAAAAACGGCATGGGTTCCCCTCCAGGAGCATACCAGGCCCTTAGGTCTGGTATGGATTTTAAGGGAAATCCCCCTATGCCGAAAAACGCAATCCATACCAGACCCTTATCCGAGCACGCAGCCCGGCAGGTCAGGAAAGGGGGGCGAGCGCACCCCCCCTCCTGAACTGTACCAGGCCGCATGCCCTCAACATGGGGGTGGTGGGTGCTTTGGGGCAGGGGGCGCCCTGCGCCCCCGCCACCCCAAAGCACCCTGCCCCCATGTTGATGGGGACAAGGGCCTCTTCCCGACAACCCTGGCCGTTGGTTGTCGGGGTCTGCGGGAGGTGGGCTTTTCGGAATCTGGGAGCCCCCTTTAATAAGGGGCCCCCCAGATCCCAGCCCCCCCCCATCCTATGTGAATGAGTATGGGGTACATCGTATCCCTACCCATTCACCTGGTGGAAAAAAAAGTCAATAAAAAAACACAACACAGGTTTTTAAAGTAATATATTAGGTAGCTCCGGGGGTCTTCTTCCGACTTCGGGGGTCTTTCTGCCGGGCGCCCCGCTATCTTCTTCCAGCTCTTTTGCTAGCGGGGTCCCGGTCTTCATCGTCATCTTCTTCCTTCTTTGGGGGTCTTTCTGCTGGACGCCCCGCTATCTTCTTCCAGCTCTTTTGCTAGCGGGGTCCCGGTCTTCATCGTCGTCTTCTTCCGACTTCGGGGGTCTTTCTGCCGGGTGCCCCGCTATCTTCTTCCAGCTCTTTTGCTAGCGGGGTTCTGGTCTTCATCGTCGTCTTCTTCCAACTTCGGGGGGTCTCTTGTTCTGTTCTCCGGTGTCGTCTCCGCGCTCTCCGGTGCCTTCTTATATTGGCATGGGGCGTGGTCACCGGGTGATGCCACCCGCTGACCCCGCCCCGTATCACGTCACAGTCTCTGGGAATGATAGGACTGTGACGTGATACGGGGGCGGGGTCAGCGGGTGGCATTACCCGGTGACCACGCCCATGCCAATATAAGTGGGTGCGCTCCACCCACACAGCATTGTAGTGGCAGACAGCGACGAGGCAACATCGGGCAGAGAGAAGAGGGAAGAAGACGACGATGAAGACCGGGACCCCGCTAGCAAAAGAGCTGGAAGAAGATAGCGGAGCGCCTGGCAGAAGGCAGAAAGAACCGGAGATCGTGGAGAAGGCACCGGAGAGCGGGAGAAGAACCTGGAGAGCGCGGAGACGACACCGGAGAACAGAACAAGAGACCCCCCGAAGTTGGAAGAAGACAACGATGAAGACCGGGACCCCGCTAGCAAAAGAGCTGGAAGAAGATAGCGGGCCACCCGGCAGAAAGACCCCCGAAGTCGGAAGAAGACGACGATGTAGACCGGGACCCCGCTAGCAAAAGAGCTGGAAGAAGATAGCGGGGCGCCCGGCAGAAAGACCCCCGAAGTCGGAAGAAGACCCCCGGAGCTGCCTAATAAATTACTTTAAAAACCTGTGTTGCGTTTTTTATTGACTTTTTTTGCCACCAGGTGAATGGGTAGGGGTACGATGTACCCCATACTCATTCACATAGGGTGGGGGGCCGGTATCTGGGGTCCCCCCTTATTAAAGGGGGCTCCCGGATTCCGATAAGCCCCCCGCCCGCAGACCCCGACAACCAACGGCCAGGGTTGTCGGGAAGAGGCCCTTGTCCCCATCAACATGGGGACATCCTCCCCATGTTGAGGGCATGTGGCCTGGTACCGTTCAGGAGGGAGGGGGCCTCTCTCTCGTCCCCCCCTCTTTTCCTGCGGCCTGCCAGGTTGCGTGCTCAGATAAAGGGTCTGGTGTGGATTTTTAGGGGGACCCCCACGCTATTTATTTTTTTAAGTTTGGTGCGGGGTTCCCCTTAAAATCCATACCAGACCTGAAGGGCCTGGTGTGGATTTTGGGGGGACCCCCACGCCATTTTTTTTACATTTTAGTGGGGGGGTCCTTTGAATCCATACTAGAACCAAGGGCCTGGTATGGACCTGGGGGGGGACCCCACACTGTTTTTTTCTAGATTTTTTTTTTTTTTTTAGAGCCAGCAATGTTTAAAAAATTTTTACATTTCCTTTACCAACCAGCTATAAACAGGTTAAAAAAAAAAACACAAATCGCCGCAAAATCGCGGTACTTGCGTTTTGGATGCGGGTCCATTGAATTCTCTTACATCAAAAACACTGTTTTTGGCCTTGAAAAAAAAATCTGCAGTTGCGTTTAACCTCGTTTTTCACAAAGCCAAAAAATGCCTTCAGACGCCAAAGATTTCAACGTTTCAGACGCGGGTACCGGCGTTTAGCCGCATTTTAGTTTAGAAGCGTTTTTAAAGGTGACCTATTTTTTTACATTGATAAACTCAAAAATTATGGCAAATGAGGAAAAACCATTAAAAATATATATATATAAAAAAAAAAATGAAATTGCTTCCATTGCATTGTGGACAATCCACAACTTGGGGCATCTGACGTTGCAAGTGGACAATCCACAACTTGGGGCAGCTGACATGGCAAGTGGACAATCCACAACTTGGGGCAGGTGACGTGGCAAGTGGACAATCCACAACTTGTGGCAGGTGACGTGGCAAGTGACACGCTAAATACAAGTACACTGCTGCTCTCTCAGCTGCTGATACTCACACTGGTCTCACAAAATAGCTGAAATGGTTAATAATACTGTTTTTGGAGCTTAGGGCGGCTCCTTATGATGTTTCCTAACTAAACGCATGTAGACGCAAATGTGGTAAAGCGCGGCATGCAAACGCCACAAAGCGCGCCTTTCTAAATGCCGCTTTCAACCTTAGTTCTGAACACTTTGCACCAGCGTCCTGTGTACATGGGGCCTAAAAATGCTTATGCCATTTACAGCTCAAAAACACCATGGTGGCCATGAGGCCATAGGCTAACATGGAGAGCCGTTTTTAAGCTGCAAAAAACGCTCAAACAAGTGGCTGGAAAAACGTCCGTGTGCATGTAGCCTTATATTAACCACTTGCTTACTGGCCACTTAAACCCCCTTCCTGCCCAGACCAATTTTCACATTTCAGCGCTGATGCACTTTGAATGACAATTGCGCGCTCATACAACACTGTAACCCAATGAAAATTTATTATTTTTTTGCACACAAACAGAGCTTTCTTTTGGTGCTATTTGATCACCTCTGCTATTTTTTTTTTCTATAAATACAAAAGACAGACTAAAAAAAAAATAATTAGGATATTTTAACCACTTCAGCACTGGGCCTATTCTGGCACTTCTCTACTTCATGTAAAAATCATAAATTTATGGCTATAAAATTTGTTCAAATAACCAAACATTATATATGTTTTTTTAGCAGACACCCTAGGGAATAAAATGGCGGTCATTTTTATCTCGCTCGGTATTTGCGCAATAAATGTTCAAACGCCTTTTTTGGGGAAAAAAATGGTTTCATGAATTAAAAAAACTTACAAAACAGTAAAGTTAGCCCAATTTTGTTGTATAATGTGAAAGATGTTGTTATGCTGAGTAAATATATACCTAACATGTCACGCTTTAAAATTGCGCGCACTCATGGAATGACACCAAACTTCAGTACTTAAAAATCTCCCTAGGCGATGTTTATTTTTTTTTACACGTTACCATTTTCGCATTACAGAGGAGGTCTAGTGTTAGAATTGTTGCACTCGTTCTAACGCACGCAGCAATACCTCACATGTGTGGTTTGAACGGCGTTTACATAAGTGGGTGGGACTTACGTGTGTGTTCGCTTCTGAGCGCGAGCTACCGGGGACATGGGTGTTTTTTTTTTTTTCTTATTCTTTTTTTTTTTTTTTTTTTTATCACTTTTATTCCTATTACAAGGAATGTAAACATCCCTTGTAATAGGAATCTATTGTGACAGGTCCTCCTTATGGAGAGATGCAGACCCCACATCTCTCCTCCAGGCTGGAAAGCATGAGATCGGTCAAAAAAATTCACCGATCTCATGCTGACAGCCGAGATCACGGCTTTGTTTACATACGGGAACTCTGCGTTTTGTCATACAGTCGCACCCGGGCCTCCGACGGTCACCAGTCATCTCTATGCTTCCCATCCGGCGCTAGCCAATTCGTTCTCCGAGCCCCAGATGGCACGGGAGAGCCCGGAGAAGCACCGGATGGCGGCGGGAGGGGGGGGGGAATGTCCCCTCCCACCGCCTATAAGAACGATCAACAGGCGGAACGTTTTTATCGTGCACAGAATCGCCGGCTGAAAAGAATGATATCTTAATGATGCCTGCAACTGCAACAGGCATCATTCAGATGTCACCGCACAAAGCCAAGGACATCATTTGACGGTGGGAAGTGGTTAAGATTTAGAAAATTTAGAAAAAAGGTACATTTTCTCCTTCATTGATGTACACTGATGAGACTGCACTGATGGGCTGCACTGATGGGCACCGATAAGGTGGCAAGGGTGGGCACTGAGAGGTGGCATTGCTAGTTGGCACTGGTGGGCATTGAGAAGTGGCACTGCTAGGTGGCAACGATAGTTGGCAGTGATGGACACTGATAGGCAGCACTGCTAGGTGCCCCTGATTGGCACCAGTGGTGGGAATTAATAGGTGGCACTGGCAGGGGCTACTGATTGTCACAGATGATGCAGAATTGCCTCTTCCTCTTCGGGCCTGATGTCCCTTGCACATAAGCCGGTGATTGCCTTTTTTTATGCTCAGGCTGTCAGCCCAAGGAGAAAACAAAAACCATTACCCAGCTTTTGTTTACATCACATGATCAGCTGTCATTGGCTGACAGCTGATCACATGGTAAGGGGCAGGGATCGGCCCCTTCCTCAGATCTGTCATCACCCGAGTCTCAGTGACTCGGTGACCACAGCGCACGCGTGAAGGGGAGGACGTCTATTGACGGACTCCCGGCAATTGAGGACCGTGCTGTGGCCGTCGATCAGTTATAGCGCTGATCTTGAGTGATTAAAGAGGGTCTAAATGGGCCATTGACATGCATCACAATTCAACTTAGGAATGTGTTCTTGCAATGTTAAACTAAATGAAATCCTTTCTTATTTTTGCTTGGGGATAGAGTGCAGAGCGATTACAAGTCTAGACAGTTTTTGGGGATGTCTGCACCCCTGATAGGGTGAAGACAACTCCCAAATTTGGCCACTTTATTCTTCCAAATAATTCACTTCCTGTCACATAGCCACACAGGAAGTGAGGGGAAATCCCTACCAATGTCTTTCCTTGGGGACACACAGGTCAATCTAAATACTTTCCCCATTATGTACATTGCACTCCAGCATTTTGTGGGGTACACCCCGAATTATTAAGTATTTTGGACTTTGGGGTTTATTTACTAAAGGCAAATCTACTTTGCACTACAAGTGCACTTGCTGGATATCCGAGGGGGACATGCAAGCAAACAAAAAAAACACCATCTTTGCTTTTACATGATTGGGTGTTACAATCACCAGTGCTTCCCCTCAGATTTTAAGCAGCTACACTTTTACTACAGAGTGGATTTGTCTTTACTAAACCCCAAACTACCCAATGATTTGGGGTGTACACAACAAAGTGCTAGAGTGCAATTTGCTTAATGGGGACACTAGTTAGATTGATCTGTGTGTCCCCAAGAAAAGACATTGGTAGGGTTTTACCTTCACTTCCTGTTTAGCTGTGTGACAGGAACTGAAGCCAATTTTACTAAAAGGGACACAAAGCCCAACCTAAAAAAAAAAAAAAAAAAACAAGCAGGGGTTCTAACACTTACTTGGTTTCCCTCAAAATGCCCACAATTAGAATCATATTGCCTTGAGCTAGTTTTAAGTGCAGTGCTCTAAATCAGTGCTTCTCAAGTACCCCCAACAGACCATGTTTGCAGGTTTTCCTTCATCTTGCACATGTGCTTTAACTACTTCCCACCCGGCCACTGTACATATACGGCCAGGTGGGTGCTCTCTCCTTCTGAGTGGACGTTCCTGAACGTCCTTCAGAAGGAGGGGGATTGCGCGGGCGTGCGCGCCACCGGCGGCGCGCGCGCGCGCCCGCCGCGTTACCAAGGAGCCGGTGCGCGTGCCCGGCGGCCGCGATTGCCGCCGGGCACCCGCGATTGCCCGGGAACCAAGCAGGAAAGTGGATCTGTGTGTGTAAACACAGAGATCCACGTCCTGTGAGGGAGAGGAGGCTGATGGTGTGTCCCTTGTACATAGGGACAACCATCGGTCACCTCCCCCAGTCAGTCCCCTCACCCCACAGTTAGAACACATTGAGGGAACATATTTAACCCCTTCCCGCCCCCTAGTGGTTAACCCCTTCCCTGCCAGTCACATTTATACAGTAATCAATGCATTTTTATAGCAGGGATTGCTGTATAAATGTGAATGGTACCAAAAATGTGTCAAAAGTGTCCGATGTGTCCGCCACAATATCGCAGTCACAAGAAAAATCGCAGATCGCCGCCATTACTAATAAAAATAAAAATAAAATGCTATAAAACTATCCCCTATTTTGTAGACGCTATAACTTTTGCGCAAACCAATCAATACGCGCTTATTGTGATTTTTTTATACCAAAAATATGTAGAAGAATACGTATCGGCCTAAACTGAGGAAAATTTTAATTGAAAAAAAATGGGTATTTATTATAGCAAAAAGTAAAAAATATTGTGTTTTTTTTCCAAACTGGACGCTCTTCTTTTGTTTATAGCGCAAAAAATAAAAACAGAGGTGATTAAATACCACCAAAAGAAAGCTCTATTTCTGGGAAAAAAAGGACGCAAATTTTGTTTGGGAGTAACGTCGCACGACCGCGCAATTGTCATTCAAAATGTGACTGCGCTGAAAGCTGAAAAAGGGCTTGGGCAGGAAGGGGGTTTTAGTGCCCAGTAGGGAGGTGGTTAAATCACAGTCAATGGTTTTTTATTTTGGACAGCAATTCTCGATAAGATAAATTCACAAAACATGTCCTGTTGGGGGTACTTGAGGACTGAGGCTGAGAACCACTGCAGTAAAAAGGAAAATTGAATACTTACCGCTCTGTATTTTTCATTTCCTGGTGACTATCCATGGCAGCACACAATACATGCATATGCTAGCATGAAAGCACCAGGTTAGACAAATCACACCTGTTTTGTTTTGACATGCCAATCAGCTGTCACATTTGTTGCAAAGAAAACACAAAACAACCATCAAAACTTTGCATCAAATTTTATTGGTCAACAAAGGGAAGCCAAAATAAAAAACATGGTCAATTTGAAACATTAGTCACAGAATCACAACATCTTGAGAAAGATTTAGCAAAATAATGCAGCACAGACAATTAAATCAAAGTGAACAAACAACACACATTAACACCATCAAAATTATTTCAGGGGAACATTTCCCCCACACAAAAAAATACAATCAACAAAATTAAAACAAACATCTGTTTTGCAAAGACATAACAAATAAAATACATGTGTTACAAACTCGATAAGGACACCAAAATGTACTTTTTGCCGGACACACGCACGCGCGCACACGCACACACACACTTTCCTCTTTTCAGGGCAAGGGAGAGAATGCTATCTGCGAGCTTTATATAACATAGGTTTGTGTGCTAATGAGGCAATTGAAAACACATGCACAGTCCATGAAACACCCAAAATGCAAGTTCACCCAATGTAGAGACTGAACTTCAAAGTGGGCACACCTGTTAAGGATGTTCTTCAATTACTAACCCATAAAAACACTCTCTGAGCATGCCCAGAAATATCCAGGTGCTGTTCACACACAAAAAGCACCAAAAAAAACTAACTGCCTGGGCATGCTCAGAACAACACAGATGCAGCTAGCAGAAAACAACCCTGCCCCCCTGTCAAAAATTAAGCACATCATCCAGCATGCTACAAAATTTGAGATGGGACAAACACCCCCCCCCCCCACCAACAAATACCATTGCAGTCTATGGGAACTGACTTGTTAATTTTGCTAGTCCCCACTTGGCTGGCTTATCTTCTAGTTATTGGTCTTAAAATGGGGGCCCAGGTCCCACCCTAAGGGACATATATCAATGTCACCAATTTGGACAACACCAAAAACAAAACAAGGAGAAGTGCCTTTAAATATGCCAAATTGCTTAAGGGCCATTTCACACCACATGCAGTCCATTGCGTTTTTTATGCATCAAAAATGCATGGAAAGTTGGTTATATGGTTCTAAATGGCAGTGTTTGTTCCAGTGCGTTCCAGTTCCACAAAAAAAGTAGAACATGCTACATTTTATCTGCACTGAACTGTACTGGAACGCAGCAAAACGCATCATAAACACACTGGAACGCACAGGAACACACCTAAATGCACCAAAAACGCACTGGAACACACTTGTCCTTTTCTATGGTTAATAAAAAAGAGGGGTGAAAAAAAGCACTGGACTGCATCAAAAACGTACCAAAAATGCACTGGAACGCATCAAAAACGCACATGCAAAAAAGCACCTGGAACGCATCCGGATTGCGTTTCTATGGTGTGAACTGGCCCAAGTTCACACCATAGAAACGCAGTCTGGATGCGTTCCAGGTGCTTTTCTGAATGCGCGTTTTTGACACATTCCAGTGCATTTTTGATGCGTTTTTGATGCAGTCCAGTGTTTTTTTCCCCCTCTTTTCACTTAGGACAAGTGTGTTGCAGTGCGTCTTTGGTGCATTTAGGTGCATTCCGGTGCATTCCAGTGCGTTTTTGGTACATTCCGTAGCGTTTTTGATGTGTTTTACTGTGGTCCAGTACAGTTCTGTACATAAAAAATGCAGCATGACCAATTTTTTTTTTCCTTTCTGAAACGCACTGGAACGGACTGCAGTAGTGTGAACTATGCCATTGGCATTAATGTGATCAACTTTCTTTGCGTTTTTCATGCATCAAAAAAACGCACTGCACTGCATCCGGTGTGTACTGGCCCTAAATATCATACCTGGGGGTGTCTATAGTATGCCTGTAAAGTAGCACATGTTTTCCATGTTTATAACAGTTCAAAGGCAAAATGACATTTCTAAAGTAAAATAATAGTCATTTAAATGTACTCGCGGCTGTAATGAATTGCTGGTTCCCGTCAATACAGATAAAAGTCATTGAAAGTCTTTGAAAAAAAAAATGCGTGGGGGTCCCCCACAAAATCCATACCAGGCCCTTCCGGTCTGGTATGGATTTTAAGGGGACCCCCGCACGAAACCCCTAAAAATCCACACCAGACCCTTATCCGAGCACGCAACCTGGCAGGCCGCAGGAAAAGAGGGGGGACGAGAGAGCGGCCCCCTCTCCCTCCTGAACCATACCAGGCCACATGCCCTCAACATGGGGAGGATGCTTTGGGGGTCTGTGACCCCAAAGCACCATGTCCCCATGTTGATGGGGACAAGGGCCTCAACCCCACAACCCTTGCCGGTGGTTGTGGGGGTCTGCGGGCGAGGGGCTTATCGGAATCTGGAAGACCCCTTTAACAAAGGGGACCAACAGATCCCGGCCCCTTCCCTGTGTGAAATGGTAATGGGGTACAAATGTACCCCTACCATTTCACAAAAAAAAGTGTCAAAAATGTTAAAAATGACAATAGCCGGTTTTTGACAATTCCTTTATTAATGTCTTCTCCTTTCTTCCATCTTCTTCTTCCATCTTCTTCTTCCATCTTCTTTTTCCAGCTTCTTCTTTTCTCCATTCGGGTTTCTTCCTCCATCTTGTTCTTCATCTTCATCTTCATCTTCCTTCTTCCTTCGGTGTTCTCGTCCGCATCTTGCTCCGGCTTCTTGTCCCCTTCTTCTTTCTCTGGCTGCTCCGTTTGAATTGGAGGTTCCCGCTGTGTGACGCTTCAGTTCTTCAGGGCGGAGCCACCGGGTGGAAGCGGACCCAGAGGAGAACTGAAGAACTGAAGCGTCACACAGCGGGAACCTCGAATTCAAGCGGAGCAGCCGGAGAAAGAAGAAGGGAACAAGAAGCCGGAGCAAGATGCGGATGAGAAGGAAGAAGGAAGATGAAGATGAAGAGGAAGATGAAGGAAGAAACCCGAATGGAGAAAAGAAGAAGCTGGAGGAAGAAGGTGGAAGAAGATGGAAGAAAAGAGAAGACATTAATAAAGGAATTGTCAAAAACCGGCTATTGTCATTTTTTTTAATTTTTTACATTTTTCTTTGTGACATTTGTACCCCATTACCATTTCACACAGGGGAGGGGGCCGGGATCTGTGGGTCCTCTTTGTTAAAGGGGTCTTCCAGATTCCGATAAACCCCCTGCCCGCAGACCCTCACAACCACCGGTCAAGGGTTGTGGGGATGAGGCCCTTGTCCTCATCAACATGGGGACATGGTGCTTTGGGGTCACAGACCCCCAAAGCATCCTCCCCATGTTGAGGGCATGTGGCCTGGTACGGTTCAGGAGGGAGGGGGGGCCGCTCTCTCATCCCTCCCCCCTTTTCCTGTGGCCTGCCAGGTTGCGTGCTCAGATAAGGGTCTGGTACGGATTTTTAAGGGGACCCCCACGCTATTTATTTTTTTAAGTTTGGCGCGTTGGTTCCCCTTAAAATCCATTCCAGACCTGAAGGGCCTTGTACGGATTTTGAGGGGGACCCGCACGTAATTTTTTTTTTTAATTGGCGCAGAGTTCCCTTTATTATCCATACCAGACCTGAAGGGCCTGGTAATGGAATTTGGGGGGACCCCACGCATTTTTTTAATTTATTTTTTTATCAAAGACTTTCAATGAGTTTTCTCTATATTGCCGGGAGCCGACAATTCATTATAGCCGTGGGTGCTTTTAAATGCCTTTTTTTTCCCTTTAGAAATGTAATTTTGCTGGCGCACTGTTATATAACGGCAAGTTCAGAGCTGCGCCTGTTCAACTTATGCAAATTGATTTACGTGACTTGACATTTACTAAGATTTTGCCGGCGCAGTGGCCCGGCGCGTTTGAACAAGTGAAATTCCCCCGCTGAGCTAAAAAAAAAAACTTGCAGTTCTAAACGTACTTGCCGGCGCAGCGGGCTGGTTCAGAAAAAGTTACTTTCTCACTCTATTTTGGGCATATTTGTTATTTGGGCAGGTGTCACTACACTTCCTCACATCACCCCATGTCACCCCCATTATATTGGCACTTCCAGCTTCTTTATATTTAGATTTTAAGATGCCGTGCACCAGGTCCATAGTAGCGCACTGAGCGCCTCCTCCCGTCCGCTGAGAACACTATAGTAAATGGCGCAAATGTTTTGTAAATACCAAAACAGCCGTTGCGCACGCAGATGCGCCGATACTCATGGCGCAAACGTTTCGTAAATCAGCCCCAGTGTGTTGCATAGCCATAACTTGTGAATGGAACGGTATGCATCGCACATATATCTGTGCATTGCAGGCAAACCGCTACAGTAAATGCACTATTAAATTACTGTACATGGGGCTGTTTTTTTCTCTAAAAATGTTGTGTAACCTTTTTGTTCCAAGCCTGTGATTTACCAGTAAAGGAGCAGAAAAGGCTAATGATATCTCTCTCTCTCTCTCTCTACTCTTTCCTCCTGTTAGCAAGTAATGTGTCGATAAATGTTCAGTCTAGAACACCAGGGCATCAGAATGCTCATATGTAAAATATCTGAGTTATGGTGAACTGCCTTGAGAAAAAAAAAATGGTACAAGTACATTATATCATGCCTTAAAGCAGGGATATGCAATTAGTGGACATCCAGCTGTTGCAAAGCTACAAGTCCCATCATGCCTCTGCCTCTGGGTGTCATGTTTGTGGCTGTCAGAGTCTTGCTATGTCTCATGGGACTTGTAGTTCTGCAACAGCTGGAGGTCCGCTAATTGCATATCCCTGCCTTAAAGGGTGTCACACGCTGCCTTATCCTAGTGCACCTTAAAGCATTGAAATGTAGGCATTAATCTAGTGCATAGTGTGAATGGGCCCTAGTATTGAGATGAGAGAGGCAAGTATGACAATGTAAGAAGCAAACAATATGGAGGCTCATAGGACTGCGGTTGGCCCCATATGCACTAATTTGTTTTTAAGGACCATGGGTAGTTGTGGAATTGTTTATTTCCAATGGGGTCACCTGTAACAAAAGCATATGTCAAAGTAAATAAAATAAAAAACACATACAGTACATCTCTGCAATACATTTACATTTCCCCAAAATTTATAGATGTTTTGCACTTATCATCCAGATATAACAAAATGCCTCTGATGGTATGTTTGACAGATCCAAAGGGTGCAAATGAGAGAAGTTCCTTGACAGGGTTTATATGCACGCACTTTATTACTGACATGTACCACCAAAAAATTATATACAGTGGGGAGAACAAGTATTTGATACACTGCAGATTTTGCAGGTTTTCCTACTTACAAAGCATGTAGAGGTCTGTATTTTTTATCATAGGTACTCTTCAACTGTGAGAGACAGAATCTAAAACAAAAATCCAAAAAATCACATTGTATGACTTTTAAGTAATTAATTTGCATTTTATTGCATGACATAAGTATTTGATACATCAGAATAGCAGAACTTAATATTTGGTCCAGAAACCTTTGTTTGCAATTACAGAGATCATACGTTTCCTGTAGTTCTTGACCAGGTTTGCACACACTGCATCAGGGATTTGGGCCCACTCCTCCATACAGAGCTTCTCCAGATCCTTCAGGTTTCGGGGTTGTCACTGGGCAATACAGACTTTCAGCTCCCTCCAAAGATTTTCTATTGGGTTCAGGTCTGGAGACTGGCTAGGCCACTCCAGGACCTTGAGATGCTTCTTACGGAGCTACTCCTTAGTTGCCCTGGCTGTGTGTTTCGGGCCGTTGTCATGCTGGAAGACCCAGCCACGACCCATCTTCAATGCTCTTACTGAGGTAAGGAGGTTGTTGGCCAAGATCTCGCGGTACATGGCCCCATCCATCCTCCCCTCAATACGGTGCAGTCGTCCTGTCCCCTTTGCAGAAAAGCCTTCCCAAACAATGATGTTTCCACCTCCTTCCTTCACGGTTGGGATGGTGTTCTTGGGGTTGTACTCATCCTTCTTCTTCCTCCAAACACGGCGAGTGGAATTTAGACCAAAAAGCTCTATTTTTGTCTCATCAGAACACACAACCTTTTCTCATTCCTCCTCTGGATCATCCAGATGGTCTTTGGCAAACTTCAGACGGGCCTGGAAATACGCTGGCTTGAGCAGGGGGACCTTACGTGCGCTGCAGGATTTTAATCCATGACGGCGTAGTGTGTTACTAATGGTTTTCTTTGAGACTGTGGTCCCAGCTCTCTTCAGGTCGTTGACCAGGTCCTGCCGTGTAGTTCTGGGCTGATCCCTCACCTTCCTCGTGATCATTGATGCCCCATGAGGTGAGAGCTTGCATGGAGCCCCAGATCGAGGGAGATTGACCATCATCTTAAACTTCTTCCATTTTTTAATAATTGCGCCAACAGTTCTTGCCTTCTCACCAAGCTGCTTGCCTATTGTCCTGTAGCTCATCCCAGCCTTGTGCAGGTCTACAATTTTATCCCTGATGTCCTTTGTAGTAGCAAAATTGGTTGATTGCTGAGCATACAGCCATTTTTGCCTTGTGCTAAATAAGCACACTTTGTCTTAATGCAATAATACTTCTTAAACTAAAATTCACTCACCTTCATTCGAACCCCATTCATACAAATCAAGAAGCTCATCTCGTCATCACAGCCTCCCTGACTGTCGACGCCCATAAAAGGCTTTTATTAAACGCCCATCCTCCATAGGAAGTGAGCTCACAGGGTGTGAGCTCCACCCAGCAGATGACCATATAAGGATATCCCTTCCAACAGGGTCATTTAAATACATATAACACATGAATACAACAAAAGAACCTTTTACAGACATGTAAACATTCAAATAGACTAGCAGTGACATGCACTGCTTCCAATGACGGGAACCATACGAAAGCTATGGCTCAATGGACCACAATTGTCGTATAGTTATGCTATAGTTCTAGTGGACGCAGATCTGTCCGCTCGGAGTCATTTAATACCGACACTGGGGGACATCTGACAACATACATTAATAACATTTTCCACAACAGTCCTCCCTTTTTTGTCATATGCTCCCACATGTATTTCGATGCCTTCTTACACCTGGAAATTAATCAGTCCTTACAGTCCATACGAGTCCATAAAAAGGAAAACACGGCTTGACATGTAGACTCTATTCTTCAGGAGCATGACTTATAAAGGAGGACACGACATGATGAGCTGTAGTAATCGCCGATCCGTCTGTGATCCTCTGTGTCTTGTACGTGGGTCCGGCTTCAGGGCGTCTCATCAAGGAAGCTCTGGTCACGTGTCCAATCAGGCAACAGGAGCACCTCGTCACGACATAGAAAGAATAGAAATAAAAACGACATGAGTATATATATTCCCACTTCCTTTAACCACGATCCGCTGTAAAATAAAAATTAGATCCCAAAGATTCCCAGACCCTTAAAAGGACTCCCAACCTTCACTAGCTATAGCTCTGGCTTCAACAGTTACATGAATAATCTTATCCTTAACGGATGAACAATTGTTCAATCGTATCCTAAGCTCAAGCCCCCCCCCCCCCCACCTTGTACTTCCAGAAAACCATGTCCAGACCTGGTCTGGGTTGGTGAACAATTCCCTTCTAGCTGTCCCTTCCATTCTTAATTTCTCGCGCAATCAGATCCTCACGATCGGCCGCGACATAAGATGCTGGGACAGCTTCACCATCACGCATGAACCTCTTGCATTGGGGGAATTACCTTATAAGCTTCAGATCCTCATAAACACCAAACTAAAGTTCAAACACATTTGTGGGCTGCCTAGATACCCAAACCGACAAGAGACAGAGCTATTAAAACTATAACCAATTTTACCCACTAAAAATGCATCGTTAGATTCCATTGAAAAGTGTCTGTTTGGAGTCTTCACTAGTTTGTCAAAACTCCTCATACCCATAATAACATCATAAATGGCATGTACCGCTGTCATCGCTGGGGTACTAAAACTCGGTGGAGACTCAGAACAGACCTAGCAATCGGTCCTGTTCACTTTCTGAGCTAGTCAGGAAATACACTTTAAATAATAACTTGGGATGCTTTTCATCGTTACCCTTGCTAAAATTTACTAAACAAAAAAATATAAATAAACAAAGATACTACTCAGTCCTTTGGTGTGGTTGACTCGCTTCTTGCAGTGGCTGGCGTGGTCTCATCCCTCAAGCTTCTTTACAATGACCAGTCACCTGGTTGGAAAGAATGTAAACCGGTTATTGTGTCAGGGTCCAGGAGTGACTTGTGAACCCTGTGGTGGACATTTTGAAGTTCATGTCACAGTGATCGCACCCACCCCATCAGCCGAGAATATAAGTGACAGCTAATGAGGAAAGTACGACTCTGGTTTTGATTGACCTCCAAACAACCCTCATATGACAATAACCCAGACATCGGGACTGTGGTCACTGCATAACCTGTGCGTGGCTTACAATACCTGGAACCATTGACAAAAGGTTCTTAGCATCTGGGATGGGAACCTACTTCACCAGACTGCTGCTTGCCGATTCAAATTCTATCAAAGAAAGACAGTCTTGGCACAAACTTGGTTAGAATTACAGAGGTTAACATTATTTGTTTGAAAAAAAAATTGTCATTCTTACATTTATCACTTCTCCCACCATTTTCTTTCTCATTAGAAACTGAAGGAAGAAATGAGTGGTGCAGGAAAAAAAGAAACAATCAAATAGCCTAGGATACTTTTACCTCCTTAGACTCATGTATTTATCCATATGTACAGCTGTCTACATACACCTGATCTCTAAGTACATACACTTTCAGAAGCTCCTTTGGATCTGAAAAATACTTATAAGCAAAATCATTACTCTATCCTTCATATTTAACCTGCAAAGAATGGTAAACAATAATGACATTCCTGTACATTGGTAAATTGTCAATGACATTCTTTTAAAACCGATTCAAAAAAACCCTCTGTAACCCTTACTTTTCCCGTTCCTACAAAACTACAACAGCCGCAACGCATCGGAGGATCGCCGCGGTAAGTTCGAACATATTCACGTTACTACATACAAACATTCAGATACAAATGTGGGGAAGATACTTCATAGTTTCCAAAAACAAAATAAAAAAAACCAAAACAGCCAGAATTCTCCCTTCACTCTTTCAGCAATAGAAAAAAAATACAATGGGACAAACATGAGAGCAGCTCGAGAACCTTGCATGGACCAGCCATACAAAGTTCAAACAAACGGGCATGAGAATTTAACCACCGTTCCTCCTCTGAGAATCACAAAAACATGTACTACACCTCCATCAACACGCTCATCATTAGAGATTTCTGAAGCCGCAGCTGAACTACATCCATTCCAGAGGGATACCCAAAATAGTATCCTTGGACCACCTATGTTAATCTTTTTGGGGTTCAAAGGCCTTTGCCCCAAAACTAGGCTTCATGCACCGTGTGACCGTCTGACTGTGGGAAGCCTCCATTCCTTCCCTTTGCACAGACCTCCTTGTGTCCATGGCGATTTGAATCGGCTTATCGTCTTAACCCTGCGTCCAGGGTAAACCGTTGCACCCATTGCGGGGAGCACCGCCCGGTGTCTTCTTCTTCAGTGGATTGACAGACTACAACCAGTCCCCCAACTAGAAACCCTAACCGAGGCATCAACTCTATGGCTTGTTGTCCCAACACTTTTGGAACTACAGCAACAACCACAGATCAACCCCCGAATTAGGCCTCTACCCCTCACAGTGTATGCATACACAAGTGTTTTCCGCTATACACCCATACACTGCGTCGCCAGACTAAACCACACAAAACACTTACGCCCGTTTACCACCTACAGAACAATGTGGCTTCTCTCTGTATCCAGATGTTACAACAATAATGGGGATGCCCCCCTGTTTGCTCTCTACCCAAAACTGTATTACAGTACAAAACTTCACAAAATTGGAACAAAATATAAAACACTTTTAAACGCCAAAATGCTTTCCATTTTCCTTCCAAGCACAGATCTCACTGCCCAACCTTTCAGAAAACCCCAAACTCCTCCCACCAACTTCCTTCTGTTACATAAATGCTGAAAAGAACTTCCGATTACATGCTCAGCTATTTAAAACCCCTACTGGTTTATTTACATATCATCGTACAGGAAGAGGGGGGGGAGCCTAGCCCCATCGCCTTGTCTATCAAGACACCAAAAATTCCATGGCTAAACATCATATATATTTCAACAATTTAAAACACTTGGCAAGGGAAAGAATGGAATAAACCCCGCTTTGCAAATGGGAGGGAATCCCCCCTGACCCACACATCCCCTGGAGGTCAAACCACACGTTTCGAGACTCAAATACAAAACTCCTACAAAAATATGGCTCTAGGAGTTTCGACCAAACCCCCACTCCTCCTTTGCAGGCTATACAATACAAGCTTCAAAAACAATGAATTGCCTTCTGGGAAACTCCCAAATATTTAAACATAAAAACAACACACACCACTGTGTACAAAATCTCAGTTAAAGTTAGTCTTACAACCTATCAAAATTCATTGTAAAGTAGAGTTTTCACTTAAAAACAAAATCCAATACAAAAACCGCAGCTCATATACTGCAAAGTCATGAAAACAGAGAAATCCCCATCCTAACACCATCTGCATGGAGTTTGCATGTTCTCCCTGCGCCGGTTTCCTCCCACACTCCGAAGACATACTAGTAGGTCAACCAGATTCCCTCCATAAATGGGCCCCAGCATGTGTCTGCAAGCGCGTCGGGACCCCTCAGGGTAAGACCGCGCTATATCAAGATACCACTCTACTCACCTCAAGAGGTGATGCTTACAAAACAATTTAAACCAGCGAATTCAACATTAAACAAAAACAGCCTCTCAGTATGTCACCCTGGTGTCTCACTACTCTCCCCAGCAGTGCACAGGTCAAACTGTAAACGCATAGAACAGAAGAAAACAGCGCCAATGAACAAATGTTAATATAGCATCCAGGGGCTGATGTGCAAAAAGCAGTGCACACTCAGCAAAGGCACCAGCCACTAGATACCAAAAAATTATGTCCAATGATTAGAAAATATATAATGATAAAAGTCCAGATGAATGCCCAGATGATGCAATAAAAACCCCAAAAAATTAGACCACAATACTGAATTATAGAACTAAATGATGGATTAATAGTCCCATGGAAAGGTATAAATATGGCAAATCACAAGATGAGATCAGTCAACGTCTTTGTTATTTCCTCCCGACTCACCTCTAACCTGGAACTTCCTATCTCAAACTGTAAATGCCTCTCAAGATGGCCGACAAGCCAGGCCACAACAAAATAGTGGATGACCACCGCAATCCACATGGACAACAACAAAATGGCGCCATTAACGCATGCAATTTTTCCCGCCAAAACCAGCACAAACATGGGACATCACAATGAACACTTACAAACATTTTAAGACCCTTTGGCCACTAAACAGCACATTCAATAAATGTTAGTTACATGCGCAACATTAAAACACTCTTTTCTCTACCTAAAGTTCATATACACACTGTGGCATCAGCTTTCATAACAAGCCATCGCACAGACATACAGTGATTCTTCATCAGATCATCTCTCAGGGCGTAGCCCCTCCAACACAAAACATTCTCCATTGTAAGCAGTGGGCAAGCCCTTCCCCCAAGTCACATGGCACCCAAACAATAATTTACTTACAAACTGCTCAGTGTAGGCTACACTAAATACCACAGCTATACCTTCATTTTATATACAATTTACAGTTTCCATATGCATACACAGAGAGTCACCAACTTTCGCCATTGTAGATAGCCATGCTGGCTCCCCTCCCCCACCAAAGCACATGGCAGCAAACATTTTAACCATCAGCTACACTCTCACACAACAGGCATCTCTCATACCACAGATACACAGACAAATGATCCATGACAAAATCACACACGCACATACGATCGAATTCACAGACATACGATCTCTCTCCCAACAAAATTACACACAGACACACGATCCAAATTCACAGCATTATTTCAAAAAGACGAAAAATTTGTTCATTTACAGAGCAGAGCCCCCCCCGCATCGGATCGTGCATCCATACTCCCCCATCTCGACCCGATGCCTAAAGGGGATCTAGTCCCTCCAGAGTCGCCATTCTGTCGTGCCAAAATTGGTTGTTTGCAGAGCATACAGCCATTTTTGCCTTGTGCTAAATAAGCACACTTCGTCTTAATGCAATAATACTTCTTAAACTAAAATTCACTCGCCTTCATTCGAACCCCATTCATACAAATCAAGAAGCATCACCAGACTGTCCTTCTCATCTCGTCATCACAGCCTCCCTGACTGTCGACGCCCAAAAAAGCCTTTTATTAAACTCCCAGCCGGAAGTGATGTCACAACATGTGACCTCCTCCATTGGAAGTAAGCTCACAGGGTGTGAGCTCCACCTAGTAGATGACCATATAAGGATATCCCTTCCAACAGGGTTATTTAAATACATATAACACATGAATACAACAAAAGAACCTTTTACAGACATGTATACATTCAAATAGACTAGCAGTGACATGCACTGCTTCCAATGACAGGAACCATACGAAAGCTATGGCTCAATGGACCACAATTGTCGTATAGTTATGCTATAGTTCTAGTGGACGCAGATCTGTCCGCTCTGAGTCATTTAATGCCAACGCCAAGAAGTGGCCAGTCCCTTGGCGAGGCATAAAACAAATATCCCTAAAAAGGAGCAAACATCGCTGTGTCCACAGGAAGGTTTTTCCCGCCACCGGTCTTCCACCAACGTCTGTATGTGCAAATACGCTCAGATGAGCGCATTGCAGAAAAACCGACACTGGGGGACATCTGACAACTAGAGATGAGCTTCGAGTTCGAGTCAAACTCATGTTGGACTCGAACATTGCCTGTTCGCTCGTTCGCCGAACAGCGAACAAATTGGGGCGTTCGCGGCAAATTTGAAAAGTCTATGGGAGAAATCTAAAGTGCTAATTATAAAGGCTTATATGCAAGTTATTGTCCTAAAAAGTGGTTGGGGACCCGGGTCCTGCCCCAGGGGACATGTATCAATGCAAAAAGAAGTTTTAAAAACGGCCGTTTTTTCGGGAGCAGTAATTTTAATCATGCTTAAAATGAAAAAATAAAAGTGAAATATTCCTTTAAATTTCGTACCTAGGGGTGTGTATGATATGCATGTAAAGTGGCGCATGTTTCCTGTGCTTAGAACTGTCCCTGCACAAAATGTTATTTTTGAAGGAAAAAAAGTCATTTAAAACTCACTCCCAGCAATACATACAAAAGTCATTGATAAAAAATTTAAAAAAAAGCGTGGGGGTCCCCCAGAATTCAATTACCAGGCCCTTCAGGTCTGGTATAGATATTAAGGGGAACCCCGCCGCAAATAAAAAAAAATGCGTGCGGTTCCCCCAAACATCCATACCAGGCCCTTCAGATCTGGTATGGATTTTAAGGGGAACTCCACCCCAAATTTTTAAAAAAATGTCGTGGAGCCCCCCCAAAAATCCATACCAGACCCTTATCCGAGCACGCAACCTGGCAGGCCGCAGGAAAAGAGGGGGGGACGAGAGAGCGCCCCCCCTCCTGAACCGTACCAGGCCATATGCCCTCAACATGGGGAGGATGTCCCCATGTTGATGGGGACAAGGGCCTCATCCCCTACCATTTCACGAAGAAAGTGTCAAAAAATGTAAAAAAAACCACACAAACACCTTGGAAAAGTCACTGCTCCCGAAAAAAACGTCAGTTTTTAAAACTTCTTTTTGCATTGATACATGTCCCCTGGGACAGGACCCGGGTCCCCAAACACTTTTTATGACAATAACTTGCATATAAGCCTTTATAATTAGCACTTTAGATTTCGAACGTTCGAGTCCATTGTATTTAATAGGGTTCTAAAGTTCACACGAACATTCTGTCTGTTCGCAGGTTCTGGTGCGAACCGAACAGGGGGGTGTTCGGCTCATCCCTGCTGACAACATACATTAATAAAATTTTCCACAACACCTTACACCGCTCTCTGGTCTTGGCCATTGTGAAGAGGTTGGAGTCTGTTTGAGTGTGTGGATAGGTGTCTTTTATACAGGTAACAAGTTATAACAGGTGCAGTTAATTCAGGTAATGAGTGGAGAACAGGAGGGCTTCTTAAAGAAAAAATAACAGGTCTGTGAGAGCTGGAATTCTTACTGGTTGGTAGGTGATCAAATACTTATGTCATGCAATAAAATGCAAATAAATTATTTAAAAATCATACCATGTGATTTTCTGGATTTTTGTTTTAGATTCCATCTCTCACAGTTGAAGAGTACAAAATCGGTAGTGTATCAAATACTTGTTCTCCCCACTATATATATATATTGTGAGGGGGGTTAACTCGGTAGCGGGTGTGTGTGACCCCCTGGTTGGGCTCCCCACACAAAAACAGGGCCAGCAGACGGAGGTTGTGGTTTTCAAAATCAAAAGGTGCGGTTTATTTCTCTATGTACAGTGACAAAAACACAGCAAAGCCAAAAAGAAACAAACAAAATAAATCCTGGTCAGTTTGACCTCTGACTAAACATGCAGGTTTCCTAAACTAACAACTGGGATCAGCCTGGTGCTGTCCTAGTCCCTAAGTCCCTGGTTTAGTAAAAGTCCAAACAAATAGCCACACAGGCTTTGCCTCACCGCACAGGGGTTCACTCTCCCTAGACAGTCCACACAGGTCTGGTTCCAGGCATGAGCTAACACCTAATGAATCTGGGAGTTTTTATAGAGGCCTTAAACGAACTGACAGGCTTCAGCTGGTCTCATCAACTCCCTGCCTCACGACGCCCAGCACTCTCCCTAGAGGTATGAGTCATTCATGAGCCCACTAGCCTCAGCTGGGCTTCATCAACTCCCTAGTTGTATAAGTCGGCATAAAGCCTGAATCTGGGAGAAATATATCTACCCCCCTGGATGCAACCAGGTGACTTTACCTTCCTGCTGTCACATACCCCCCCCTCTTGTTTTAACCTCGGGGTTGGAACACCAGCAATCAGGCATTCTGTCATGGATATGCAGTAGTGTTTGTCTGCCATCTTACCTTCCTCCTCATGTGTTCATCTAGAGACCAGACCTCCTTCACCTGGCTTCCTTTATAATCTCCTCCCGGCCTGACTCCACCCCAGGCCCTATCGCTGAACACTGTATTGGCCTGTGCACTGCGGGCCTGCTTTGCTGGTCGGCGTGTTTGTTAGGCATTGTGTGTTTGGGTTCCTGCCTGCCGTGTGCTACGTCTGTCTCTCTGTTACGTTATTGGCTTGTCCCCGACCATCCCTGTCTGCTCGTGACCCTTGACCTTCGGCTCGTTCTTCGTTATCCTTGTCTGCTTGTGGCCCCTGACCTTCGGCTTGTTATTCGGTTCTCTCTATCGTGTGCTGCTGCTTCCCCTTATCCTACGGGGCGTGAGCTAGGAAACTCCAGGGGCCGCGACCTGGTCCCAGCCTGCAGCGTAACATCCTCACCACTAGAGGCCCTGGAGAAGACCAGCTGGGTCTTAGACTCCGCGCCCTGGGGAATCTTGGCTCTCGCTTCCGTTGGGATCCCGGTTGTGCTCCTCTGGTCCCGCTTTCCACAACCACCCAGTTTCCTATCCACAGAAGCCAGCCATAGGGTTCACTACCTCGCGGTGCACTCCTGTCCCCCTACGGTGTGCATCTGTCACCTGGCCACAGGTGACCCTGACAGTTTGATCAGCCATGAACCCGGCTGACATCCCGTTACCCGTGGATGATCCGTTGCAGGGCATAGTTTGCAGACTTGAAACCCAGGAATCGAATCAGACTCAGGTGATGCGATTCCTCCAGGATCTGGCTTCTCGCTTTGAGCAGCTTCAGGCCTCCTTGGGAACCCTGAATCCGCAACCTCAAATACAACCAGCGGCTGCACCTATTGCACCAGTCGCAGCCACACACTCACTACAACTGCCAGCTCCGTCCCGTTTCTCTGGGGACTCCAAGGCTTGCAGGGGGTTCCTTAGTCAATGCACAATTCATTTTGAGCTCCAGCCCCAAAACTTCCTGTCTGATCGGGCTAAGGTAGCCTATATCATTTCCCTCCTCTCTGGTGAAGCTTTAGCCTGGGCAGCCCCTCTGTGGGAACTGAATGATCCAGTGGTTTCTAGCCTGTCTGGCTTCTTGAAACTTTTTCGGAATATCTTCGAAGAACCGGCTCGTGTCTCTTCAGCGGCCAGTACCCTTTTACGTCTCCGCCAAGAGTCTGCTTCTGTGGGACAGTATGCCCTTCATTTCCGCATACTGTCGGCTGAGTTGAGCTGGAACAATGAGGCCTTAGTCGCAACCTTTTTGCATGGCCTGTCTGATAGAGTGAAGGATGAATTAGCAGGAAGAACCATCCCCACTGATCTGGCCGGCGTTATCTCCTTGTGTAACCAGATCGATATTCGCTTTCAGGAGAGGACCTTAGAAAAGCAACGCCAGCACTCCTTGGTTCTTAGTCAGCCTGAGCTCCCCTCTCTTCGACCCGTAGAGCATCTCCTACCAGCTGAGGAACCCATGCAGCTGGGTCGGACCAGGCTATCCCCCGAGGAACGTGCTAGGCGCAGAACTCTTGGTCTGTGTCTTTACTGTGGGGGCAAAGGTCATTTTCGTGACACTTGCTCTCTTTGTCCAGAAAAACGTCCGGGTCCACTTCATCTGGAAAGTGGAGTATTGGACCCAGAAATATCACCTTCCCCTTCTCGTCTTCTGCTTTCTGTGTTCCTTCATGTTGGTGCTTCTTCTCATTCGGTCTCAGCATATCTGGATTCCGGAGCCGCTGGTAATTTCATGGACTGGGAAATCGCATCGTCCATGAGACTTACTCTTTTGCCCCTCACCACGCCATTGGTGGTCTTGGCGATTGATGGTACTGTTCTCCCAGGGGGACCTATCCGCTTCCAGACCCTCCCTGTTAAGATGTCGGTGGGTACACTCCACCAGGAGTGGATATCCTTCCTTATCTTACCCAAGGCCTCAACGCCTATAATTTTGGGTCTCCCATGGTTACAGCTCCATTCTCCTCATGTGGACTGGACTACTGGACAGATCCTGGCTTGGGGTCCCTCCTGTTCCTCGTCCTGCCTACCCAAGGTTGCCCCCTGTGAATCTGAGCCGGTCATTCATTCCAGGTTGCATAACCATTTACATTTCTCTGTCCCTAACCACCCTTGGACGCACAGCCAGGCTAGCTTGTCTACAAGTCCTGCAGTCGCTACGTCTTGCGATGCGATTCAGGTAGTCGCTACACCTGACTCAGCTATTCACTCTGCCTCTGTACTAGTTATGCCAGTCCAGCCCATGCCCAGTGAGCCTCTCACTTTTTCTTGTTCGGGACATTCTGCTTGTCCTTCAGCTATTCAGCTTGACTCCGGCGACATGTCACCTTCTAACCAACCTGACTTCAGGGTTCCACTGACATCTGCCCAGTCTGATGGTCCTGTGCAAGATGACCAGTTCCCCTTTAAGGGTCTAGGGGACCCTCCTCAGATTCCTGTTGATCGTCTCATGCCCTTGCTTATTCCTAGAGAGCCTTTGGTCCTCAATAGATCTTCTTGTCATCTCCCTACCTCGTTTTCAGTCTCTGAGGATAATCTTAAGTACGAGGTTAGACAAGTTCTGGATTCTCGGCTCTGCAGAGGCATTCTTCAGTACCTTGTGCATTGGAGAGGTTTTGGTCCTGAGGAGGCGTCTTGGATCTCTGCATCTGATGTCGCTGCACCTCATCTGTTGAGAAGGTTTCATCAGAGATTTCCCTTTAAGCCTGGGTCCAGGCGGGGGAGGGCCCATAAGAGGGAGGGTACTGTCATGGATATGCAGTAGTGTTTGTCTGCCATCTTACCTTCCTCCTCATGTGTTCATCTAGAGACCAGACCTCCTTCACCTGGCTTCCTTTATAATCTCCTCCCGGCCTGACTCCACCCCAGGCCCTATCGCTGAACACTGTATTGGCCTGTGCACTGCGGGCCTGCTTTGCTGGTCGGCGTGTTTGTTAGGCATTGTGTGTTTGGGTTCCTGCCTGCCGTGTGCTACGTCTGTCTCTCTGTTACGTTATTGGCTTGTCCCCGACCATCCCTGTCTGCTCGTGACCCTTGACCTTCGGCTCGTTCTTCGTTATCCTTGTCTGCTTGTGGCCCCTGACCTTCGGCTTGTTATTCGGTTCTCTCTATCGTGTGCTGCTGCTTCCCCTTATCCTACGGGGCGTGAGCTAGGAAACTCCAGGGGCCGCGACCTGGTCCCAGCCTGCAGCGTAACATCCTCACCACTAGAGGCCCTGGAGAAGACCAGCTGGGTCTTAGACTCCGCGCCCTGGGGAATCTTGGCTCTCGCTTCCGTTGGGATCCCAGTTGTGCTCCTCTGGTCCCGCTTTCCACAACCACCCAGTTTCCTATCCACAGAAGCCAGCCATAGGGTTCACTACCTCGCGGTGCACTCCTGTCCCCCTACGGTGTGCATCTGTCACCTGGCCACAGGTGACCCTGACACATTCATGTACTCGAGACAAAGCATCCACATTCCCCATTTGAACGCCAGGGCGATGCTTTACTGTGAAGTTGAATTCCTGGAGGGCCAGGAACCACCTATTCACTCTTCTATTTGTTTCCTTGTTTTGAGCCATCCACTTTAACGGAGCGTGATCCGTAACCATGTCAAAGTGCCTACCTAGCAGGTAGTACCGAAGGGAATCTAGAGCCCACTTCACCGCTAAACACTCCTTTTCAACCGTGGCGTAATTTACCTCATGGGACTTCAACTTCCTGCTGAGGTAAATGACTGGGTGCTCTTCCCCGTTCCAGACCTGGGACAATACTGCTCCTAACCCCACATCTGACGCATCACTTTGTACGACAAAGTCTTTAGAGAAGTCGGGTGAGTACAACACTGGCTGGCTACATAAGGCTTGTTTCAAGAATTGGAATGCTGCCTCAGCCTCGGGGGTCCATTTAATCATGACCGACCCTTTCCCTTTCGTCAGGTTGGTTAGGGGCACAGCCTTAGAAGCAAAGTGGGGAATGAAGCGCCGATAATAACCCGCGATTCCCAGAAAGGCTCGTACCTGCTTCTTGCTGTTGGGACGTGGCCAACTCTGGATGGCCTCGACTTTGTTGAGTTGGGGTTTTATTACTCCCCTGTCAATGGTGTACCCAAGATATTTGGCCTCCTCCTGCCCAATGGTACACTTCTTGGGGTTAGCCGTAAACCCCGCTTCCCGAACAGAGTCCAGGACTGCTTGCACTTTTGGCAGATGTGAGGCCCAATCTGTGCTATGGACAATTACGTCATCCAGGTAAGCCGCAGCATACTTCCGATGGGGCCTCAGCATCTGGTCCATTTTCCGCTGGAATGTGGCCGGCGCATTCTGTAACCCGAACGGCATTCTCTTATATTGGAACGCCCCGTCTGGGGTTACAAATGCGGTTTTCTCTTTGGCCGACTTGGCCAGGGGAATTTGCCAATACCCTTTTGTGAGGTCAAGAGTCGTCATGTATCGGGCTGTTCCCAGCCGGTCGATCAACTCATCTATACGTGGCATGGGGTAGGTGTCAAATTTTGTAACTTTGTTCAACTGACGAAAATCGTTACAAAATCGCCAGCTCCCATCCGGTTTAGGCACCAACACAATGGGACTAGACCAATCACTTTGGGACTCCTCTATCACCCCTAAGTTCAGCATTTTCTGTACTTCCTCCCGTATTGCCTCCCGTCGGGCCTCTGGGATCCGATAGGGTTTTAACTTCACCCTTTCACCGGGCGGGGTAATAATATCATGCTCTACCCCAGATGTTTGTCCCGGCAGCTCAGAGAACACCTCCTTGTTGCGAAGCACAAACTCCTTAACCTCCTGTTGTTGGGGTTGTGACAAGGTGGCTGCTATTCCAACCTCCGGAATCACGCAACCAGTTTGAGCTGGTGACCAAGTTTCTGCGACTAGGGACTCTCTATCCCTCCAGGCTTTCAACAGATTAACGTGATATATCTGTTCGGGCTTTCGCCTTCCTGGTTGTCTGACCTTGTAATTCACCTCGCTCACTTTTTCCATTATCTCGTAGGGGCCTTGCCATTTGGCAAGGAATTTACTTTCAACCGTAGGGACAAGTACCAATATCCTATCCCCCGGGGAAAAGGTACGGGTCTTTGCTCCACGGTTGTACACTCTCTGCTGTGCCAACTGCGCTTGGGCCAAATGTTCCTTCACGATGGGCATTACCTGTGCAATTCGATCTTGCATCAGGGCGACATGCTCAATCACACTCCTGTGGGGAGAACTCTCACTTTCCCAAGTTTCCTTGGCAATATCCAACAGCCCTCTTGGGTGTCTCCCATACAGTAACTCAAAGGGGGAGAATCCCGTAGAGGATTGGGGCACCTCCCTAATAGCAAACATCAAATAAGGAAGTAGACAGTCCCAATCCTTTCCATCTCTATCCACCACTTTCTTCAACATTTGTTTTAGGGTTTTGTTGAATCTTTCAACCAGCCCATCGGTTTGGGGGTGATACACAGATGTACGCAATTGCGTCACTTTGAACAATTTACACAGCTCTTTCATAACCCGGGACATAAAGGGTGTACCTTGGTCCGTAAGCAGTTCTTTACAAATACCCACCCGGCTAAAAACAAGAGATAGCTCTTTGGCTATGGTTTTGGCCGAGGTATTTCTGAGAGGGATCGCTTCTGGATAACGGGTGGCATAGTCCATTATAACCAATATGTACTGGTGCCCCCTAGCGGACTTGATTATAGGACCTACCAAATCCATTGCGATTCTCTCAAACGGGACCTCAATGATGGGTAGAGGGACCAGCGGGCTACGGAAATGTGGCATCGGGGCCGACCTCTGACACACAGGGCAGGAGGAACAATAATTTTCTATGTCCTTCATCACCCCAGGCCAATAGAATCTCTGTAATACCCTCTCTCGGGTTTTCTCTGTCCCCAGATGACCTCCAAGAATGTGCCCATGGGCCAACTCCAACACCAACTTCCTGTAAGGTTTGGGCACCACCAGCTGCTCAACGGTTTCTTCTGCCCTTTTTGCCACCCGATACAGTAGGTCCTTCTCTACGCTGAAGTATGGGTAAGTGCAGGTATTATCTGGGTTCACTAACTCGCCATCTATTTCCACTACGTTTTCCCGTGCCTTTATTAGGGCGGGGTCTTTTAACTGTTCTGTGGCAAAATTTTCCCTGTGAACCTCCAGATCAGAAAACTCCACAGACGGTAGGTTTTCGTCTGAGGAGGTGGGCTCCTCTCCAGTTTCTTGAGTCTCCCCTGCCAATACTGACAAGGGAAATTCTGGAGAGTCCTCACCACTCTCAGAGGAGTTCTGGCTATCACATTCCTGGTACATAGGGGCACCAGTGGGGGGCTCAGGATCATCCCACAGTTCCCAGAACTTCGGAAAATCCCTTCCCACAATGGCATCATGCGGTAATTGAGATACTAACCCCACTGGATGAGAGAGGGTACCTTTGGGGGTCTCGAAACACACTGTAGTCACTGGATACTCTCGGGTGTCCCCATGCACACAAATAACAGCTACCTTGCTATTCCCAGAGACCTCTGTTTTAACTAATTCAGCCTTTATCAGGGTCACAAGGCTACCTGAATCCAGTAATACCACAACATTTCTACCATTAATACACATTTTGCATAAATGTTTCTCAGTTCCCCGAATGGCAGTGCATGCGACTGTCGCACACAGCGACTGACGTCTGTCCATCAGAAAGTCACATTGCATGGGTTCCTCCACAACCGGGCAATTTGCTGCAATATGTCCCGCTTGCCGGCAGCGGTAGCAAACGATCCTTCTTGCGGCCTCTTGAGCCGCTGATTTCCCAGGCTGTTCTCGCCAAACTTGGGGTAGAGCTCCCACCCTCTCACTCTCTCCACCCTCACCCCTTGGAATCCTCTTATCCGCCCCTGGGGATGGTCTGGTCTTAGGGTGGAAAGTCCGAGAGTCTCTGGAAGAGGCCGTCAGGTTCTCTGTAGCCAAGTATCTCTCTACACGATCCACAAGTTTACCGGCCGTTTCTGGGTCTCCATGGCTTACCCACTTTTGAATGGCGGTAGGAAGAGCTCTCAAGAAACGATCCATCACAACACGTTCCACAATCTCCGGTGCGGACAAAGTCTCTGGCTGTAGCCACTTCCTGCTCAGGTGAATGAGATCATACATTTGAGACCTGGGGGGTTTTCCAAGCTGGAAAGTCCAGTTATGCACACGCTGAGCCTGGACAGCCAGGGTGACACCCAGCCTTGCCAATATTTCAGCTTTTAGCATCACATAGTCTTTTGCTTGGTCAGGCTCTAGGTCATAGTAAGCCTTCTGCGATTCACCAGTTAACAGAGGAGCCACCAGTCCAGCCCACTGCTCCTCAGGCCACTTTTCTCTTTCAGCAGTCCTTTCAAATGTGGTCAAAAATACCTCTGGATCATCCTCTCCAGTCATTTTTGTCAATAAACGACTCACCCCAAAGGACGCGGTATTAGTGGGACGGCTTTCCTCACTGGTCTGCGGACGTTGCTGCATTACTGCTTCCATTTGTTGTAGTCTCTGCTCTTGCTTCTGTAACAGGTCTATGAAGCGGGCCTCAGATTGCTGCTGGGCTTGTTGATGAGCTTGCTGCTGGGCTGCAAGGCTCCTTTGCAAACCTGCATTTGTCTGCTGTTGATTGGCATTTGCTAGAGCCAGCTGTTTCAGTATCTCCTCCATGCTGGCTTAAAAAAAACTGCCCGCATTCTCCACCAACTGTGAGGGGGGTTAACTCGGTAGCGGGTGTGTGTGACCCCCTGGTTGGGCTCCCCACACAAAAACAGGGCCAGCAGACGGAGGTTGTGGTTTTCAAAATCAAAAGGTGCGGTTTATTTCTCTATGTACAGTGACAAAAACACAGCAAAGCCAAAAAGAAACAAACAAAATAAATCCTGGTCAGTTTGACCTCTGACTAAACATGCAGGTTTCCTAAACTAACAACTGGGATCAGCCTGGTGCTGTCCTAGTCCCTAAGTCCCTGGTTTAGTAAAAGTCCAAACAAATAGCCACACAGGCTTTGCCTCACCGCACAGGGGTTCACTCTCCCTAGACAGTCCACACAGGTCTGGTTCCAGGCATGAGCTAACACCTAATGAATCTGGGAGTTTTTATAGAGGCCTTAAACGAACTGACAGGCTTCAGCTGGTCTCATCAACTCCCTGCCTCACGACGCCCAGCACTCTCCCTAGAGGTATGAGTCATTCATGAGCCCACTAGCCTCAGCTGGGCTTCATCAACTCCCTAGTTGTATAAGTCGGCATAAAGCCTGAATCTGGGAGAAATATATCTACCCCCCTGGATGCAACCAGGTGACTTTACCTTCCTGCTGTCACAATATATATATATATATATATATATATATATATATATATATATACAGTATATAGAGAGAGAGAGAGAGACACACGCACACACCGATCAGCTATAACATTATGACCACTGACAGGTAAAGGAAATGTCTTATTACAATGACATCGGAAAATCGGTGGGATATATTAGGCAGAAAGTGAACATGTTGTCCATGAAGTTGATGTGGTAAAAGCAGAAAAAAATAGGCATTGCAGTTTGTTATATATGGGGCTGTGAAGACTCATGTCCACAGCCAAAAGCTTCTACAATGGTCATATGAACATCAGAACTGGACAATAGAGTAATGGAAGAAGGTGGCCTGGTCTGATAAATCATGTTTTCTTTTACATCATGTGGATGGCCGGGTGTGTGTGCATCACTTAGATGGGGAAGAGATGGCACCAAGATGTAGTATAAGAAGGCAAGTTGGCAGAGGCAGTGTGATGCTTTGGGCAATGTTCTGCAGGGAAACTTGCTATTCATGCGGATGTTACTTTGGTGTCCATGCCTCAATGGGTCCCTGTTTTAGCAAAAGGGGGCTATACTCGTGTAGCGACCTCACCCTTTACTCCCTTCTGACTCTTGGCTCTTGTCTAGGGGACCAGGGAGGAGAGTGTGGCGCACCACCAGCTCACACCATACTGTATGCAAAGATAGAGCTAATCAAACTGTACCTTCGGGTCTGTGTTTCCATCCAGAGCCAAACCTTCCCCTGAGAATGATTTCCCACCGTCTATGTAGGTGGAGGTAGGACCCTTAACTCCCAGTAAGTTACTGTCCACAACACTGAAAGTCCAACACATATTTATTCGTAGCAATAAACAGTCTCTGTGAGAGCAGACAGGTTGTAACACATTCAGTTCAGACAAGGTGAGGGGGAGGAAGGTCCAGGCACAAACTTTAAACTTGGTTCTCTCCTGTTCTGGATATCACCAACAGGCTTGACACACAGTCGCTGCCACCGACCGTGAGAACTTGAACTACCTTCCAGAAGCGATGGCCCCTGTCAGGGAAAGGACATCCATCCAAACGGTCACCAGAGGCCCCACCGTCACCAGCGAATGCTGCACCAGGTCTTCGGATAGGGTTACTTCCCTGGCCTCCCTGTCCTAGATTTGGGCGTCCACACCGGGGGACACCCTAGGAGTCCTCGATCCCCTGTGGAACCCAGTCGAAGGTACTGGGCCCCAGGCCTACCGAAAGTACCTCACCCCAGACCGAAGGTGTCTGGGGCGAGACCGCAGCTCCGTCTCCGGGCCTAGGGCACCCGGAGACCACCATCACTCACTCCAAGGCTGAAGGTGCCAGGGCGTGGACCCCGAGCGGAAGACGTCTGCCCCCTTTATACCCTCCCACAACAGGCACAGCAGGTTCCCCGCCCCGCTGTACTACTGCCGCGAGAGGACACAAAGGGCACAGCCCTCCAATGGTGGTTCAACCTCGGTCTATGGTGACAGCGCCACCTATAAACCCCAGGGAACTGGACACTATTGATATTCCCCACTGGCATAAATTGGTCCATGGATCCTAACTTGATTGAAGTTCTCCTGCAGAGGGGAAAAGAACACATTATCTACACAGTATGTGATTTGGAATGAACAGGCTCCCCCTAGAGCTGTGGTTCTCAACTCCTGTCCTCGGGACCCACTAACAGGCCAGGTTTGCAAGATAACTGAAATACATCACAGGTGATATCATTTGCTGCTCAGTGATTGCAGTATTCTAATCTGCATCTCCCCCAGGTAATACATAAAATGTGGCCTGTTAGTGGGTCCTGAGGACAGGAGTTGAGAACCACTGCCCTAGAGGAAACCCCTTTCTTCCAAAAATGAAGTGTGGTGTGTGTGACCATCGTTGCGCAACACCCCCACCTAGTGGCAGTGTCGCGATATAAAACTATTTTTCCTGCTCAGGAACCTCTTCATCTGTACTTTGGCCCTGACTCAACTACACCCCAAAGTCTTAGTGTCCTTGCGGTGGAGAAAGAAAAGGGAGAAACAAAAAAAACAAACTGCTCCCAATTCTTCCAAAAGTAGGCCTCCTTTCTTTCGGGTTAGAGAGTCCCTGAGTTCCGGCAAAGGCACTCCGGAATGTTCAGCAACAAAAACACAGGAGTCTATTCTCCTACAGATAGAACCTTGGGTGCGGCAGTATCAGGGGTTTCAAATATTTGTCGAAAGTCTCCATATGGTATTCAACATCATCCCCTTCCTTTCGGCAAATAACTACCCTGTCCGCGTGGATGTGCCGACCCAACATCCATGCAGCTTTACAGTCCTTGAATCTTTTTGAGGCTGTAGGAGAACAGGAAAGGTATCTGCTGGCCTGAGGTACTTTAATGTGAGTCCAGATGAAATCATCGTACCACCGCTGCCTGCAGGCATCCACTTCATACAAAAGTTCTTTGGGCAAGTACGGGTACTCCCACCCATACTCGCTGGTGACCTTCTGGCCGAAAAGTCTTTGTAGCCGGGAAAAAGGTGGCATTGTAGTGCGGTCTCCCTCACCAGGCAAGACAAGAGCATCCGGATGCCGAGGTGCTTTCACCACCTCAAGGTCAGGCATAGGGGCCCGCAACGGCACTCGCTTCTCCACAGCAGCAAGCGTAGGCGACTCCGTGGGCAGAAGGGCAGGCAGGGGACCGGATCCCTCCTCAGGCACCGAGGCCTCCACCCGGGGTGTACTATCCCCAGTGAACATAGGTGGGTCCCTTCTGACACGGGACGAGGACAGGGGGATTTTGTCCCAGCCCTTCCGTTCAAAAAGCTCATCAATTTTGGCGTCGTCTCCCGCATCGGAGACCGACTCCAGGTCGGAGGTGTCACATTCCTCTGCAGGCCTGTAACTCCGTGTGGATGTGGAGTTACCCCCTCCGATGGGCTCCCCGACACCTCCAACCAAACAGCAAGTCCCGCTCCCCGGCTTACCTCGGCCTATACTTGAACAAGGATGTCCGGGACTTTTCCCTTGGCATCCATCCAGGCCAGGCAAGCGCTGGGGCGTAGCTCCATCACGGCCGCAGGAAGCCTTGACAAGAGCGATCTTCCTCTTTGGCGGTGGGAGTAGGGACTCCGAGGTGACCGAAACAGCATCTTCTGATTTTTTCTCTCTCCAAACTTTTACTTGCGACTTTCTCCAAAGTCTCTACAGTGCGCATAGGGGTGGCTGTACAAGCTCTGACTTCTCCTTCAAGAATGGTGGCGCCCGTGATACAGTTGAGGTGGAAGGCCCGAGGCCTTTCTGTGGGTTGCTCCACCTCGAAAATGAACTCTTTACAGGCCTCGCATTGCCCACATGGCTTCAGATAAACCACCAGTCCCGAACAGCCGGGACAAATCACACTGAGAGTCTCAACGTCCTTACATACGTACAGGGCGAATCAACCCCGGGGCTTGAGCCTGACCCCCGTATCCGTCAGCGAAGCAGCAAACTACGTCATCCTCGTGGCTGTAGAAGTAGGAACCGGAGCCCATGAGGTATTAGTAGTGAACATACTGACTGTTTTCTGCTCCAACGCACACTGCTCACTTTGCGCCAAAGTCCCCACGTGCAACTCCTCACATGGCCAGACTCCTACTGGTGCAAAGCATCGGTTCGCGGGCTTTCTTTTGGTCACGCCCACGAACTGTGCAGTCAGGGTGTGCCTCGTGGCGCAATGGCCAATATGGCCGACCTCCTCGGAACTCCTCTGGGCAGCAAAGTTCAAACTCTGAGGGTTTTGGCTCCATTACGTAAACACACATCCCGGACGAGCCCCCACGTGTATTGACCTCACCCTTTACTCCCTTCTGACTCTTGGCTCTTGTCTAGGGGACCAGGGAGGAGATTGTGGCACACCACCAGCTCACACCATACTGTATGCAAAGATGGAGCTAATCAAACTGTATCTTCGGGTCTGTGTTTCCATCCAGAGCCAAACCTTCCCCTGAGAATGATTTCCCACCGTCCATGCAGGTAAAGGTAAGTTACTGTCCACACCACTGAAAGTCCAACACTTATTTACACTTATTTATTCGTAGCAATAAACAGTCTCTGTGAGAGCAGATAGGTTGTAACACATTCAGTTCAGACAAGGTGAGGGGGAGGAAGGTCCAGACACAAACTTTAAACTTGGTTCTCTCCTGTTCTGGATATCACCAACAGGCTTGACACACAGTCGCTGCCACCGACCGTGAGAACTTGAATTACCTTCCAGAAGCGATGGCCCCTGTCAGGAAAAGGACATGCATCCAAACGGTCACCAGAGGCCCCACCGTCACCAGCGAATGCTGCACCAGGTCTTCGGATAGGGTTACCTCCCTGGCCTCCCCGTCCTAGATCCGGGCGTCCACACCGGGGGACATCCTAGGAGTCCTCGATCCCCTGAAGGTACTGGGCCCCAAGCCTCCCGAAAGTACCTCACCCCAGACCGAAGGTGTCTGGGGCGAGACCGCAGCTCCGTCTCCGGGCCTAGGGCACCCGGAGACCACCATCACTCACTTCCAGGCTGAAGGTGCCCGGGCGTGGACCCTGAGCGGAAGACGTCTGCCCCCTTTATACCCTCCCACAACAGGCACAGCAGGTTCCCCGCCCCGCTGTACTACTGCCGCGAGAGGACACAAAGGGCACAACCCTCCAATGGTGGTTCAACCTCGGTCTATGGTGACAGCGCCACCTATAGACCCCAGGGAACTGGACACCATTGATATTCCCCACTGGCATAAATTGGTCCATGGATCCTAACAATTATTGCATCTGAGCCTGTTACCACTCAGATGCTTCCCCTAAATATGAACACCCGCTACACTCAATATTAGGTGGGTGGTCATAATGTTATGGCTGGTCTGTGTATACTGTATGTGTTTATATTACCATTTTATTTATAAGAGATGTAAAGCCTGCACTGCAGTGGTTATCCTGCAGATAAGCTTTAATCCATCTTGGTCTCTGGAGGGTGATCAGTAGGTGGTGGTCAATATAGTCTAATCCTGCAGCTGTTTAAAGTGATTGTGTTAGCACAAAGTAAGAAATACTTTTTAACTTTGTGGCTGATTGATTTCAACCTACAGATACTTTAATAAATTTTTACTGTTACCTTTAAAACACATAAAAATAATGCTTGTAGCACAAAAAATCATTAATTTTGTATTCAGGTGATCAGCAATTATATTTGTCAAAAGAAAGATAATGTGTTTATTTTAGGTTGACACTCAGATTTGCAAAAATGTATTTATTATTATAGCTAAGGTTGTTTCAGTGCACTGACACAAGGCCCCATTTTACAGTGAAAAGTATGACCGTTGAAATGGCAGTAAGCTAAGTGATAAAGAAAAAAATTGTTATTATCTTTCACTGCTCTGGCTGAACTCTGATTAGCTGTTTGAGACTACTACACATTTTTCTGCCTTAATAAAAGAAAAATCCAACGCAATAAGACCCCTTTCACACTGAGCCGCCCATAGCGTCGGCGTAAAATGCCGCTATTTTTACCGCCGACGCTTTGGGCGGATTTGCGGCGCATTTCGGCCGCTAGCGGGGCGTTTTTAACCCCCGCTAGCGGACGAGAAAGGGTTAAAACCGCCCGCAATGCGCTTGCCGGCGGTATAGCCGCGCTGTCCCATTGATTTCAATGGGCAGGAGCAGTGTAGGAGCGGTAAACACACCGCTCCTTGACCGCTCCAAAGATGCTAGCAGGACTTTTTTTACCGTCCTGCTAACGCAACGCTCCAGTGTGAAAGCCCTCGGGCTTTCACACTGGAGTGAATGGAGCAGCTGTTTAGCAGCGGTTTGCAGGCGCTATTTTTAACGCTATAGCGCATGCAAAATGCTCCAGTGTGAAAGGGGTCTAATGGTATTCAGATTTAGGGCCCATTCACACTATGTGCAAGTGCATTTAAGCAAAGCATTTTGTGCATTAAGGCAGCCCATTCATTTTGTAAGGGTTGTCAGGCACCTTGACACACAAAAGGTGATACTGTACTAGTGCATTAGAGTGCCATTCACACTGTGTGCAAGTGCGTTAAAGCAAACCAAAATTGTATATTAAAGCATTGGACATTTAGAAAACATGCAAAACTTTAACATGACCATGGCATGTGCATTGGTATATGTTGCCAGCTACAGTACTAAAGATGCCATTTAATTAATAACAAACTTAAAGTCCCAGAAAGTTGACAAGACCCTCCTAAACAAACATTTTTCATTCTACTATCTTGAAACACAGTATCAGCTTGGATGACCTCTAGACTCCCTAATACCTCATTGTAACACACAAAAACAGGCCACAACCATGCATACCAAGCAGAGGCGTATCTAGCGAAAATGGCGCCTATGGCAAGCACTGAAAATGCGCCCCTTTTAAAACATTTGAAACCCTACTTTCAGATAATGCTGTCAGTATATACAGTTATATAGGGAGAACAGTATGCATGCCACCCCCATGTCCGAAAAATGATTTAAGATGATCTCTGGCCCAAAATCTGCCAAGAGCTGGACAGGACTGAATGGATGTATACATAGATATGTGTAGGGTCCTCTAGGATTGTAGGGTCAGTGTAGAATGTGATCAGCCATGTACACTGCCAGTCTGTACACAGGGTACAATTCACCTACCTGCATGTGTTTGGAGTGGGAGAGGAACCCCACAGGGAGAACATGCAAACTCCATGCAGCTAGTGTGCTGGGCAGGAGTGAAGCCTTATATATATATATATATATATATATATATATATATATATAGAGCATGTAGAGTCCAGAGGCATGCCCAGGATGCAGGCCAACCATAAAATGTCAAGGACAACATAAAGCAGACAGGCAGTGTCAGCAGGCATGGCCGGCCACCTATCCCCCATGTTAGTGTAGAAATGGAAGGAGAGGCACTTACCTAGGAGGAGCAGTCTATGGGTCTGCTTGTACTCCCTCTTCTGCTCCTTCAGTACCCGATCTATGCTCTTGCTGACTTTCTTGGCCTCCTTCTCCTCCAGTCAGAGTTTGTCCCATCCCTTCTGCAGAGAATGTTGCTGTTGATGGTGCACCTGCTGGCCCTTGCTGGGCTTGTGCTGCTGCTTATTGCTGTCCCCAGTGCCGCTGGTGCTATCTCCCCAGTTCTGCAGTAGTAGAAGCAGCCCGTCTGGAACTTTCCCCTCTCTAGTCGGTTTACAGAGCTCCCCCCCCCCCTGAGCTGCTGCTGTGATCCTCAGGTCCCTGGCTCTCATAGGCACTAACAGCTCCAGGGGGCTGCTCGGTGTCCGAGTTGGTGGGGACGTTGGAGATGGAGCCGCTAGAATCACCGAACAGCCATGGTCGGAGGCTGTAGCAGAGGCCCATGGCTCAGGAGATGTACACGTGCTGGAGCTCGGCAATCAATCAAGGGATCTTCCTCAGCGACGGCGACCTCACCTCACGTGACGTCACCGACCCGCTCGCGCTCGGGGAGAAGATGGAAGCAGGCTCCAGGGGAGGGCTGGCAGCCTTAGGCCTGGGGGGCAAGTCCAGTCAAGTGGCCCATTGAACCATCAATGCAGCCTGATCAGTGCCCATTAACGTAGCCTCACCAGTGCAGACAGTGCCCATCAGTGCAGCCTGATCAGTGCAGACAGTGCCCATCAGTGCAGCCTCACCAGTGCAGACAGTGGCCATCAGTGCAGCCTCACCAGTGCAGACAGTGCCCATCAGTGCAGCCTGATCAGTGCCCATCAGTGCAGCCTGATCAGTGCAGCTTTATCAGAGCCCATCAATGCAGCCTCACCAGTGCAGACAGTGCCCATCGGTGCAGACTGATCAGTGCCCATCAACGCAGGCTGATCAGTGCCCATCAACGCAGACTGATCAGTGCCCATCAATGCAGCTTCACCAGTGCCCATCAATGCAGCCTCACCAGTGCCCATCAATGCAGCCTCACCAATGCCCATCAATGCAGCCTCATTGGTACCCATCAATGCAGCCTCACCAGTGCCCATTAGTGCAGTCTCGCCAGTACCCATCAGCACAGCCTCACCAGTGCCCGACAATGCAGCCTCACCAGTGCAGCTTATCAGTGGCCAACAGTGCGGCCTCATCAGTGCCCATCAGTGTAGCATATCAGTGCCGCTTAAGGCTACTTTCACACTGAGGCGCTTTGCAGGTGCTATAGTGCTAAAAATAGCGCCTGCAAAGTGCCCTGAAAGAGCCTCTCCTTTCACTCCAGTGTGAAAGCCTGAAGGCTTTCACACTGGAGCGGTGCACTGGCAGGACGGTAAAAAAAGTCCTGCAAGCCGCATCTTTGAGGCGCTGGGAGCGGTGTATACACCGCTCCTACAGCGCCCCTGCCCATTGGAATCAATGGGCAGCGCTGCCGAGCCGCCAACAAAGAGCCGCTGCATCGGCGCTTTTAAGACTTTTTTGGCCGCTAGCGGGGGTTAAACCCTGCTAGCAGCCAAATAGTGCCGCAAAAACGACAGTAAAGCGCTGCTAAATATAGCAGTGCTTTACCGCTGATGCCTCAGTGTAAAAGTAGCCTTAGAGTGCCGCCTAATCAGTGGCAATGAGTGCAGCCTCAACCTCCTTAATGAGTTTGCATTGATTTCAGAATACATGGAACACTTTGCACATGCTGAACTCAATGCAACTCGTTAAACAGACCACATTCATTGAAAGTTCATTAATATACAGATCATGATTTTGCAATAAAGTGATTCATGCTGCAAACTCATTAAACAGTCCACCTTCAGTGAAAGTTCATGTACTGCAAAGTTTGCAAAACATGAACTTTCACTGAAGGGAGACTGTTGAGTTTGCAAAATGGATCACTTTATTGCAAAATCATGATCTGACTGTGTATCATCATAAGAGTAATTTATTACATTTTACCTTCTGACCTTGCCAGGGGGTTCTCCTCGTGCTTCTCTCTCCTCCTCCTCCTGTCATCAGACAGACCCCTCCCCAAGAGAGGATGCAGTGGACCACAGCCGCACGGAGAGGGTGGGCGGAGCTATAGGCTCCGCCTCCGCCAGTCGAATATGTCGGCTGCTAATGGAGGAGGCCGCTCTGTACTACCCCCCCGACCTCGGCCCCGCCCCCCGCATACACATTCACAATACTTGCAACTAGTACCGCCGCACTGCACAGCCACAGACAGAAAAAAAAAAAGTAAATACAGGCTAAGGCAGCGCGGCCGTTTTATCAATAAGGTAGGCTTCCTGGGGGGAAATCTCCACCCATCCCCACGCCCAGTCCACCAGCGCAGAGGAGGAAAGCTCCGCCTCCGCCAGTTAGCCGAATGACGGTCTGGAGATGCAGTGGACGGTCCCACTCATCTATAAGCATGGGGGCGCCCGCGCCTGTCACTCTCCATAACACTGCCATCCAGATCCAGCCAAGTAAGAGTGAAGTGCTGTGCCGCCGCCGGGGGCTATAGTGCGGGAGGCGGCCCGCAGGAGGACAGGTGCGGATGGGAATTATTTTTTTTCGTTTAGTTTATTTTGCCGCCCCCCCCCCCCCAGGGCGCCCATGGCACTTGCCATGGAGTGCCATACCCTGGATACGCCACTGATACCAAGAATAAAGCAGACAGCAACTTGTTCTATAACATCTTTCTGCAAAGTCATTCTAGCAGGCGAAACTGTTTTTTTTTTATATAAAGAATCTAACATTAACTTATAAGCAATTAGCAATCTAATTTAATCTTTGGTAAACACAGCCTTGATATATATTGACCCTGGGTTATAGGCCCCTTCCGGTGATTGGACATTGGCAAATCTTTAAAGGACACGCCCCTGTAACCCTACCCAGCTCCATGGGTCCTTAGTTTTTTTGCTATTTTCCTAAAATTGATGGACCTCTTCTCCCTTACGGAAAAATCACTTTTAGCTTAACTAGTTTATTATTTTACCTTGGATTCTTCGATCGACTATTTAATCAAGCTACTTAGTGTCTTTTAATACCACAATAGAAGCAGTGCATTCGGATTTGTACAACCTTGGTAAGACCTTGGGAGCAGTTCCTAGAACCTACAATTGCCTGTAATGTTGCTTTGGACAATAAATCTTGCATGCATGCATGCTCATCTCTGCACTTGGTACAATGCGTGTAGTTATACGCAGGGTGCTTTTTAGGTCTAGAGCTGTCGTCCATCCCTATGGAACCCAGACCTTGACGGCCCCTTCAGGGATATACCCAACATGACAGGCTAAGCCTGGACCCTATAGGAACGAGTGACATGGACAGGGAAGACAGGTTCACCTGTGTTACTGTAGCCCATAGCAATTATAAGACATACTGTATTTCCATTTCTTTACACTGCATTATGTGTATCCAGAATAGTATGTGTTTACACATTACAACTATCAGGCAAACAACAATGTGTTTGGAATTTATTCACTTTTACTGTGTAAACTTTCAAACTTGGCACTAAAATTCTACTACTCGGAGGTGAATGACTAGGTGTTACATTACACCATAAGTTGCACATCCCGGTCACGTCACTTCCGGCCACTTCCGGTTTCGTACATCACGGCGGTGGAACGCACGCCGGACCCATTAGCGAAAGCTGAACAGCTGCCACACTCCAAGCCTGGTGTTACATGTTTTATCCCTAGTGCCAGGAGAAGACACCAACAAATGTACACTCGGCTTTACTCGGCTCCTCTCGCAGTCCTGCCCATCTCTGACTGCGCCGCTGACATAGAGAAAGCCGAGTGTACTTCGGCTAGTCTCGGCTCCTCTCGCAGTCCTGCCCCTGACTGTGAGCAGAGCCGAGTCTAGCCGAAGTACAATCGGCTTTCTCTGTCAGTGGCGCAGTCAGTGGAGATGGGCGGGACTGCGAGAGGAGCCGAGTCTAGCCGAAGAACACTCGGCCCCGCTCGCTCCTCTCCACAGAAATCGGCGCCAAATTTAAAAAAACGCCGAGACTGACAAGATTGCAAAGGCACTGGGCAAGGCTGCAGATGGACAGATAGACACTGGGCAAGGCTGCAGATGGGCAGATGGACACTGGGCAAGGCTGCAGATGGGCAGATGGACACTGGGCAAGGCTGCAGATGGACAGATGGACACTGGGCAAGGCTGCAGATGGACAGATGGACACTGGGCAAGGCTGCAGATGGACAGATGGACACTGGGCAAGGCTGCATGCTGCATTTAAATGTAAGTTTTTTTTCCTTGAATTTCCCTCCTAAAAGTTTTTTTCCTTAAAATTCCCTCCTAAACTTGGGGTGCGTGTTATACGCCGGCGCGTGTTATACGCCGATAAATACGGTATATGAATAATCTAAAACCCCAGTTCGCCTTGATGGTCAAACAGATGATATCTGAATGGACCACACAGACAATTGACCAATTTCAGGAAACTTTAATACAGAAAGAAGCAGCAGGATGTTTAAATGTAATAAGAGAGAAAGCAGTGAGTATCAGGCAGGATGGCAGTTATGGATTTGTTCAAGACCTTCGAGCTGTAAATAACCTGGTGTGCGCCTATAGTGCCTGCTGTGCCATCACTCCTTACCTCCATACCACCCGATGCAGAGTATTTTTCTGTGATTGATTTAACAAATGTACTTTTTAGCGCCCTTGTGGATGAGGAGACACAGCCAACCCTTGCTTTCTGTTTTTTAAAAACAATTTTTTTTGCCAGATGACATGGTGTCATGGGTTATGTTGACCCTGTAGTCTACTCAGTTGTGCTCCAGGCCACATTGCGGTCCTGGACTCCCTGCCATCATTCTGTCCTACTCCAATATGTTGATTGATATGTAACCCAAGCCAGGTAGCCTGTAAAGAGAATGGTTCAGATCTGCTACATTGGTTGGCAGATAATGGTCATAAAGTTTCCAAAAAGAAACTTCAATGGTGTCAGGAAACTGTTGAATGCCTTGGTTTTGTACTCACAAAAGGTGAAAGGAAAGTCAGTCACGAGCTGCGGCTCTCCGTGGGTTTAGCCCCCCCACAGACAAAAAAGGATATGCTGTCCTTTCTTGGCATGATTGGTTACCTGACTGTTCCTACTATGATAATCTCTTGAGACAAACCACAGGTACTGACATACCAGATTGTATAAAATGCAATGATGAAATGTACAATGCTATTGTATACCTCAAAACATCTATGATAACAGCTCCTGGTCTTGGTCTCTGAGTATAGCAAAGGGTTTTACCTATTTGTTGGGACAACTGTAAAACCATGACGGGAGTCCTAGCGCAAAAACATGGGAGGCAAAGTGCGCCCTATAATTTTTCCCCAAGGGTTGTGCCTATGCCAGTGCAGGGCATGCTGGTTTGTCTCAGAGCTCTGGTATCCTGTGCGATGGTGGTGGAAATGGCTACATCATTCACTCTAGGACATGCCACCACACTACACTGTAGGGCACATACAGGGCAACAGGATGACATAGCCAAAGGAAATGCTTTATCTGACGAGACAGCAAGAGAGGCAGCATCCACACAGCCAGCAGACATCCAAATGCCATTGCTCTCACCTGAAATCCCACTTCTAGATCAAACATTGCATGAACTCCAGACATACGCTACAGACAAAGATATCCAACAATGGAATTCAATAGGTGTGCAGACAAGCCCAGAAACTGGCCTTGTCTGCCAAGAGGGGAGACCATGTATCCCTGTAGCCAGCACACCCATTTTTATTTCACAATACCATGGGATAGGTCACAGAGGGTGGAAAGTCACATGTGAACTTTTGGATAAGGATTTTTACATTCCAGGTCTTCCCTCTCTGGTTGAGGCATGTGTTTCCAGATGCATCACATGCATTCGGAATAATCCCAGGAACCCTCACAAGGCAAAACATGAACATCTGATATATCCATCTACACCATTCACTCATTTACAAATTGATTTTACACACATGCCTAAACTAGGTAAAAGACAGGAATATTTGCTAGTAATAGTGGACATGTTCTCAAGATGGATAGAAGTGTTTGTAACAACAAAGGAAGATGCACAAACAGTAGTAAGAATTCTCACACAGGAAATCATTCCCAGATGGGGTTGCCCACTTCAGATCAACTCAGACAATGGTCCTGCATTTGTGGCCAAACACTGAAAATAGAATGGAAGTTTCATATTCCTTACCACCCCCAGAGTTCAGGTATAGTGGAAAGGATGAACAGAACCATTAAAGATAAGATCAGGAAAGCCACTGGAGGTATGTATGCAAATTGGAAGAAGGTCCTACCAGCTGTACTAGCCGAGGTAAGAATGACACCCTCTAAAAAAACAGGAAACTCCCCTTTTGAAGTCTTAATGGGTAGGCCATTCCCCACCCCATGGGCCAGACAGCCACTTATGTTAGAAAAAGGGGACCTAGATCTTATTCAGAAAGAATATGTAAAAAAACTTATTGAAACTTTAGATCAAGTTGAAAGGAATGCTTGCACCTCTCCTTGTTTCTTCACAGGAACCAACACACCCTTTGACCCGCACCAAGAAGCAGGAGTATCTCTTGGACCCCCAACCACAGTGATCGCAGTGACTCGCACAGCCATTCTGGTGGAAACACAACAGGCCTTGATCCATGCCAGTGGTGTAAAGAAAGTGGACCAAACACCTAAGAAGCAAGCCAAGGAAAATTGAAGCAGTTGGTCAAGGCTCTAACCAAGATGACGTCACTTATTTCACCACAGACTTCTGGGAAGGCCTTGTGCCTCTTATGCTGGGCTGCCCTGATCGTGTTCCTGCCAACTTGGCTGATAACTAACTGTATTTATCATCCTGAAGATTTGGGACACATAAAGAGTATTTGTGGAGCCTCTAACACTCCACAACAGAATAATATGAATAATACACATGACAGACACAAGAGAAATGAAAACTCAGAAAGTTATACTGATAAAACGTTATTATTGAAGTTTAAATATGCCTATGCACAGAAATCAGTATATGAAAAATGTTGGATATGTAGTAAAATGACACCCCTCCACCGTTAGTATTCCTCTCATGGCTGTACCTTTTAAATATCACAAATGTGCTAAATGTGAAATACAATGATAATTAGAACTGAAGAAGATGACCCCAGGGAAGAGATAGAGTGTTATCAGATTGTCAGATTAGCAGATTTGTATGATGCCAAGATGGGTGATATGAATGAGTAAAGATATGTATCCACATACACCCTAAGAAGAGCTTTACTCCACATAGATGTGAAGTAGTACTGTGGACCCTCTGGTATCATACTAAGTAGAGAAGATATGGTAGTGACCCCACCATAGGGGTCTGATAATGTTGAGATTATATATATATATATATATATATATATATATATATATATATGAATAGACTTAATGAAAAGGTTGAATAATTACACTGGAATCATTGATGAAATAATGGAAAAGAATTCTGATGATATTACTAAATTAAATATAGAAACTAGAGCAATTAGAAAACAATTAGAACTACACGAGTTAGCCATAGAAAGCATGAGTGCTGCTGTAACTGGGTTATGTGAGAACACAGAAGATTATGAGTGTTGTACTTGGTTTCATAACACAAGTATTGAGGTACCAGATTATTATGATATAATTGCACAACACCGAAAGGAAGTAAGCAAATTACAAGATGAAGCTAGAAATATTGCCAAGACATGGGATCCTTTTGCAAACCTAACTTCTGGAGTAGGAATACTGAAATGGTTAAAAATTGCTGCCATAACCATTATTATGATAGAAGAAAGATTACATAACTGTGAAAGGTAGATGAGACATATATGAAATTGTCTCAAAGAGAGGATTGTAAAGGGAACATGGCATGACAACCTCTTTTTGAGTTCAGGATGCCATGTCATGGGTTAAAGAAAAGGTTTTAAAGAATTCACAAGTTTCTGTTGCTTCTTACCTTTCACCTAGTTATTCATGTATGTATAGATTTTGCCTTGGCTTATGTTTGTTTAAGATAAGTTAAGTATAGTTCTACCGACACCTGTGTAAACACAGAAAGCATACATTTATACCACATATGTTGAAGTTCACATCTATGTAAGATTTTTGTTACATCAGCGAAATATTACCTGAACCTTGTAACACGTACTAGCTAATAGGAAATTATTAACCTGAATTTGTATCATGTGAACTCCTCCTATCCTCAGTTTTGTTCCCTAGAACTGCATAAATACCAAGATGTTAAGCTGATTAAACTAGACATCATTTGAGCACATTGCAAGAGCTGTCTCCTGTGTTAATTTGATGTCTCCGGGCCTGTGGGGATAACTGAAGTCTTTTTCCTGCATTGAACTTTAAACTGCCTGGCTGGTTAGAAACAACTAAATTTACAACAATCGATACAACAGCAAGACCCTTGATTCTCTTACCTCTGCGCTTACTGACCTGCTTTTTAAGTAAAGGGGTCGTGGTGGTCTGGTGAGTTGGCTCTACACTCACTTCCCACTGGGTGATATTTCTGAAGTTTTGATCCATTGGTGGAGGTGCACAGAATTGAAGTTGGATTACTATTTCTATATGGACTTTTTTGTTTGATTAAATATTCTTTTATTGTTCACTATAATACTGTACTTGATCTCTTTTGCACTGATTAGCATTTGCACTTTATATAAGTATTTTCAATTGACATGTGAAATATTTGCAATAATTAATGATTTGCACTTTATATTGTTACAGCACAGCCAATTAGATTTATTAGCACCCTCTGTATTTTCTATATACCTCTCAACATTTAAAGATTGCACATTGTAGCGCTAAACTAATAAAATTAAATAAATGGTAAATGGACACCAAGTGAATGAACACCGTGCTCAGTGATGGATCAGAAGGCAATCATCTATACAAAAAATTATATAAAAAGTCTCTGATAGGTGAAGACAATGGAAAAGTTCATTGCAAATATATGTTGGTGCTCCCACAATCTTGAAATAAACAAGTGAAGTGAAGATAGCCACCACCGATATAGGAGAGGCTTACCGGAAACAGTGGAACCCAAAAAACATACGTTAGTAAGCTGAACCCAACAGAAAGCACTTAGCAGCAGCTCACCCTCCTGCATTTGTCTGTCGTGAGAGATTGTTTTGGGAACTACACCAGAGGATCCAGCTTTCACAGTGGTATACCATGCTTAATTGACCCTTTAAACGTATGTTTTTTGGGGTCCACTGTTTCCGGTAAGATGTTATACATTTCCTCCATGTAGCTTGCTTTGTCTAACAGAACTATGCCACCGCCTTTGTCGGCGGGGCGTATAACCAAATCCTTATTGTCACATAGGGACTTGAGGCCAATGCTAGGTAAAGGGTTATTGGAGATCTTTTTTAGTGGTAGTTTAGCCAGATCTTGGAGTACTAAATCTCTAAAAATATTTAGCGCTGGAGCAATCTGAGTGGCTGGATTAAAAAGTGAAGGGTTAGATAACCCCGAATGGACAGTACCTGACGTGGCTGCCCTCGCCACATTCCTAGTTGGATTGGAAGTAATGTAGGGTTGGATGTTAATTTTTCTGATGTACTTGTGTATATCCACAAAAGTATTAAACTTATTAAGCTTTCGTGGAGGGGCAAATTTAAGGCCCTTGTCTAAAACCATCTTTTCTTCATGGGACAGTGTGGTGCTGCTTAAGTTGAACACACCTTGACAGGTCATGTTCGACTTCTCTTTCCGCCTCTGTGACCTCCTCCCTCCTCTGGTCCCTCTCTTGTTTCAGGACCCCTTTTTCTTCTTAAAGGGTCCTCCCGAAAACCCTGATTGGGACGAGAGTTAGGATTAGATTGTTGATATCCATATGGGGGTCGGTCAAACTCCGCACTAGGATATGGGTATACTCTGTCATCGTATTGATCTTCGAGTGGAGAGTATCTATTATAAGTCGATGTTGTTGGGTAACTGTGGTGGGAGGAGTTAGGATTGTCATAAAATCTGGCCAGTGATCCCCTTTGGTATGACGCTGTGGACCTTCCGTTATCAAAGCGAGGCTTGGTTTTAAACCATTATAGCGCGGTACAACAAAGGAACCGCAGGGTTTTATTTCGGCTTAAAACGCAGAGATTTATAACATGTGAGGACTGATTCTATATACATTTAATATACTGCAAAGATACTACTATTTACTTGTGTTTTTATAACCGGAAGTGACGTAATGACGTATCCATTTCCGGTGTCATCTCTATTCAATGTGGGGTCATTATGTCTATATAAGCGGTGTGTGTATGATGGGGTCCATACCCCAGATGATGACTTATTAGTCAAAACTAGTCGGGTGGACCTATCTATACACATCACTCCAGCACCTGTACCCTTGTCTATACGCATTTATGACCATCTGAAATGTGAGTGTTCAATTTTTATTTTTATTTTAATTAAAAACCTTTCCATACGGTATCACGCTATGCAAATTTTTTTCATTCTAACACGCATGTTACACGGATACCGGACCTCTGTTTATACCCATGAATATGTGACCAACTTACTGATGCTCTGACGGATCGAGGTGGACCACCCCCCCAGATCTAGGACCAGCTGTATACATTGGGTTTAATTAACCCCTAAGCTTATCTCGACTTGGGTGGCATATACCCCTCCAAGTCCGAGACCTCTGGTAAGCCTCCTCTCAACTCACCCTTGGTGGCAGTGTTATTTAGCATCCTTTCTTCACAAGAACGATATACATCTTGTGTTGCAAGTTGTGGCACTTCTATTTTGGAACATTTCTTCTTTCTGGACTATATATAAAATATATTTCAGAGTCACTCTATTTCTGGATTTTTTTCTTCTTTTTCTGGACTTTTTTCAACCACATTTTTCAGAGTCAATCTGTATTGTTTGGAATTTTATCATTGTATAGTTTACCACATGTATAACCACATGTTAGATATATTATTGTTTTATGGTTTATCACATGTATAATCACACACCGGACACACAACTGTTTATGGTTTACTACTATACACAGATTCACAAAGATAGCGCTACACTTTTATTTACATATAAGCCAATATTTAGCCATTCCTTCCAGTGCAAAACTTGGAGAACCAAGTCCACAAAGATTTTCCCCTAAAACTTCTTCCCAATGAAGGTGTCCACACTCCAAGTCATGGGGGAACGTCTGTTACAGTTTGTCTGTCTCTTGGTCACTTATGTCTTACCTGTAGGTTCAATTGGTAGTTTCAGAGAGGTAAAAAAAAGTATTTTAAACTCTACTCCTCCGACTGTTTTCTTCTTTCAAACCAACCAAAATCTGCCCAAGGATAGTCAGACTTAAAGAATGCTCTGAACTGTCCCTGGGAGTAGTTGTTCAGGATAGACTTTTCAAACCTGTTCTTGGTATAAAAACCCAACAGGCAATCTGCAAGGTCAGTTATTATCGCTCTCAGGCAAGGGAAATACTTGGCATCTATAGACATCCATAATGTCTATATGTATATTATAATTTATCCATCTTATCTGTGGTTTGCAGTAGGAGACAATCACTTTCAGTTTGTCATCCTGCCTTCTGACCTATCCTTTGATCCTAGGGTATTCACAAAGGTATTTGTACTTATTGCACTTCTAAATACTTAGGACTGGGGTGCCCAACCTTTTGAAGAGCGAGGGCCACTAAAGCAACTTGGTGTGGATGACAGGTCACAGCTATTTATAGGCCCGATCCTCCCAGCTGGATTTTTTTTTTTAGAGGATCGGATTGGAGGTAGGTGGGCTTAAACGGACAAAAGTCTGTTTACATCTGCCACTCTGTAGAGGTGAATTGAGGGTCCGATTGGGTAGGCCTGATCGTGTGAAACTAAGACTGCTTTCACACTGATGTGCTGCGGCTTACCCACACCTATGTCTAACCTGCAGGTTAGTTGAACTTTGATATAGACTCCGCCTGTGGTAAAAGCCGGTGCTGTACAGGAAGCATCAGCTTATGGGGCCTTTTTCTTCCTCTACCACCAGCTTTATTCACAACACTGATGCTGTGGTATGATGGGTCAGCAACCTACGATCTGGGCTTGCCAACCCGCCATTCCAGAGTGGGAGGTCCCGGGCCACATCAGAGGGCTCCGCGGGCCACATGTGGCCCCCGGGCCACTGGTTTGCCACCCCTGACTTAGGACATCAAGATTACAGGTCATCTAGATGGCCTTTTCCTGAAGGACGCTTCTTCACTCCATCTACTTGCAAACAGCCACAGGACCATTCATATGCTTTAGGAACATGTAAATCTGTTGTTATATAAAGAACTTAACAATAATATATAAAATAACTTACTAATGTAATTTAATCATTAGTAAAATGCATGATAATTAATTTTCTTTATCATAACTATGTAACCTTAAATGTCTGAAGGGAAGCTAGTTGTATATGCAGCACAGAGCACTTCCTATTTTAAGACCTGCAAAAGGCCACTAACAGCACTGTGACTTGCATGACACAGGCCTCCACATAGATTTTTATGGTGCAATCCTCTCAGTTGCAAGTACAGCCAGCGGTCTAATATAAGGTGACCAGATTTTTAAAATGAAATCCGGGGACATTATTTTTTATTGGCAAATAGTAAATTATTTTATAAACATATTTTTCTCCAATGATATATGCAGTGTATGTGGTATGTGTTTATAAAATGATTGTATGATATATATGTTATTTCTCACATTTCATCCATGAGATAAATAAAAGATTTTTCTTAGAATTTTTGGGGATAGAACTACTAAATGCTAAGAAAATAAGATAGGGAAAAAAAACTTGGAGGGAGGGATGGGGTGGCAAAATTCTTATCTAATCCAGGCAGAGGCGGCTTCAGACATTTTTGACTTATAAGTGCAATGGTCAAACCTATAAATGAATATCCAGTGCAAATCAACCAATGTATTGCAATATAGTAGTGATGGTGTCACCCCCGCTGCAAAAATATTTAGAGAAATTGCAGAGCTTCAATGTGCAAATAATGGTGAAACCCCCTACATAAAATAATAATAACAGAGATGCAAATCAACCCATGTATTAGGACATAGTGATGGTGTCACCCTCTCTGCAAAAGGTAGGACTTATTGCAGAGCTGCAATGTGCAAAATCATAAACAAATGTAAAATTGATGTACATATTTTACATTTTATTATGATTATATATAGGGTGTTTCACCACTATTTGCACATTGCAGCTCTGCAATATTTCCTACAATTTGCAGAGGGGGTGACACCATCACTATTATATTGCAATACATTGGTTGATTTGCACTGGATATTCATTTATAGGTTTTACCATTGCACTTATAAGTCCATTTGTACAATTTTATAGATGAAGTGTAGGGCAGCACTGCATTTTTTGCTTTTTATTGATTTGTGTTAGATGAGGGAACCAGCTAACAAGATTCTCTTATTGCTTTTGAGATTTTTTTTGGTTGTATGGTAGTTGTTTTACTTGATTTGTTATGTCCTCTTTATACTGGTAACCACTGGCCCAGAATATTGGTGGTCAGTGTGCCCCCTGTATGCTGGTGGTCAGTGTGCCCCCTGTATGCTGGTGCTACATGCAGGGTCCAGGAGGATGCTACGTTCAGAGTGCAGGATTCAGGAGGATGCTACGCAAAGAGTGCAGGGCTCAGGAGGATGCTACGTACAGAGTGCAGGGCTCAGGAGGATGCTACGTACAGAGTGTGGGGCTCAGGTGGATGCTACGTACAGAGTGTAGGGCTCAGGAGGATGCTACGTACAGAGTATAGGGCTCAGGAGGATGCTACGTACAGAGTGTAGGGCTCAGGAGGGTTCTACGTACAGAGTGTAGAGCTCAGGAGGATGCTACATACAGAGTGCAAGGTTCAGGAATGCATTAGGTACAGAGTACAAGGTTCAGGAATGCATGTTGTACAGAGTGCAAGGTTCAGGAATGCATTATGTACAGAGTGCAAGGTTCAGGAATGCATTATGTACAGCGTACAAGGTTCAGGAATGTATTATGTACAGAGTACAAGGTTCAGGAGTGCGTTATACAGAGTGCAAGGTTCAGGAATGCATTACGTACAGAGTACAAGGTTCAGGAGTGCGTTGTACAGAGTGCAAGGTTCAGGAGTGTGTTAAACTGCAAAGATCCCGGTTAATTAAACATAGCACACTTATCTTCTAAAATCTTGATTACCAGCATACAGGAGCCGAAGCAAGAATGGCAGTATCAGATGGATCCCCCCACAGAAAATATTGAAGCAATATTTTGCTAAAAATACATTAAAAGCATTATTAGCTGACACAAGTCGTCCAGAACATGACAGTCAGACTGGTAACAGGGAAAAAACCTTGGGAATCCATCACCAGTTAAAAGAGGACCCTGCATTGGCTAACCGTAAAGGATCGGGTCACATTCAAGACCCTCTGTCTCACCCACAAGTGCACACAAGGAAACACTCCTCAATATTTTTGCGAGAAGATAAAACACTATACCCCCAAATGCATTCTCCAATCAACCAACCAAAACCTCCTCCACATCCCCAAGGCCCGCTACAAATCAAAGGGAGAACGAAGATTTGCAGTCCAAGGACCACGGCTATGGAACGCTCTACCAACGGACATCCGTATGGAAGAAAACCAACGGGCCTTCAGGAAAAAACTTAAGACCCACCTCTTCTGAGGGATCAGGTCGTCACTGGATGCAAAGCGCATTGAGGCAATTTAGTTCGCATTTGTAGCGCTATATAAGTTATTCACTCACTCACTCACTCACTCACTCACAAACACAACATAACTTACCGTATTTTCCGCACCATAAGACGCACTTTTTCCCCCCAGAAATATGGGGGAAAATGTCTCTGCGTCTTATGGTGCGAATATACGACAGGCACCACCCCCCGCCGCTGGCACCGCCCCCTGCCTCCGCTGGCACCGCCCCCCGCCCAGTGCACTTTGCGGGGGGCGGCATCTCTGCACTAAAAAAGCCTCCCCTCTGCCAAGTCCCGTCTCCCGCACACAAACCGTCCCCAGCTACAGACCCCCAGGCAGGCCTGTAGTCATGAAATAGCGGCTTGACTTGGCCGGGGACGGAGGGCGGAGACTAGCACCCCATAAGCAGCCAGTGATTGGCCGCACTCTAAGCAACTGACGGAGGCTCTGCCTACCCTCCTCCGTGACATCTAGGTTGAGCAGGCCTACTGTTAATAGTAAACACAGAAGCCTCAGTTCTGTGCTTACTAGTGACAGCCCGGAGCTCACCTCTCCCACTGGCTTCCACAGAATCTCCGAGCTGCTGCACCGAAACAACGGAGAGACAGTTGCCCGGCGGTGTGATCATGGGCAGGAGGTGGGGGGGGGAATTACATGCTGAGCTTCAGAGGTCCATATGACGACCCCATGTCTGATGATCCCATGGCTGCCACTGGCAAGTGAAAAGAGTTGCAGCCACAAGTGCTGTACACTGCGTGGGTAAAGCCAGAAAGAAGGGGGTTGGGGGGGGGCTTATGCAAAGCTGAGGAGATACAGAGGGAGCTGAGTTAAAGAGATGAAAAGCTTAGCTGTTGGGGGGTTGCAAAGATAAGCTGTAGAAAAAGGTGCAAAGGCGAGTTGTGGCCAGGGGTGCATAGGTGAATTGCAGAAGGATGGGGGGTGCAGAAGTGAGCAACAGACATGGGGTGAAGAGGTGAGTTGCAAAAAGAGGGCGCAGGGGTGAGTTGCAAAAAGAGGGCGCAGAGGTGAGTCGCAGAAAGAGGGCACAGAGGTGAGTCGCAGAAAGAGAGCGCAGGGGTGAGTCGCAGAAAGAGGGCGCAGGGGTGAGTCACAGAAAGAGGGCGCAGGGGTGAGTCGCAGAAAGAGGGAGCAGGGGTGAGTCGCAGAAAGAGGGCGCAGAGGTGAGTCGCAGAAAGAGGGCGCAGAAAGAGAGCGCAGGGGTGAGTCGCAGAAAGAGGGCGCAGGGGTGAGTCGCAGAAAGAGGGCGCAGGGGTGAGTCGCAGAAAGAGGGAGCAGGGGTGAGTCGCAGAAAGAGGACGCAGAGGTGAGTCGCAGAAAGAGGGCGCAGAAAGAAAGCGCAGGGGTGAGTCGCAGAAAGAGGGCGCAGGGGTGAGTCGCAGAAAGAGGGCGCAGGGGTGAGTCGCAGAAAGAGGGCGCAGAGGTGAGGCGCAGAAAGAGGGCGCAGGGATGAGTTGTAGACAGGGGGTGCAGATGTGAGTTGCCAAAGAGTGTGGGTGCGTAGATGTGAGTTGGAGAAGGGTGGGGGTGCAGAGGTGGGTAGTGCATGGGTGGGAATGAAGAGGTGGGTTATGGATGGGTGGGTGTGCAGATGTGAGTTATGGACAGGAGGTCAATGGTCAGTCTGCGTTTATGGCACTGGTCAGTCTGCGTTTCTGACACTGGTCAGTCTGCGTTTATGGCAATGGTCAGTCTGCGTTTATGGCAATGGTCAGTCTGCATTTATGGCAATGGTCAGTATGCGATTTTTGGCAATGGTCAGTCTGCGTTTATGGCACTGGTCAGGCTGCATTTGATGGGCTCTTGGAAAATATTTTATTACACCATTTGGTTCAGAATATTTTTTTGCTTGTTTTCCTCCTCTAAAACCTAGGTGCGTCTTATGGTCAGGTGCGTCTTATGGAGCGAAAAATACGGTACAACATTTCTGCCAAATCTAAAATGTAAAACTGTATTGAGCTAATAATTAAAGCTCTATGTGTGCCATGTGGCCTGTACAGTATGAATCAGTGGGTTGTTTATGTGACTGGAGCCACCTGGAGTTGTGCACAGGCAGCCTATGTTACACTATGTGGCTGTATGAACACATCTGCAGGTCCTAATTTGAAAGGTGTGTGGGTGCATGTGTACAGCCCCCCACATAAACAGTGGACATTTGGGGCCACTCACCCACACTTACCAGATTTAAACCTGCAGCTGTGTTCAGACAACTGCTGTGTCTCCATAGAGTAGCAGGTGGCTCCGGCCACATGAGCAAACCACTCATCCACATGGCCAGAGAACCTGTGTGAATGAGCCCTTTTTTTGGTTTTTATTTTTACAATTTTTTATTTATTTTTTTACTACTTTTAAACATTTTTATTAATGCTGTTGAACAGATGAATGAACAGGAAGTGTTATGAATTGAACACGGTGAGTCATTGGTACCGATCACTAACTATGTTCACTGAAGAAAGAGGAAAGGAAGGGGTTGGTAAATAGCACATATTTACCAACCCTCACCCCTATCCTGAAACTATCCCCCTATGTGCAGAGAGCGGAGAAGCCAAATCGGCAACAATGGCACCATCCAAATTGTTGCGACGCCACATTTGCGGCGCTGCACCAATTCTCAAAAGTAGTTTCTGTATTTTTGCCGACTTCCGGGTTCCAATTTCCATAGACATCTGTGCCGAAACCCGCACAGATGTCTCTGAAATCGCCTCTGAAGTCGGGACTGACCTATGGGAATGAAATCGTGCGGGTTCAGCTGAACTCGCACGATTTAATTCCCCCTGTCAGTGTGAACCTGGGCTCAATATCTATTGAAAAACTGTTTTAAAAATTCTGAAAAAATAAACAAAAAATTGAATTATAGTGAAATGATTAAGGCTGGGTTCACACTGGTGTGATGTGAGAAACCCTGCAAATCCTGTGTGGGTTCCTGCATCGCATCTGACTCACAGATGGTTCAAACTGGCATCTGCGAACCACTGCGGGTGTCAATAGAAAGCTAATGACACCCCAGACATGGGCGTCACCAGGGTGGGACCTGAGGGGGCCACGTCCCCCCCAATTTTACTGTGTGCCCCCCCATGTGCCCCCCCAAGTTAAGTTGTTGGTTTTAACACAAAAAATGTCCGCCAGCGCCGCGGCTATCTGAGTTTCCATCCGCGGCGCTGAATGACTGAATCAGACTCACTACAGTAACAGACGTCAGTCTGTCACGTGACGTCGCGTCTGACGGCCGCCGCTATTGATTATGGGAATTGTAGTCCGCGGCGCTGGCTACGTCGTGCTCAAGCTCCCTGCTCCAGGGGGGTGGAGTCAGTGAGTCACTGAGAAGAGCAGCGCAGCCAGCCTACCGCATGCTAACTCCCATCGCCGCGGTAGGTTAGCATGAATAATTGATCATATTTTGCCCGCCAACTCCAGTCCAGTCACAGTGCCTCTGCCACCAGTGCTGCCACAGGAAAGGTAGGTCCAAAAAACAGTAAAAATTTGCTTGCATTACCATTTATAATCTGAAATAAATAGCTGGTGGTTCTGGTGCAACAGTAACTTCAAAGATACATAAGACAGAGCTCTCATGGAGGTAACAGAAAAAATACTTAACTAATATTAGAAAAGCATGATGAAAAGATGAAGTAATATTGACTAAATAGTATATAGGAGGCTTTGTTTTTTCTTTTTGCAAAACCCAAACCAATGTGTGTTTTAGAGGTTAAAATATATATCATTGACCCCAATATATAATATTAGTTAAGTATTTTTTCTGTTACCTCCATGAGAGCTCTGTCTTATGTATCTTTGAAGTTACTGTTGTCCGGCACCAGAACCACCAGCTATTTATTTCAGATTTAGGCTCAGTTCACACTGCTGCGATGCGGGAAAGCTGCGAATCCACTGCGGGTTCCCGCATCGCAGGTTTTCCCGGCAGCAGTTCACACTGCCCTATGTGAACTGCTGGGAGTGTCAAGTAAAAGTTAATGACACCCCCAAATCAGTTAACATATCGCAGTGCGATCTGCAAACTCGGACAGGAATCGGATCGCATGGGTGTGAACACCCATGCGATCCGATTCTGCTGCGGACAAAAAAAAGGGTCCTGTGATGTGCACTTGCAGTGCGGTGCGGATCACATGCGAACTCTGACATCGCAGCAGTGTGAACCTAGCCTTAAATGTGAACTTGCGTGCGAGTCGGGTGCGATGCAGGAATCCGCAGTGGATTCGCAGTGTTCTCGCAACGCACCAGTGTAAACCGGGCCTAAGAAATATTTTTTTCAGTTTACAAAGTGCATGCAATGATAATTGATAAGGATTAAACAATAAATTGATATTTTACCATGAATGAGTTAAAATTTGCTGACAACGTAGGTGAACCGTGAATTAAGAATTCAAATTTCATATTTGTGCGTTTTGTGTGCATTGTCAGGAATATTTAATATTTGTGCGTTTCGTGTACATTGTCAGGAATATTTCATATTTGTGCGTTTCGTGTACATTGTCAGGAATATTTCATATTTGTGCGTTTCGTGTACATTGTCAGGAATATTTCATGTTAATGCGTTTCGTGTACATTGTCAGGAATATTTCATGTTAATGCGTTTCGTGTGCATTGAATTTGTCTGGAATATTTCATTTTTGTGCTTTTCATGTACATTGTCAGGAATATTTCATGTTCATGTGTTTCGTGTGCATTGAATTTGTCTGGAATATTTCATATTTGTGCGTTTCGTGTACATTGTCAGGAATATTTCATGTTCATGCGTTTCGTGTGCATACACACACACACACGTTTTATGGTTGGCCCCCCTACTTTTGTCCTTGTCCCCCCATGTGCCCCCCCTAAATATGAAAGCTAGAGACGCCACTGACCCCCAGACCGTTCTCAGATCGCAGTGCGAACTGTGAAATGGTACAGGAATAGGATCGCATGGGTGTTCACACCCAGAAGTGTTCACACCCATGCGATCTGATTCCAGTGCGGACCAAAAAAAGAGTCCTGCACCATTCTGGTGAGAAATGTGATGTGATTTAAGCCATACAGTTTGTATGGCTGAGTTTGCATCACACAGACATCGCATATGATGTGCACAGAAATGCGGTGCGAATCACATGCAATGTCTGTGTTCACACAAGTGTGAATAAATAGGACTGACCTGGAGTTATGGATACAATTGGACCATTGCTCATACTCCAGTAAGAATATTATAATGACAGATCTAAGCTATGTGTAGCGGGGTGTTGCTTTAAGGACCCAGAGACTACCGTACCCAGGGTACAGCGGGACACCCAGGGTGCATTGACCCCACGCAAGGACTGCTGGGGTGGGCTTTTTAAGAAGGGGGAGGACCGGAGAACGGTCTCTTTGGACATCGCCCGCCCAGCAAGTGGAACTCTGTGCTGAGTCTGTTGTTCCTGACAGGGCCTGAAGTTTGGGCCCTGTTTTTCCAAAGAGCCTTCTGTTTCCACTGAGGAGCCCGAGGGACGTCCTGATCCTGCTGCCTGTCTACTACTTCCAGGGGGACCGAAGACCCGGGTGTCGTGGGACCTGTGTACCGAGACGCAGCTACGGAAGACACTGACACTGACTGATCCGGTTGGGTGAGAGAGAACCTGCTCAAAGATTATTACAGGATCTCTAGGCCTTGTGTCTGTTGTTCAGGACCCCCCGTTTAGAGTCTGCATTTGCACGCCGGAGGTACAGTGCATTGAATAGCTTAGTTACTTTCTGTTATCCATCGAGTTACCACTACCTATTCCTGTGGATTACAATTTATCTTCAAAAAAGTGCACCACCATTTGCTAGCGAAGATCCTTCTCTACGGAACTTGCATATAGAACAGTCAGGCCTGACTCCTAAGTTTAGACACTGCTAGGAGCCATCTTGCCCACGAGGGAGGAGAGCTGTAAGCGGGGTTCATTAGCTGTATGTAGTGATGAGCCGAACACCCCCGGGTTCGGTTCGCACCAGAACCCGCGAACGGACCGAAAGTTCGCACGAACATTAGAACCCTATTAAATACAATGGATGCGAACGTTCGGATTCTAAAGTGCTAATTATAACGACTATTATCCATGTTATTGTCCTAAACAGAGTTTGGGAACCCGGGTTCTGCACCAGGGTACATGTATCAATGCAAAAAGAAGTTTTAAAAACTGACGTTTTCCGGGAGCAGTCATTTTAATGATGCATAAAGTGAAAAAAAAAAAGTCAAATATTCCTTTAAATATTGTACCTGGGGGGTGTCTAAAGTATGCCTGTGAAGTGCCACGTGTTTCCCGTGTTTAGAACTGTCCCTGCACAAAATTACATTTCCAAAAGAAAAAAAAGCCATTTAAAACTGCTTGCGGCTTTAATGTAATGTCTGGTCCCGGTAATATGGATGAAAATCTTTAAGAAAAATGGCATAGCTACCCCATCACACCCCCCCCCCCCTACCCCAGCCCATTACCAGCCCCTTTGGGTCTTGTATGGATATTAAGGGGAACCCCGCACACAAAATAAAAAAGGCCCTATATACTCTGAACAGCCGTATACAGGCGGTGCATACAAGACAGGGACTGTAAGTTTGTTCTTATGTAGAATCTGTTTGTAATTTTGAACAGCTACATTGTTTAAGTGTAGCTCCAGCCCAAATACCTATTTTTAAGCTTTTTGGAAAACATAGGGAAGGGTTATCACCCCTGTAACATTTGTTTTGCTGTCTGTGCCCCTGTTCAGAACATTTCACCTCACTTTGCGTCCCAATGACAACTGTTTTTGAAATGTGGTGTTTTTATTGAAACAAGGATTGGTGATAAAGCATCAGTAGAGAGGAGACACCTTTCTCCCATATTAATTCTTACAGGAGAGAATTTTCCTTCCAAGGGGTAGATTTCCTCTCACTTCCTGTTGTCTTCTTCCGTTTGCAAGTAGTAGTCGTTTGTAAGTTGGATGTTTGAAAGTAGGGACCTGCCGTATATACTCTGCAGAAATTGGCCCCTTAGGTGTTGGTGTTGGCACAACACTGTAAGCACTCACAGTTACTCTTGGTGGGTGCTGGAACGCCCTGCTGTCAACTATTATATCAGGAATTGTAATAACATATAATTGTTGAACAGTGGTAGTAAAAATTGGGCCTTTGATGGTGGTGCTGGTGCCACAACATTGTAAGGCCTGACAGTTACTCTTGGTGGGCGCAGCAATGGGCCCTGCTGTGAATTATTAGATCAATAATTATAATTGCATGCCCCTGTTGAACAGGGGCTGAAAAATTGGGCCTTTGGTGGTGGTGGTGGTGGTGGTGGTGGTGTTGACACAACACTGTAAGGCCTGACAGTTAGTCTTGGTGGGCGCAGCAATGGGCCCTGCTGTGAATTATTAGATCAATAATTATAATTGCATGCCCCTGTTGAACAGGGGCTGAAAAATTGGGCCTTTGGTGGTGGTGGTGGTGGTGGTGGTGGTGGTGTTGACACAACACTGTAAGGCCTGACAGTTACTCTTGGTGGGCGCAGCAATGGGCCCTGCTGTGAATTATTAGATCAATAATTATAATTGCATGCCCCTGTTGAACAGGGGCTGAAAAATTGGGCCTTTGGTGGTGGTGGTGGTGGTGGTGGTGTTGACACAACACTGTAAGGCCTGACAGTTACTCTTGGTGGGCGCAGCAATGGGCCCTGCTGTGAATTATTAGATCAATAATTATAATTGCATGCCCCTGTTGAACAGGGGCTGAAAAATTGGGCCTTTGGTGGTGGTGGTGGTGGTGGTGGTGGTGGTGGTGTTGACACAACACTGTAAGGCCTGACAGTTACTCTTGGTGGGCGCAGCAATGGGCCCTGCTGTGAATTATTAGATCAATAATTATAATTGCATGCCCCTGTTGAACAGGGGCTGAAAAATTGGGCCTTTGGTGGTGGTGGTGGTGGTGGTGTTGACACAACACTGTAAGGCCTGACAGTTACTCTTGGTGGGCGCAGCAATGGGCCCTGCTGTGAATTATTAGATCAATAATTATAATTGCATGCCCCTGTTGAACAGGGGCTGAAAAATTGTGCCTTAGGCACTGGTGGCACAACACTGCAACCCCTCACAGGTACTGTACTTGGAGCACAGCAATGAGGCCTGTTGCAAAGTATTGCATCAAAAATTGTAATTACACGCCCCTGTTAAACAGGGGCTGAAAAATTGGGCCTTAGCCACTGGTGGCGTCACCCATAAACCAAAATGATCTTCCAAGCTATCATCATTAATCGTATCATTGAGGAGGAGGAGGAGGATAGCCAGTCAACATAACAGCACAGGCACTCAGCATCAGCATCAGTCTTGAAGGGATGTGACATTTTAAAATCAATTAGTCTGTTATATCAGCATCAGGTGTGTGGTAGCTGGTGGTGATCCAAGACTGGTTCATCTTGATGAAAGTCAGTCGATCAACCGAGTCGGTGGACAGGCGCACCCTGTGATCCGTGACAAATCCTCCAGCAGCACTGAATGTGCGTTCTGAAAGAACGCTGGATGCAGGACAGGCCAGTAGCTCAATTGCATACTGTGCAAGCTCTGGCCAGTGATCCATCCTCAAGACCCAGTAAGCCAGAGGATTTTCGGTGGGGAAGGTGTCCAAGTCTGACCTTGCCCCTAGGTATTCCTGCACCATGTATATCAGACGCTGGCGATGGTTGCTGGAACCGATCATACTTTGGGGCTGCGGACTAAAGAATTGTCTGAACGCATCGGTCAGACGGCCACCTTCCCCACCGCTCCTTCTTTGACTGCCCGAAGCCTCAGCAACTCGTTGTCCAGGACCAGGAGTTTGTAACCTCCCAGTCTCTGGGAACGCGTTGCACAGACCTTTCTGCAAGGCCTCCCGGAGTTGTCTCATCCTCTGCTCCCTCTGCGACGGTAAGATAAGGTCCGCAACCTTACCCTTGTACCGTGGATCAAGGAGAGTGGCCAGCCAGTAATGGTCCCTCTCCTTGATCCGAAGAATACGAGGATCCTTCCGCAGACTTTGCAGGATCAGGGAGGCCATGCAGCGTAGGTTAGCTGAGGCATTCAGTCCGGAGTCCTCTGGGTCACTATGGACGACATGATCCGCAGCTACCTCCTCCCAGCCACGTACAAGTCCACTGGTTTCTTGGGACTGTAAATCATCCCTAAAAGACTGCTGCTGATGATGCTGAGTGCCAGCCTCCACCTCCATGCTGACACAATCCTCCTCCTCCTCCTCTTCCTGTGCGATGGGTGGGACAGAAGGAACACTGTCTGGGTAAAGGGGGCCTTGAGAGGCAAGGAAGTCCTCCTCTTCCTGCCTCTGTTCTGCCTCAAGTGCCCTGTCCATTATTCCACGCAGCGTGTGCTCCAACAGGTGGACAAGAGGTACAGTGTCACTGATGCATGCACTGTCACTGCTCACCATCCTCGTGGCCTCCTCAAATGGTGCCAGGACAGTGCATGCATCCCTGATCATGCCCAACTGGCGTGGTGAAAAAAACCCGAGCTCCCCTGACCCTGTCCTGGTGCCGTAGTCGCACAGGTACTCATTGATGGCCCTCTGCTGCGTGTGCAACCGCTGCAGCATGGCCAACGTTGAGTTCCACCTGGTGGGCATGTCACATATAAGGCGGTTCTTGGGCAGGTTCAACTCCTTTTGCAGCTCAGCCAGGCGAGCACTGGCATTATAAGATCTGCGGAAATGCACACAGACTTTCCTGGCCTGCCTCAGGACATCCTGTAAGCCCGGGTACCTGCCCAAGAACCGCTGCACCACCAGGTTAAGGACGTGAGCCATACAGGGCACATGGGTCAGTTGTCCCTGTCGGAGGGCGGACAGGAGGTTGGTGCCATTGTCGCAAACCACCATTCCTGGCTTAAGCTGGCGTGGTGTCAACCACCTCTCGGCCTGCCCCTGCAGAGCAGACAGGACCTCTGCCCCAGTGTGGCTCCTGTCCCCCAAACACACCAGCGCAAGCACGGCATGGCATCTTTTTGCCTGCGTACTTGCGTAGCCCCTTGAACGCCTACGGAGCACCGCTGGTTCCGAGGACAAACCACAGGAAGAGGCCATGGAGGAAGAAGAAGAGGAGGGGGTGGAGGAGAGAGGTGTGTCACAACCAGTAGTAGCATTTTGGAGGCGTGGCGGTGGAACAACCTCCAACACTACTGCACCTTGTCCTGCATCCTTCCCAGCTGCCAAAAGAGTGACCCAATGGGCCGTGAAAGAAAGGTAACGTCCCTGTCCATGCCTGCTGGACCATGAGTCAGCGGTAATATGCACCTTACCGCTGACCGCCCTGTCCAGCGAGGCCAAGACATTGCCTTCCACATGCCTGTAGAGAGCCGGAATCGCCTTCCGTGAGAAAAAGTGGCGTTTGGGAACCTGCCAGTGAGGAACCGCACATTGCACAAACTCACGGAAGGGGGCCGAGTCTACCAACTGAAAAGGCAGCAGTTGAAGCGCTAGCAATTTAGCCAAGCTAGCATTCAACCGCTGGGCATGTGGAAGGCTAGGAGTGAACTTCTTTCGACGGTCCAGCAGCTGGGGCAGGGAAATTTGCCTGCTAGAATCGGACGTCGGTGTACTGCTAGCAGAGTGGCCGCAAGTACTTGGCTGTGACACACCTAATTCTACACCTTCATTCCTCTCAGTGCAGGTTTCAGAGAGGACTGAAGGTATAGTGGGGTTGGAGATCCCAGCTGATGCGGTGCAAGGAGAGGTCCGCTTTGTTCTTTGGTGTGGGTCTTTAAGGTAGGCTTGCCAACGAGCTGCATGGCAGGTCAACATATGTCTGATCAAGCATGTGGTGCCCAAGCGGCTGATGTTTTGGCCACGCGATATACGCTTGAGACATATGTTGCAAACAGCAGCTGTGCGATCTGATGCACTCGCCTCAAAAAAGGCCCACACCAAAGAACTTTTTGAATGACGGGCAGAGGCAGCGCCCTGCACAGGCGGAGCTCTGCGGTGTGATTCCGTCGGTGTGCTGCCCATACGCTGGCCACCCAAGGGCATCCTGCCTCGTTGGAGATGTGCCTCCTCCTCATCCTCCTCCTCCTCCTCTCTCCTATTAGGCACCCACGTGGAGTCAGTGACCTCATCATCCCCTCCCTCCTCATCACTGGAGCCAATCTGGCAGTATGCTGCAGCTGCTGGAGCATGACTGCCAGATTGTTGTCCTTCTTGAGCATCCCCTCTCTCTGCTCTCACGCTACTGCCTTCCTCTAGCTGGGTATCATCATCAGATCCTTTGAAACGCTGGGCATCCTCCTGGAGGAGGACATGGTGTGTCTAGGGAAGGAGTGACTAATGATGACATTGATACCAGAGAAGAGGACGCTTTGGCAGCTGCTTTGCCAGTACCCTGAGCCTGGGTGAGAGAGGATGAGGAGGATGAGGTGGGCTTGGTCATCCACTCTACCAAGTCTTCGGCATGATGTGGCTCAACATGTCTAGCTGCCGAAAAGAAGGACAAGCGTGTCCCATGGCCATGTGCTGATGACAATGCACCGCGTCCACGACCAGCACTGTTGCCCCCAGACACAGAGCCTGCTTGCCCTCTTTTTTTGCCTCCTGACTGTCTGCCTCTCCTTGTTTGCCTTCCAGACATTTTAATGGATGGCCTGCAGGGAGATGGGAAAAACAGCAATAAGGGCTACCTTCAGGTGTATACTGTGCAGGAGGCTTAGCAACAAAGACACTGACACTGTCCCCTGCCTATCCTTCTCTGTCCCTAAACACAAGGATTTGCGATATGGTTCAGCAAGATTGGCTTAGCACAGAATAGCACACTGATAGTTTCCCTCACTGTCCTTCTCTGTCCCTACAAACAAGATTTAGCACAGAATAGCACACTGATAGTTTCCACGAGTGTCCTTCTCTGTCCCTAAACTCAAGGATTTCAAATATGGTTCAGCAAGATTGGTTTAGGACAGAATAGCACACTGACACTTTCCCTCGCTGTCCTTCTCTGTCCCTACAAACAAGATTTAGCACAGAATAGCACACTGATAGTTTCCACGAGTGTCCTTCTCTGTCCCTAAACTCAAGGATTTCAAATATGGTTCAGCAAGATTGGTTTAGAACAGAATAGCACACTGACAGTTTCCCTCACTGTCCTTCTCTGTCCCTACAAACAAGGATTAGCACAGAATAGCACACTGATAGTTTCCATGAGTCTCCTTCTCTGTCCCTAAACTCAAGGATTTCAAATATGGTTCAGCAAGATTGGTTTAGAACAGAATAGCACACTGACACTTTCCCTCACTGTCCTTCTCTGTCCCTACAAACAAGGATTAGCACAGAATAGCACACTGATAGTTTCCATGAGTCTCCTTCTCTGTCCCTAAACTCAAGGATTTCAAATATGGTTCAGCAAGATTGGTTTAGAACAGAATAGCACACTGACAGTTTCCCTCACTGTCCTTCTCTGTCCCTACAAACAAGGATTAGCACAGAATAGCACACTGATAGTTTCCACGAGTGTCCTTCTCTGTCCCTAAACTCAAGGATTTCAAATATGGTTCAGCAAGATTGGTTTAGGACAGAATAGCACGCTGACACTTTCCCTCACTGTCCTTCTCTGTCCCTACAAACAAGATTTAGCACAGAATAGCACACTGATAGTTTCCACGAGTGTCCTTCTCTGTCCCTAAACTCAAGGATTTCAAATATGGTTCAGCAAAATTGGTTTAGAACAGAATAGCACACTGACAGTTTCCCTCACTGTCCTTCTCTGTCCCTACAAACAAGGATTAACACAGAATAGCACACTGATAGTTTCCACGAGTGTCCTTCTCTGTCCCTAAACTCAAGGATTTCAAATATGGTTCAGCAAGATTGGTTTAGGACAGAATAGCACACTGACACTTTCCCTCACTGTCCTTCTCTGTCCCTACAAACAAGATTTAGCGCAGAATAGCACACTGATAGTTTCCACGAGTGTCCTTCTCTGTCCCTAAACTCAAGGATTTCAAATATGGTTCAGCAAGATTGGTTTAGAACAGAATAGCACACTGACAGTTTCCCTCACTGTCCTTCTCTGTCCCTACAAACAAGGATTAGCACAGGATAGCACACTGATAGTTTCCACGAGTGTTCTTCTCTGTCCCTAAACTCAAGGATTTCAAATATGGTTCAGCAAGATTGGTTTAGGACAGAATAGCACACTGACACTTTCCCTCACTGTCCTTCTCTGTCCCTACAAACAAGATTTAGCACAGAATAGCACACTGATAGTTTCCACGAGTGTCCTTCTCTGTCCCTAAACTCAAGGATTTCAAATATGGTTCAGCAAGATTGGTTTAGGACAGAATAGCACGCTGACACTTTCCCTCACTGTCCTTCTCTGTCCCTACAAACAAGATTTAGCACAGAATAGCACACTGATAGTTTCCACGAGTGTCCTTCTCTGTCCCTAAACTCAAGGATTTCAAATATGGTTCAGCAAAATTGGTTTAGAACAGAATAGCACACTGACAGTTTCCCTCACTGTCCTTCTCTGTCCCTACAAACAAGGATTAACACAGAATAGCACACTGATAGTTTCCACGAGTGTCCTTCTCTGTCCCTAAACTCAAGGATTTCAAATATGGTTCAGCAAGATTGGTTTAGGACAGAATAGCACACTGACACTTTCCCTCACTGTCCTTCTCTGTCCCTACAAACAAGATTTAGCGCAGAATAGCACACTGATAGTTTCCACGAGTGTCCTTCTCTGTCCCTAAACTCAAGGATTTCAAATATGGTTCAGCAAGATTGGTTTAGAACAGAATAGCACACTGACAGTTTCCCTCACTGTCCTTCTCTGTCCCTACAAACAAGGATTAGCACAGAATAGCACACTGATAGTTTCCACGAGTGTTCTTCTCTGTCCCTAAACTCAAGGATTTCAAATATGGTTCAGCAAGATTGGTTTAGGACAGAATAGCACACTGACACTTTCCCTCACTGTCCTTCTCTGTCCCTACAAACAAGATTTAGCACAGAATAGCACACTGATAGTTTCCACGAGTGTCCTTCTCTGTCCCTAAACTCAAGGATTTCAAATATGGTTCAGCAAGATTGGTTTAGGACAGAATAGCACGCTGACACTTTCCCTCACTGTCCTTCTCTGTCCCTACAAACAAGATTTAGCACAGAATAGCACACTGATAGTTTCCACGAGTGTCCTTCTCTGTCCTTAAACTCAAGGATTTCAAATATGGTTCAGCAAAATTGGTTTAGAACAGAATAGCACACTGACAGTTTCCCTCACTGTCCTTCTCTGTCCCTACAAACAAGGATTAACACAGAATAGCACACTGATAGTTTCCACGAGTGTCCTTCTCTGTCCCTAAACTCAAGGATTTCAAATATGGTTCAGCAAGATTGGTTTAGGACAGAATAGCACACTGACACTTTCCCTCACTGTCCTTCTCTGTCCCTACAAACAAGATTTAGCGCAGAATAGCACACTGATAGTTTCCACGAGTGTCCTTCTCTGTCCCTAAACTCAAGGATTTCAAATATGGTTCAGCAAGATTGGTTTAGAACAGAATAGCACACTGACAGTTTCCCTCACTGTCCTTCTCTGTCCCTACAAACAAGGATTAGCACAGAATAGCACACTGATAGTTTCCACGAGTGTCCTTCTCTGTCCCTAAACTCAAGGATTTCAAATATGGTTCAGCAAGATTGGTTTAGGACAGAATAGCACGCTGACACTTTCCCTCACTGTCCTTCTCTGTCCCAACAAACAAGATTTAGCACAGAATAGCACACTGATAGTTTCCACGAGTGTCCTTCTCTGTCCCTAAACTCAAGGATTTCAAATATGGTTCAGCAAAATTGGTTTAGAACAGAATAGCACACTGACAGTTTCCCTCACTGTCCTTCTCTGTCCCTACAAACAAGGATTAACACAGAATAGCACACTGATAGTTTCCACGAGTGTCCTTCTCTGTCCCTAAACTCAAGGATTTCAAATATGGTTCAGCAAGATTGGTTTAGGACAGAATAGCACACTGACACTTTCCCTCGCTGTCCTTTTCTGTCCCTACAAACAAGATTTAGCACAGAATAGCACACTGATAGTTTCCACGAGTGTCCTTCTCTGTCCCTAAACTCAAGGATTTCAAATATGGTTCAGCAAGATTGGTTTAGAACAGAATAGCACACTGACAGTTTCCCTCACTGTCCTTCTCTGTCCCTACAAACAAGGATTAGCACAGAATAGCACACTGATAGTTTCCACGAGTGTCCTTCTCTGTCCCTAAACTCAAGGATTTCAAATATGGTTCAGCAAGATTGGTTTAGGACAGAATAGCACACTGACACTTTCCCTCACTGTCCTTCTCTGTCCCTACAAACAAGATTTAGCACAGAATAGCACACTGATAGTTTCCACGAGTGTCCTTCTCTGTCCCTAAACTCAAGGATTTCAAATATGGTTCAGCAAGATTGGTTTAGAACAGAATAGCACACTGACAGTTTCCCTCACTGTCCTTCTCTGTCCCTACAAACAAGGATTAGCACAGAATAGCACACTGATAGTTTCCACGAGTGTCCTTCTCTGTCCCTAAACTCAAGGATTTCAAATATGGTTCAGCAAGATTGGTTTAGGACAGAATAGCACACTGACACTTTCCCTCACTGTCCTTCTCTGTCCCTACAAACAAGATTTAGCACAGAATAGCACACTGATAGTTTCCACGAGTGTCCTTCTCTGTCCCTAAACTCAAGGATTTCAAATATGGTTCAGCAAGATTGGTTTAGAACAGAATAGCACACTGACAGTTTCCCTCACTGTCCTTCTCTGTTCCTACAAACAAGGATTAGCACAGAATAGCACACTGATAGTTTCCACGAGTGTCCTTCTCTGTCCCTAAACTCAAGGATTTCAAATATGGTTCAGCAAGATTGGTTTAGGACAGAATAGCACACTGACACTTTCCCTCACTGTCCTTCTCTGTCCCTACAAACAAGATTTAGCACAGAATAGCACACTGATAGTTTCCACGAGTGTCCTTCTCTGTCCCTAAACTCAAGGATTTCAAATATGGTTCAGCAAAATTGGTTTAGAACAGAATAGCACACTGACAGTTTCCCTCACTGTCCTTCTCTGTCCCTACAAACAAGGATTAGCACAGAATAGCACACTGATAGTTTCCACGAGTGTCCTTCTCTGTCCCTAAACTCAAGGATTTCAAATATGGTTCAGCAAGATTGGTTTAGAACAGAATAGCACACTGACAGTTTCCCTCACTGTCCTTCTCTGTCCCTACAAACAAGGATTAGCACAGAATAGCACACTGATAGTTTCCACGAGTGTCCTTCTCTGTCCCTAAACTCAAGGATTTCAAATATGGTTCAGCAAGATTGGTTTAGGACAGAATAGCACACTGACACTTTCCCTCACTGTCCTTCTCTGTCCCTACAAACAAGATTTAGCACAGAATAGCACACTGATAGTTTCCACGAGTGTCCTTCTCTGTCCCTAAACTCAAGGATTTCAAATATGGTTCAGCAAGATTGGTTTAGAACAGAATAGCACACTGACACTTTCCCTCACTGTCCTTCTCTGTCCCTACAAACAAGGATTAGCACAGAATAGCACACTGATAGTTTCCACGAGTGTCCTTCTCTGTCCCTAAACTCAAGGATTTCAAATATGGTTCAGCAAGATTGGTTTAGAACAGAATAGCACACTGACAGTTTCCCTCACTGTCCTTCTCTGTCCCTACAAACAAGGATTAGCACAGAATAGCACACTGACACTTTCCCTCACTGTCCTTCTCTGTCCCTACAAACAAGATTTAGCACAGAATAGCACACTGACACTTTCCCTCACTGTCCTTCTCTGTCCCTACAAACAAGGTTTAGCACAGAATGACACACTGACACTCTCCCTACCTATCCTTCTCTGTCCCTAAACACAAGGAATCCAGGATTAGTAAAGGAAAAAATGACACTGTCCCTGCCTATGCTTCTCTTTCCCTGCTCCGGAACACACTACACAAGGCCGCCGCGCTGGCGGCCTTTTATAGTGTGGGGCGTGTACTAAACCCCCTCAGCAATAATTGGCCACAGGCATCCTGCCTGTGGCCAATCATTGCTCTCCTCGCTGCCGGCGCTGTGATTGGCCAAGCATGCGGGGTCACAGTGCATGCTTGGCCAATCACAGCGCCTGGATGACACTGCGATGGCGTAGTGCATTGTGGGGCGTTCGCGTCACTCGAATTTGGCGCGAACGGCCCAAATCGTTCGATCTTCGTCGAACGATCGAACAGCCGATGTTCGAGTCGAACGTATGTTCGACTCAAACACGAAGCTCATCCCTAGCTGTATGTGTACAGGATTGTATATTTGCTTGCTTGATAAATACCTTTTATTGCAGGGCTCTGCATATATTACTGTGTACTGTTTATCTGCTGATCTATTTCATTCAGTAAAAGTATTAGGATTAAGCAGACAAGTTGTTTGGTGTTATTACTGTGCAGAAGAGACAGTTAGTGTCAGCCATACAAAATAACTGTGTGCCTTTGTTGCCGGATTGTGTTACCTAAAGCTACAGGATCCACAATCCTATCATCCTCTACTAGCTGTGCCGAGAGAGGGTAGAGCCAATTGCTGGGGGTTGACAGCGGTGTGTTACAGGTCCGAAAATCATACCAGCGGCTCTCTTAGCTGGGGGTATCGCTACATATGGGTGATAGAAAATGGGACACATTAACCAGATCAGTCAGTAAAGGGTTATATAGTGTTGTCTGAGCGGTAATACATGGATTTGTAGAGGGGAATGGAGTGTGTAAGGGGTGATGATAGTGTAGAGGGGGAGTAGAAGTTACAGTAGATAGGGGGATGGGAGATTTGTATCAGAACTGAGGAAGAATGAGACTAGAAGAGAGGAGTGAGAAGCTATGCTGGATAAGATAGGCTGTGTCAGGGGGAGAGCAGAAAAGAATACACAGGCTGGGGGCAGTGAGTTGGAGGAACCAGATCCAGTGTGATGTGAGACAGAGAAGGAGAGTACAGGAGTGACTGAATGGAGACATGGGCACAATCAGTGAGACAATGAAGAAAGAATGTGAGCAGGACCAGTATCTATAAAGGGGGAGGAGTAACAAAACTTACAAGGTAAATAGAAGATCATGCAGGGGAGGAGAGCTGACATCAGAGCACTGAGTCATGCAGGGAGAGAATACCAGGAGACTGGGGATCGGCTGCTAATGTAGCAGAAAGGCAGAGGTAGAGAGATGCTTGTCACCTGCTGGGCCCCTTCACTTCATGTTCCTCCCGTTTACTAAACTCGGCTATTTAGTCTATGCTCCGGGTTGTCTGACAAAGGGGGCGGAGCTCCACATATCGGCCCCGCCCACCCCAACATCAGAGCTTCAATTTGACAGCTGCACTCACTCTCCCTGCAGCCATACACCCCAGGATTACCCCCAATCACTGGATCCATGGTCACACTGCTGCATGTACTGCTTGCTAGACTGTCAGCAATGGGTTTGGGCACCACCCCTGAATCCAGGGACAAATCCGGGGACACTCAGGCTCCTGGGACAGTGTCCTCAATCCGGGGACTGTCCCTGGAAACCGGAGACGTCTGGTCACCCTACTCTAATAGTATGAAAAACTCAGAAGGACCAGTTACTGGGACAGGAACACAGACAAAAGAAGGTTTTGTAGCTCAGCACTTTGTATATTGAAAAGTATAATTCGTGAGTAGTGATGAGCCGAACACCCCCGGGTTCGGTTCGCACCAGAACCCGCGAACGGACCGAAAGTTCGCAAGAACATTAGAACCCTATTAGATACAATGGATGCGAACGTTCGGATTCTAAAGTGCTAATTATAACGACTATTATCCATGTTATTGTCCTAAACAGAGTTTGGGAACCCGGGTTCTGCACCAGGGGACATGTATCAATGCAAAAATAAGTTTTAAAAACGGACGTTTTTTGGGAGCAGTCATTTTAATGATGCATAAAGTGAAAAGAAAAAAGTCAAATATTCCTTTAAATATCGTACCTGGGGGGTGTCTAAAGTATGCCTGCGAAGTGCCACGTGTTTCCCATGTTTAGAACTGTCCCTGCACAAAATGACATTTCTAAAGGAAAAAAAAGCCATTTAAAACTGCTTGCGCCTTTAATGTAATGTCTGCTCCCGGTAATATGGATGAAAATCTTTAAGAAAAATGGCATAGCTACCCCATCACCCCCCCCCCCACTCCAGCCCATTACCAGCCCCTTTGGGTCTTCTTTGGATATTAAGGGGAACCCCGCAACACAAAATAAAAAAGGCCCTATATACTCTGAACAGCAGTATACAGGCGGTGTAAACAAGACCGGTGTAAACAAGACAGGGACTGTAGGTTTGTTCTTAAGTAGAATCTGTTTGTAATTTTGAACACGTACATTGTTTAAGTGTAGCTCCAGCCAAAAAATCTATTTTTAAGCTTTTTGGAAAACATAGGGAAGGGTTATCACCCCTGTAACATTTTTTTTGCTGTCTGTGCCCCTGTTTAGAACATTTCACCTCACTTTGCGTTCCAATGACAACTGTTTTTGAAATGTGGTGTTTTTATTGAAACAAGGATTGGTGATAAAGCATCAGTAGAGAGGAGACACCTTTCTCCCATATTAATTCTTACAGGAGAGAATTTTCCTTCCTAGGGGTAGATTTCCTCTCACTTCCTGTTGTCTTCTTCCGTTTGCAAGTAGGAGTCGTTTGTAAGTTGGATGTTTGAAAGTAGGGACCTGCCGTATATACTCTACAGAAATTGGCCCCTTAGGTGTTGGTGTTGGCACAACACTGTAAGCACTCACAGTTTCTCTTGGTGGGTGCTGGAACGCCCTGCTGTCAACTATTATATCAGGAATTGTAATAACATATAATTGTTGAACAGTGGTAGTAAAAATTGGGCCTTTGATGGTGGTGCTGGTGCCACAACACTGTAAGGCCTGACAGTTACTCTTGGTGGGCGCAGCAATGGGCCCTGCTGTGAATTATTAGATCAATAATTATAATTGCATGCCCCTGTTGAACAGGGGCTGAAAAATTGGGCCTTTGGTGGTGGTGGTGGTGGTGGTGTTGACACAACACTGTAAGGCCTGACTGTTACTCTTGGTGGGCGCAGCATTTAGCCCTGCTGTGAATTATTAGATCAATAATTATAATTGCATGCCCCTGTTGAACAGGGGCTGAAAAATTGGGCCTTAGGCACTGGTGGCACAACACTGCAACCCCTCCCAGATACTGTACTTGGAGCACAGCAATGAGCCCTGTTGCAAAGTATTGCATCAAAAATTGTAATTACACGCCCCTGTTAAACAGGGGCTGAAAAATTGGGCCTTAGCCACTGGTGGCACAACACTGCAACCCCTCACAGATACTGTACTTGGAGCACAGCAATGAGCCCTGTTGCAAAGTATTGCATCAAAAATTGTAATTACACGCCCCTGTTAAACAGGGGCTGAAAAATTGGGCCTTAGCCACTGGTGGCGGCACCCATAAACCAAAATGATCTTCCAAGCTATCATCATTAATCGGATCATTGAGGAGGAGGAGGAGGATAGCCAGTCAACATAACAGCACAGGCACTCAGCATCAGCATCAGTCTTGAAGGGATGTGACATTTTAAAATCAATTAGTCTGTTTTATCAGCATCAGGTGTGTGGTAGCTGGTGGTGATCCAAGACTGGTTCATCTTGATGAAAGTCAGTCGATCAACCGAGTCGGTGGACAGGCGCACCCTGTGATCCGTGACAAATCCTCCAGCAGCACTGAATGTGCGTTCTGAAAGAACGCTGGATGCAGGACAGGCCAGTAGCTCAATTGCATACTGTGCAAGCTCTGGCCAGTGATCCATCCTCAAGACCCAGTAAGCCAGAGGATTTTCGGTGGGGAAGGTGTCCAAGTCTGACCTTGCCCCTAGGTATTCCTGCACCATGTATATCAGACGCTGGCGATGGTTGCTGGAACCGATCATACTTTGGGGCTGCGGACTAAAGAATTGTCTGAACGCATCGGTCAGACGGCCACCTTCCCCACCGCTCCTTCTTTGACTGCCCGAAGCCTCAGCAACTCGTTGTCCAGGACCAGGAGTTTGTAACCTCCCAGTCTCTGGGAACGCGTTGCACAGACCTTTCTGCAAGGCCTCCCGGAGTTGTCTCATCCTCTGCTCCCTCTGCGACGGTAAGATAAGGTCCGCAACCTTACCCTTGTACCGTGGATCAAGGAGAGTGGCCAGCCAGTAATGGTCCCTCTCCTTGATCCGAAGAATACGAGGATCCTTCCGCAGACTTTGCAGGATCAGGGAGGCCATGCAGCGTAGGTTAGCTGAGGCATTCAGTCCGGAGTCCTCTGGGTCACTAAGGACGACATGATCCGCAGCTACCTCCTCCCAGCCACGTACAAGTCCACTGGTTTCTTGGGACTGTAAATCATCCCTAAAAGACTGCTGCTGATGATGCTGAGTGCCAGCCTCCACCTCCATGCTGACACAATCCTCCTCCTCCTCCTCCTCCTCCTCCTCCTCTTCCTGTGCGATGGGTGGGACAGAAGGAACACTGTCTGGGTAAAGGGGGCCTTGAGAGGCAAGGAAGTCCTCCTCTTCCTGCCTCTGTTCTGCCTCAAGTGCCCTGTCCATTATTCCACGCAGCGTGTGCTCCAACAGGTGGACAAGAGGTACAGTGTCACTGATGCATGCACTGTCACTGCTCACCATCCTCGTGGCCTCCTCAAATGGTGCCAGGACAGTGCATGCATCCCTGATCATGCCCCACTGGCGTGGTGAAAAAAACCCGAGCTCCCCTGACCCTGTCCTGGTGCCGTAGTCGCACAGGTACTCATTGATGGCCCTCTGCTGCGTGTGCAGCCGCTGCAGCATGGCCAACGTTGAGTTCCACCTGGTGGGCATGTCACATATAAGGCGGTTCTTGGGCAGGTTCAACTCCTTTTGCAGCTCAGCCAGGCGAGCACTGGCATTATAAGATCTGCGGAAATGCACACAGACTTTCCTGGCCTGCCTAAGGACATCCTGTAAGCCCGGGTACCTGCCCAAGAACCGCTGCACCACCAGGTTAAGGACGTGAGCCATACAGGGCACATGGGTCAGTTGTCCCTGTCGGAGGGCGGAGAGGAGGTTGGTGCCATTGTCGCAAACCACCATTCCTGGCTTAAGCTGGCGTGGCGTCAACCACCTCTCGGCCTGCCCCTGCAGAGCAGACAGGACCTCTGCCCCAGTGTGGCTCCTGTCCCCCAAACACACCAGCGCAAGCACGGCATGGCATCTTTTTGCCTGCGTACTTGCGTAGCCCCTTGAACGCCTACGGAGCACCGCTGGTTCCGAGGACAAACCACAGGAAGAGGCCATGGAGGAAGAAGAAGAGGAGGGGGTGGAGGAGAGAGGTGTGTCACAACCAGTAGTAGCATTTTGGAGGCGTGGCGGTGGAACAACCTCCAACACTACTGCACCTTGTCCTGAATCCTTCCCAGCTGCCAAAAGAGTGACCCAATGGGCCGTGAAAGAAAGGTAACGTCCCTGTCCATGCCTGCTGGACCATGAGTCAGCGGTAATATGCACCTTACCGCTGACTGCCCTGTCCAGCGAGGCCAAGACATTGCCTTCCACATGCCTGTAGAGAGCCGGAATCGCCTTCCGTGAGAAAAAGTGGCGTTTGGGAACCTGCCACTGAGGAACCGCACATTGCACAAACTCACGGAAGGGGGCCGAGTCTACCAACTGAAAAGGCAGCAGTTGAAGCGCTAGCAATTTAGCCAAGCTAGCATTCAACCGCTGGGCATGTGGATGGCTGGGAGTGAACTTCTTTCGACGGTCCAGCAGCTGGGGCAGGGAAATTTGCCTGCTAGAATCGGATGTCGGTGTACTGCTAGCAGAGTGGCCGCACCTAATTCTACACCTTCATTCCTCTCAGTGCAGGTTTCAGAGAGGACTGAAGGTATAGTGGGGTTGGTGATCCCAGATGATGCGGTGCAAGGAGAGGTCCGCTTTGTTCTTTGGTGTGGGTCTTTAAGGTAGGCTTGCCAACGAGCTGCATGGCAGGTCAACATATGTCTGATCAAGCATGTGGTGCCCAAGCGGCTGATGTTTTGGCCACGCGATATACGCTTGAGACATATGTTGCAAACAGCAGCTGTGCGATCTGATGCACTCGCCTCAAAAAAGGCCCACACCAAAGAACTTTTTGAATGACGGGCAGAGGCAGCGCCCTGCACAGGTGGAGCTCTGCGGTGTGATTCCGTCGGTGTGCTGCCCATACGCTGGCCACCCAAGGGCATCCTGCCTCGTTGGAGATGTGCCTCCTCCTCATCCTCCTCCTCCTCCTCTCTCCTATTAGGCACCCACGTGGAGTCAGTGACCTCATCATCCCCTCCCTCCTCATCACTGGAGCCAATCTGGCAGTATGCTGCAGCTGCTGGAGCATGACTGCCAGATTGGTGTCCTTCTTGAGCATCCCCTCTCTCTGCTCTCACGCTACTGCCTTCCTCTAGCTGGGTATCATCATCAGATCCTTCGAAACGCTGGGCATCCTCCTGGAGCATGTACCCAACACTGTGCTCAAACAGTTCGGGGGACTCCTCAGGAGGAGGACATGGTGCGTCTAGGGAAGGAGTGACTAATGATGACATTGATACCAGAGAAGAGGACGCTTTGGCAGCTGCTTTGCCAGTACCCTGAGCCTGGGTGAGAGAGGATGAGGAGGATGAGGTGGGCTTGGTCATCCACTCTACCAAGTCTTCGGCATGATGTGGCTCAACATGTCCAGCTGCCGAAAAGAAGGACAAGCGTGCCCCATGGCCATGTGCTGATGACAATGCACCGCGTCCACGACCAGCACTGTTGCCCCCAGACACAAAGCCTGCTTGCCCTCTTTTTTTGCCTCCTGACTGTCTGCCTCTCCTTGTTTGCCTTCCAGACATTTTAATGGATGGCCTGCAGGGAGATGGGAAAAACAGCAATAAGGGCTACCTTCAGGTGTATACTGTGCAGGAGGCTTAGCAACAATGACACTGACACTGTCCCCTGCCTATCCTTCTCTGTCCCTAAACACAAGGATTTGCAATATGCTTCAGCAAGATTGGTTTAGCACAGAATAGCACACTGACAGTTTCCCTCACTGTCCTTCTCTGTCCCTAAACTCAAGGATTTCAAATATGGTTCAGCAAGATTGGTTTAGCACAGAATAGCACACTGACAGTTTCCCAGAGTGTCCTTCTCTGTCCCTAAACTCAAGGATTTCAAATATGGTTCAGCAAGATTGGTTTAGCACAGAATAGCACACTGATAGTTTCCCTCACTGTCCTTCTCTGTCCCTACAAACAAGATTTAGCACAGAATAGCACACTGATAGTTTCCCCGAGTGTCCTTCTCTGTCCCTAAACTCAAGGATTTCAAATATGGTTCAGCAAGATTGGTTTAGGACAGAATAGCACACTGACACTTTCCCTCACTGTCCTTCTCTGTCCCTACAAACAAGATTTAGCACAGAATGGCACACTGATAGTTTCCCCGAGTGTCCTTCTCTGTCCCTAAACTCAAGGATTTCAAATATGGTTCAGCAAGATTGGTTTAGGACAGAATAGCACACTGACACTTTCCCTCACTGTCCTTCTCTGTCCCTACAAACAAGATTTAGCACAGAATAGCACACTGATAGTTTCCACGAGTGTCCTTCTCTGTCCCTAAACTCAAGGATTTCAAATATGGTTCAGCAAGATTGGTTTAGGACAGAATAGCACACTGACACTTTCCCTCACTGTCCTTCTCTGTCCCTAAACTCAAGGGTTTCAAATATGGTTCAGCAAGATTGGTTTAGGACAGAATAGCACACTGACACTTTCCCTCACTGTCCTTCTCTGTCCCTACAAACAAGATTTAGCACAGAATAGCACACTGATAGTTTCCCCGAGTGTCCTTCTCTGTCCCTAAACTCAAGGATTTCAAATATGGTTCAGCAAGATTGGTTTAGCACAGAATAGCACACTGATAGTTTCCCTCACTGTCCTTCTCTGTCCCTACAAACAAGATTTAGCACAGAATAGCACACTGATAGTTTCCACGAGTGTCCTTCTCTGTCCCTAAACTCAAGGATTTCAAATATGGTTCAGCAAGATTGGTTTAGGACAGAATAGCACACTGACACTTTCCCTCACTGTCCTACTCTGTCCCTAAACTCAAGGATTTCAAATATGGTTCAGCAAGATTGGTTTAGGACAGAATAGCACACTGACACTTTCCCTCACTGTCCTTCTCTGTCCCTACAAACAAGATTTAGCACAGAATAGCACACTGATAGTTTCCCCGAGTGTCCTTCTCTGTCCCTAAACTCAAGGATTTCAAATATGGTTCAGCAAGATTGGTTTAGCACAGAATAGCACACTGATAGTTTCCCTCACTGTCCTTCTCTGTCCCTACAAACAAGATTTAGCACAGAATAGCACACTGATAGTTTCCACGAGTGTCCTTCTCTGTCCCTAAACTCAAGGATTTCAATTATGGTTCAGCAAGATTGGTTTAGGACAGAATAGCACACTGACACTTTCCCTCACTGTCCTTCTCTGTCCCTACAAACAAGATTTAGCACAGAATAGCACACTGATAGTTTCCCCGAGTGTCCTTCTCTGTCCCTAAACTCAAGGATTTCAAATATGGTTCAGCAAGATTGGTTTAGGACAGAATAGCACACTGACACTTTCCCTCACTGTCCTTCTCTGTCCCTACAAACAAGATTTAGCACAGAATAGCACACTGATAGTTTCCACGAGTGTCCTTCTCTGTCCCTAAACTCAAGGATTTCAAATATGGTTCAGCAAGATTGGTTTAGGACAGAATAGCACACTGACACTTTCCCTCACTGTCCTACTCTGTCCCTAAACTCAAGGATTTCAAATATGGTTCAGCAAGATTGGTTTAGGACAGAATAGCACACTGACACTTTCCCTCACTGTCCTTCTCTGTCCCTACAAACAAGATTTAGCACAGAATAGCACACTGATAGTTTCCCCGAGTGTCCTTCTCTGTCCCTAAACTCAAGGATTTCAAATATGGTTCAGCAAGATTGGTTTAGCACAGAATAGCACACTGATAGTTTCCCTCACTGTCCTTCTCTGTCCCTACAAACAAGATTTAGCACAGAATAGCACACTGATAGTTTCCACGAGTGTCCTTCTCTGTCCCTAAACTCAAGGATTTCAATTATGGTTCAGCAAGATTGGTTTAGGACAGAATAGCACACTGACACTTTCCCTCACTGTCCTTCTCTGTCCCTACAAACAAGATTTAGCACAGAATAGCACACTGATAGTTTCCCCGAGTGTCCTTCTCTGTCCCTAAACTCAAGGATTTCAAATATGGTTCAGCAAGATTGGTTTAGGACAGAATAGCACACTGACACTTTCCCTCACTGTCCTTCTCTGTCCCTACAAACAAGATTTAGCACAGAATAGCACACTGATAGTTTCCCCGAGTGTCCTTCTCTGTCCCTAAACTCAAGGATTTCAAATATGGTTCAGCAAGATTGGTTTAGCACAGAATAGCACACTGATAGTTTCCCTCACTGTCCTTCTCTGTCCCTACAAACAAGATTTAGCACAGAATAGCACACTGATAGTTTCCACAAGTGTCCTTCTCTGTCCCTAAACTCAAGGATTTCAAATACGGTTCAGCAAGATTGGTTTAGAACAGAATAGCACACTGACAGTTTCCCTCACTGTCCTTCTCTGTCCCTACAAACAAGGATTAGCACAGAATAGCACACTGACACTTTCCCTCACTGTCCTTCTCTGTCCCTACAAACAAGGTTTAGCACAGAATGACACACTGACACTCTCCCTACCTATCCTTCTCTGTCCCTAAACACAAGGAATCCAGGATTAGTAAAGGAAAAAAATGACACTGTCCCTGCCTATGCTTCTCTTTCCCTGCTCCGGAACACACTACACAAGGCCGCCGCGCTGGCGGCCTTTTATAGTGTGGGGCGTGTACTAAACCCCCTCAGCAATAATTGGCCACAGGCATCCTGCCTGTGGCCAATCATTGCTCTCCTCGCTGCCGGCGCTGTGATTGGCCAAGCATGCGGGGTCACAGTGCATGCTTGGCCAATCACAGCGCCTGGATGACACTGTGATGGCGTAGTGCATTGTGGGCCGTTCGCGTCACTCGAATTTGGCGTGAACGGCCCAAATCGTTCGATCTTCGTCGAACGATCGAACAGCCGATGTTCGAGTCGAACGTATGTTCGACTCGAACACGAAGCTCATCCCTATTCGTGAGTACAAATTAACAAAAGTTTTACATGACCAGTGTTTGTAACTATAAAATAAATGCTGTTTTTTTATTTTATTATTATTATACAGGATTTATACAGCACCAACAGTTTGTGTAGCGCTTAACAAAATTAAGGTATACATTAGTTACATTACAATTTGGTACAAGAGTAATCAGAGAGCCCTGCTCGTTAGAGCTTACAATCTAAGTGGGAGGGTCAATTGATACAAAGGGTAATAGCTGTGGGGGATGAGCTGAAGGAAAGAGTAAAACAGTGTATTAGATAGAATCAGGATAGGCTTCTTTAAAAAGAAGGGTTTTCAGGGAATGTCTAAAGATGCATAGATTAGGGGACAGTCAGACAGATTGGGGAAAGGAGTTCCAAAGGATTGGAGAAGCTCTGGAGAAATCCTGGAGGCGAGCATGGGAGGAGGTGACAAGGGAGCTAGAGAACAGCTTGGGAGGACCGAAGAGAGCAGTTTGGTTGGTATTTTGAGACTAGGTTAGTGATGTAGCTGGGGGCAGAGTTGTGGATGGCTTTGTAAATTATTGTTGTAGCGCCCTTTTACTTTTAGGGGTGTTATGTGCCTAAATTTAGGGGCTGGTCTGAGCTATTAGCCAGGCTCAGACCATTCCCATTGCTAGGTATTGCTTCTGCCTATGTGATGCTGCCTGGTGTATGGTTCCCTGCGGCCTGTAGGTGGCGCTGTCACATCAGGTCAGGGTTGAGCTAGGGGTGGCATTACTACGCCTTTGGGTGTCCTCTCTCGGCAGCGGTACAGTGGGCGTGGTCAACCTGCTGTGCATGCTGGGAGAGGGTACTTAAGGGGCAGACGCCATTGGTGTGGGTCGTCCCTGTCAGAGTCAGAGGAGTAGGAGTGAGACACATACCCCACCTCCGGTGGCCCTCATGGCCGGGGGTACGTGTGGGTGCGATCAGGCCCAGGCACCTTTAGCCTGGGGCCTGCAACTCTACTAGTGGGCCTAGCACCTTTAGCTAGGGCCTATCCCCGAAAGAAGAGTCCCAGGGTGCCCGGGGAAGAGTACCCGCTCTGACCAAGAGGAAGCCAGGGGAGGATCGGTTCCATTGAGGAGATGAGTAATGCAAGATTTCTGTCTCGGGAGAAGCCTGGTGACCTGTCAGAGGGAAGGATTTGTTATTTGGGGAAGCTAACCTGTAGAGTGTCCATTGGCATTATCCTGTTCTTGAAGTCTACAGAGGTTAGAGAATTCCTAACACCTGTCCCAGGAGGGGATAGGGTGGCGGAACTGTTCGAGCTCCACACCGGCTGCTAGGACTGTGAGAGAGAACTATCCGGGTGAGCTAAATCCACTTGGGATCGAGTGGCAACGAGATTGCTGGTTGTGCCTGGATCTATTCTTCACACTATTTCTTCTTTCATCCACCTGTCTATATCTACTATGCAGCAAATAGAAAATAAACTCTCTGTTGGAGTTAAAGTACTTCTGGACATTGATTTCTTTAGGGGAAGAAATAGAGACTTGACCCCATACTCTGGGGGAGAGAACCAGTGGAAGAGGGTAACTCGCTGAAAGACCCAAAATTTGTGAACACCGCTTAACCTCTTTAAACAGGAGGGTACGGGCATATAGCACGGTGTGCCTTGACTCGCAAGTGAGTCAGGCGAGAAAAAGGTTTGTAAGGTGGATGAGCCTTGCAGCAGCATTCATTATGAACTAAAGGGGAGATAGTGTATGTAAAGGTAATCCAATGAGGAGGAAGGTGCATTAGTTAAGGCGAGAGATAACCAGGGAGTGAATTAGAAGCTTGTTGGTGTCATTGGTTAAAAAGGGGCGTAGTCTAGAGATGTTGCAGAGGCTAAGGCGGCATGATTTGGACAGGGATTGGATGTGGGGCTGAAAGGACAGTTCAGAGTCTAAGGTTACCCCTAGCACCCTGGCATGTGGTGATGGACTGATAGGTGTGCCATTGATCTTGACAGAGAAGTAAGAGGAAGGGGCACGTAGGGGAGGAAATATTATGAGCTCGGTTTTAGATAGATTCAGTTTGAGGAAGTGGTGTGACATCCAGGCTGATATGCCTGTTAGTAAATCGGTGATGTGTGGGGAGACTTGATTTACAAGCAATGTGTTGATCAAGCAATTAAAAAAAACAGGATATTTGGGGTTTTTAGCCTCATGCACACTGGACATTTTTACAGCTGCTCCTGAGGGCGTCAGTTGTTTTTTTTTTACTGCCGGTAAACTACATGGTAGCCCATGCACACATAGCAGCATTTAGCAGTAAGGACTTTTTAGATGCAGGGAAAAAAAAACCCACTGGCAGTGCGTCCAGGAGCAGCAGAGTTTGGGCAGAGAAAAACGCTTGAGGCTGCTAAACAGGACTAAAAGCAAGCACTTGAGCAAGAATTTATTTAAATGGCCGGAATAAATGATTTAATCTGGCCAATGAAATTAATTAACGTCTAAGAGCTTGACGCCTGCAAAACCTCATAAAACCTTGTAAAGGCTTTAGACATGCGTCAGGCATTTTTCTGAAAAAATGCTGCTTGCTTCTAGGAGAGTTAAATAAACGTCCTGTGTGCGTGAGGCCTTCAAAGTGAACACAGCTTCACTTTATTTTCCGAACATTCATGCAAAATCTGCATACACCTTACTAAGTAAACATTTACAGAAACTTAGGTAAGGTTCCCTCCTAATGTTGAGGATCTTTGATCTGATATGATTCAGGAGGAGGGTGCTACCTGGATAAGGCTCTGGGAGGGACCCACTCCTTTTTTTTTTTTTTTTGCATAAGCATAATTTTTAGGTGCGTCCCATCTATTTTTTTCCTTAAAAGCACAGTACACATTTTGTACACAAAATGTAAAACAATGGCAAGAAGAGTCTCCTAAAATCTATACCAGATCCTTATTCATTGGATAAGGGTCTGGTACAGCTATAGAGAATGATGCCAGGCAAAAAAACTAAAAGAAAAGCAGTGTGAACCCCCCAGAAATCTATACTAGACCACTATCTAGGCATGCAGACTGGTTAGGCAGGAAAGAGAGGGCCAATTAGTGTGCAGCCCCTCCTTATCCATACCAGGCAACATTGGGGGGGGGAGGGGTACTGGACTTGTGTCAGTACCTTGGTCACCTGCTGGTGGCACTGTTGTTCCCGGAGTCAAAGGGCGCATTTCCGGTCTCCCAGCGGCCAGCTTATATGAGTAATTAGGCTGCACCTGGCTGACTGCTGGAAGGTCTTTAATTCCAATCTTGACTGAAGTTCAGTGCTTTAGTGTTCTTCCTGTGAGCCGTGTCCCTACCCGATCCTAGTCCTTGTTGCTGTGACCTTCTCTCAGTATTCTTCTCCCTGCTCTCCGTGTTTTCTGTCTCAGTTCTGACCTTGCCCGGCATGTCATGTGTGCTCCCTTTTTTGTATATAGTTAGGTTATCGTTTGGGTTTCTGCACGGTCACGTTTATTTTGTCACTTTACTTATTTATGGTTTATTGGTGCTGGTGTTAGAAAATAAATATTTATCTTAATAAACATAATTTTACCTTCTTAGCCTGGTTCCTAATTTCTTAAGGTACAACCCACTGATCTGGTCATCCTTTCCAGATACCTGCATTTGGCGTGGCACCTTGTCCCCATGTTGAATTTGGACAAGGGTTTCATCCCTACATCCCCGTTCCAGCTGATGTGGGGGGGAGACTTAGCAGAATGTGGAAGCTCTCTTTAAAATAAGGGGGCCCTTACATGAATGTTTAAGTGTTACTCATTCACAAAATAAATAAATCGTAAATAAACAATAGAAAATTTTCTTTATAAAATATCATTAAAAAATTGGGCTGCAATGTAAATCCATTGTCATTCAAGATGAGCGGCAAACCTGCCGACACAAACAGGATGATCCTCTCCTAACACTACTCCAATTGCAAATGACAGGATGTACAGCGATATATATTCCACTAAGGATTGGATTGTTTCTGTCATCTTTGTGTAATATGTTCTTACCAGTAGTGATGAGCCGAACACCCCCGGGTTCGGTTCGCACCAGAACCCGCGAACGGACCGAAAGTTTGCACGAACTTTAGAACCCTATTAAATACAATGGATGCGAACGTTCAAAATCTAAAGTGCTAATTATAACGACTATTATGCATGTTATTGTCCTAAAAAGGGTTTGGGAACCCGGGTTCTGCACCAGGGGACATGTATCAATGCAAAAAGAAGTTTTAAAAACGGCCGTTTTTCTGGAGCAGTCATTTTAATGATGCATAAAGTGAAAAAAAAAAGTCAAATATTCCTTTAAATATCGTACCTGGGGGTGTCTAAAGTATGCCTGTGAAGTGCCACGTGTTTCCCGTGTTTAGAACTGTCCCTGCACAAAATTACATTTCTAAAGGAAAAAAAGCCATTTAAAACTGCTTGCGGCTTTAACCACTTAACGACCGCCCACCGCCGATTTACGTCGGCAGAATGGCACGGACAGGCAGAATCACGTAGATCTACGTGATCGCCTTTGTGCAGTTGGGGGGTCCATCCGGACCCCCCTTCACTGCAGTGAGCGGCCGTTAAGTGTTCGGGAGCGATCAGGCATGAGGGGGCGGCCGCTCGATTCCGCCCCCCCCCTCGCGATCGCTCCCGGCCAATGAAATTGCTTCCTCCGCCATGTGATGTAAACACAGGCTGGAGGAAGTGATGTCATCTCCCTCGCCGCGGTCTTTTTGTTCCCGGCGCCGAGGAGTGAAGACAGAGGTTAGTGCTCCAACAGTCCACTGACACGTAGGTACACATAGGCACACAAATCACCCCCCAGTCACCCCCAGATCACCCCCCAGGTCACCCCAAAGCCCCCAATCACAGTGTCACTGATTGCAGTGATCATTTATTTTACTGATCACTGCATTTAGTGTCATCTGTGATTGTAAAAAGTTGCAAGGCAGTTAGGATTAGGCCCCTTTAGGTCCAGGGTAGCCCCCTAACCCCCCCTAATAAAGGTTTAACCCCTTGATCACCCCCCAGGTAACCCTTTCACCCCCTAACTTCAGCGTCACTAAGCGATTGTTTTTCCGATCGCTGTATTCGTGTCGCTGGTGTTTTAGATAGGCAGTTATTTTTTTTTTAGGTTCGCCGCAGGTTTTTATTGGTGTCAGGTACCCCCATATTTAACCTAATAAAGGTTTTAACCCCCTGATTGCCCCTAGTTAACCCTTTCACCAGTGATCACCATATAAAGGTTACGGGTGACGCTGGTTGATTAGTTTGCTTTTTATAGCATCAGGGCACCCGCCGTATATAACCCAATAAAGGTTTAACCCCCCTGATCGCCCGGCGGGTGAGATCAATTAGGTTTTAGCGCCAGAGAGGGTCTGCGTCGCCCCAGGCAGTGTTAGGTTAGTGCCAGTAACGCTAACACCCACGCGCAAAGCATACACCCCCCTTAGTGGTATAGTATCTGATCAGATCTATACTAGCATCCCCAGCGGTTTAGGGTTCCCAAAAACGCAGTGTTAGCGGGATCAGCCCAGATACCTGCTAGCGCCTGCGTTTAGCCCCTCCGCCCAGCCCAGCCCACCCAAGTGCAGTATCGATCGATCACTGTCACTTACCAAACACAACACACATAACTGCAGCGTTCGCAGAGACAGGCCTGATCCCTGCGATCGCTAACAGTTTTTTTGTAGCGTTTGATATATTTGCTGACGACAGTCAGGTGCTTTTTTTCCTGTGAATCTTACTAGTGTACCCCTAAATTTAGAGCCCAAAATGGCAAGACGAAGGTACACTAGTAAAGAGGCCTACGAGATTCTGAGCATGACAGATAGTGAAGAGGAGGTCACGTATCTGTCAGATTCAGGCTCAGAATATCTTCCCGTAGAAGACAGTGACGTCAGCGGCCCCACGTCAGATAGCTCTGACGACGAAGTTGAGGTCCCTGCTAAGGTCAGGCGTACCCGATCCCGATCTTCTGAGGTTGTTGAGGAGCAAGAACCGCAGGTCTCTCGTATCATGGAGCAGAGCAGTACTAGCGCCGCTATTCCTTCTGGTGAACTGGCAAGCACCAGCGGCCTAGTACAGCCTGGACGTACATCCAGCACTGCAGTAACACTTGGTGACTAGTGATGAGCCGAACACCCCCGGGTTCGGTTCGCACCAGAACCCGCGAACGGACCGAAAGTTCGAACGAACATTAGAACCCTATTAAATACAATGGATGCGAACGTTCGAATTCTAAAGTGCTAATTATAACAACTATTATGCATGTTATTGTCCTAAAAAGGGTTTGGGAACCCGGGTTCTGCACCAGGGGACATGTATCAATGCAAAAAGAAGTTTTAAAAACGGTCGTTTTTCGGGAGCAGTCATTTTAATGATGCATAAAGTGAAAAAAAAAAAGTCAAATATTCCTTTAAATATCGTACCTGGGGGGTGTCTAAAGTATGCCTGTGAAGTGCCACGTGTTTCCCGTGTTTAGAACTGTCCCTGCACAAAATGACACTTCTAAAGGAAAAAAAAGCCATTTAAAACTGCTTGCGGCTTTAATGTAATGTCTGGTCCCGGTAATATGGATGAAATTCTTTAAGAAAAATGGCATAGCTACCCCATGACCCCCCCCCCCCTACCCCAGCCCATTACCAGCCCCTTTGGGTCTTGTATGGATATTAAGGGGAACCCCGCACATAAAATAAAAAAGGCCCTATATACTCTGAACAGCCCTATACAGGCGGTGCATACAAGACAGGGACTGTAGGTTTGTTCTTATGTAGAATCTGTTTGTAATTTTGAACAGGTACATTGTTGAAGTGTAGCTCCAGACCAAAAATCTATTTTTAAACTTTTTGGAAAACATAGGTAAGGGTTATCACCCCTGTAACATTTGTTTTGCTGTCTGTGCCCCTGTTCAGAACATTTCACCTCACTTTCCGTCCCAATGACAACTGTTTTTGAAATGTGGTGTTTTTCTTGAAACAAGGATTGCTGATAAAGCATCAGTACAGAGGAGACACCTTTCTCCCATATTTATTCTTACAGGAGAGAATTTTCCTTCCTAGTGGTAGATTTCCTCTCACTTCCTGTTGTCTTCTTGCGTTTGCAAGTAGGAGTCGTTTGTAAGTTGGATGTTTGAAAGTAGGGACCTGCCGTATATACTCTGCAGAAATAGGCCCCTTAGTTGTTGGTGTTGGCACAACACTGTAAGCACTCACAGTTACTCTTGGTTGGTGCTGGAACGCCCTGCTGTCAACTATTATATCAGGAATTTTAATTACATATAATTGTTGAACAGTGGTAGTAAAAATTGGGCCTTTGATGGTGGTGCTGGTGCCACAACACTGTAAGCCCTGACAGTTACTCTTGGTGGGTGCAGCAATGGGCCCTGCTGTGAATTATTAGATCAAGAATTGTAATTACATGCCCCTGTTGAACAGGGGCTGAAAAATTGGGCCTTAGGCACTGGTGGCACAACACTGCAACCCCTCACAGATACTGTACTTGGAGCACAGCAATGAGCCCTGTTGCAAAGTATTGCTTCAAAAATTGTAATTACACGCCCCTGTTAAACAGGGGCTGAAAAATTGGGCGTTAGGCACTGGTGGCGGCACCCATAAACAAAAATGATCTTCCAAGCTATCATCATCAATCGTATCATTGAGGACTCGGAGGAGGAGGATAGCCAGTCAACATAACAGCACAGGCACTCAGCATCAGCATCAGTCTTGAAGGGATGTGACATGTTAAAATCAATTAGTCTGTTATATCAGCATCAGGTGTGTGGTAGCTGGTGGTGATCCAAGACTGGTTCATCTTGATGAAAGTCAGTCGATCAACCGAGTCGGTGGACAGGCGCACCCTGTGATCCGTGACAAATCCTCCAGCAGCACTGAATGTGCGTTCCGAAAGAACGCTGGATGCAGGACAGGCCAGTAGCTCAATTGCATACTGTGCAAGCTCTGGCCAGTGATCCATCCTCAAGACCCAGTAAGCCAGAGGATTTTCGGTGGGGAAGGTGTCCAAGTCTGACCTTGCCCCTAGATATTCCTGCACCATGTTTATCAGACGCTGGCGATGGTTGCTGGAACCGATCATACTTTGGGGCTGCGGACTAAAGAATTGTCTGAACGCATCGGTCAGACGGCCACCTTCCCCACCGCTCCTTCTTTGACTGGCCGAAGCCTCAGCAACTCGTTGTCCAGGACCAGGAGTTTGCAACCTCCCAGTCTCTGGGAACGCGTTGCACAGACCTTTCTGCAAGGCCTCCCGGAGTTGTCTCATCCTCTGCTCCCTCTGCGACGGTAACATAAGGTCCGCAACCTTACCCTTGTACCGTGGATCAAGGAGAGTGGCCAGCCAGTAATGGTCCCTCTCCTTGATCCGAAGAATACGAGGATCCTTCCGCAGACTTTGCAGGATCAGGGAGGCCATGCAGCGTAGGTTTGCTGAGGCATTCGCTCCGGAGTCCTCTGGGTCACTAAGGACGACATGATCCGCAGCCACCTCCTCCCAGCCACGTACAAGTCCACTGGTTTCTTGGGACTGTAAATCATCCCTAAAAGACTGCTGCTGATGATGCTGAGTGCCAGCCTCCACCTCCATGCTGACACAATCCTCCTCCTCCTCCTCCTCCTCCTCTTCCTGTGCGATGGGTGGGACAGAAGGAACACTGTCTGGGTAAAGGGGGCCTTGAGAGGCAAGGAAGTCCTCCTCTTCCTGCCTCTGTTCTGCCTCAAGTGCCCTGTCCATTATTCCACGCAGCGTGTGCTCCAACAGGTGGACAAGAGGTACAGTGTCACTGATGCATGCACTGTCACTGCTCACCATCCTCGTGGCCTCCTCAAATGGTGCCAGGACAGTGCATGCATCCCTGATCATGCCCCACTGGCGTGGAGAAAAAAAACCAAGCTCCCCTGACCCTGTCCTGGTGCCGTAGTCGCACAGGTACTCATTGATGGCCCTCTGCTGCGTGTGCAGCCGCTGCAGCATGGCCAACGTTGAGTTCCACCTGGTGGGCATGTCACATATAAGGCGGTTCTTGGGCAGGTTCAACTCCTTTTGCAGCTCAGCCAGGCGAGCACTGGCATTATAAGATCTGCGGAAATGCACACAGACTTTCCTGGCCTGCCTCAGGACATCCTGTAAGCCCGGGTACCTGCCCAAGAACCGCTGCACCACCAGGTTAAGGACGTGAGCCACACAGGGCACATGGGTCAGTTGTCCCTGTCGGAGGGCGGAGAGGAGGTTGGTGCCATTGTCGCAAACCACCATTCCTGGCTTAAGCTGGCGTGGCGTCAACCACCTCTCGGCCTGGCCCTGCAGAGCAGACAGGACCTCTGCCCCAGTGTGGCTTCTGTCCCCCAAACACACCAGCGCAAGCACGGCATGGCATCTTTTTGCCTGCGTACTTGCGTAGCCCCGTGAACGGCTACGGAGCACCGCTGGTTCATAGGACAAACCACAGGAAGAGGCCATGGAGGAAGAAGAAGAGGAGGGGGTGGAGGAGAGAGGTGTGTCACAACCAGTAGTAGCATTTTGGAGGCGTGGCGGTGGGACAACCTCCAACACTACTGCACCTTGTCCTGAATCCTTCCCAGCTGCCAAAAGAGTGACCCAATGGGCCGTGAAAGAAAGGTAACGTCCCTGTCCATGCCTGCTGGACCATGAGTCAGCGGTAATATGCACCTTACCGCTGACCGCCCTGTCCAGCGAGGCCAAGACATTGCCTTCCACATGCCGGTAGAGAGCCGGAATAGCCTTCCGTGAGAAAAAGTGGCGTTTGGGAACCTGCCACTGAGGAACCGCACATTGCACAAACTCACGGAAGGGGGCCGAGTCTACCAACTGAAAAGGCAGCAGTTGAAGCGCTAGCAATTTAGCCAAGCTAGCATTCAACCGCTGGGCATGTGGATGGCTGGGAGTGAACTTCTTTCGACGGTCCAGCAGCTGGGGCAGGGAAATTTGCCTGCTAGAATCGGACGTCGGTGTACTGCTAGCAGAGTGGGCGCAAGTACTTGGCTGTGACACACCTAATTCTACACCTTCATTCCTCTCAGTGCATGTTTCAGAGAGGACTGAAGTTATAGTGGGGTTGGAGATCCCAGCTGATGCGGTGCAAGGAGAGGTCCGCTTTGTTCTTTGGTGTGGGTCTTTGAGGTAGGCTTGCCAACGAGCTGCATGGCAGGTCAACATATGTCTGGTCAGGCATGTGGTACCCAAGCGGCTGATGTTTTGGCCACGCGATATACGCTTGAGACATATGTTGCAAACAGCAGCTGTGCGATCTGATGCACTAGCCTCAAAAAAGGCCCACACCAAAGAACTTTTTGAATGACGGGCAGAGGCAGCGCCCTGCACAGGCGGAGCTCTGCGGTGTGATTCCGTCGGTGTACTGCCCTTACGCTGGCCACCAAAGGGCATCCTGCCTCGTTGGAGATGTGCCTCCTCCTCATCCTCCTCCTCCTCCTCTCTCCTATTAGGCACCCACGTGGAGTCAGTGACCTCATCATCCCCTCCCTCCTCATCACTGGAGCCAATCTGGCAGTATGCTGCAGCTGCTGGAACATGACTGCCAGATTGGTGTCCTTCTTGAGCATCCCCTCTGTCTGCTCTCACGCTACTGCCTTCCTCTAGCTGGGTTTCATCATCAGACCCTTCGAAACGCTGGGCATCCTCCTGGAGCATGTACCCAACACTGTGCTGAAACAGTTCGGGGGACTCCTCAGGAGGAGGACATGGTGGGTCTAGGGAAGGAGTGACTGATGATTTGTCTGACATTGATACCAGGGAAGACGACGCTTTGGCAGCTGCTTTTCCAGTACCCTGAGCCTGGGTGAGAGAGGATGAGGAGGAGGAGGAGGGCTTGGTCATCCACTCTACCAAGTCTTCGGCATGATGTGGCTCAACATGTCCAGCTGCCGAAAAGAAGGACAAGCGTGTCCCATGGCCATGTGCTGATGACAATGCACCGCGTCCACGACCAGCACTGTTGCCCCCAGACACAGAGCCTGCTTGCCCTCTTTTATTGCCTCCTGACTGTCTGCCTCTCCTTGTTTGCCTTCCAGACATTCTAATAGATGGCCTGCAGGGAGATGGGAAAAAAGCAATAAGGGCTACCTTCAGGTGTCCTTCTCTGTCCCTTGAAACAAGGACTTTCACAGTGAAAGAAACTGACACTCTCCCTACCTACAGTTTTCTGTCCCTAGAATAAATGTTTTTTTTAAGCACAATATAGCACAAGGACAATTCACTCACTGTCCTTACAGGTCCCTGGAAACAAGGACTTGCAGAGTGAAAGAAAAAAAACACTCTCCCTACCTACAGTTTTCTGTCCCTAGAAAAAATGTTTTTTTTAATCACAATATAGCACAAGGACAATTCACTCACTGTCCTTACAGGTCCCTGGAAACAAGGACTTGCAGAGTGAAAGAAAAAAAACACTCTCCCTACCTACAGTTTTCTGTCCCTAGAAAAAATGTTTTTTTTAATCACAATATAGCACAAGGACAATTCACTCACTGTCCTTACAGGTCCCTGGAAACAAGGACTTGCAGAGTGAAAGAAAAAAAACACTCTCCCTACCTACAGTTTTCTGTCCCTAGAAAAAATGTTTTTTTTAATCACAATATAGCACAAGGACAATTCACTCACTGTCCTTACAGGTCCCTGGAAACAAGGACTTGCAGAGTGAAATAAACTGACACTCTCCCTACCTACAGTTTTCTGTCCCTAGAATAAATGTTTTTTTTAAGCACAATATAGCACAAGGAGAATTCACTCACTGTCCTTCCAGGTCCCTGGAAACAAGGACTTGCAGAGTGAAAGAAAAAAAACACTCTCCCTACCTACAGTTTTCTGTCCCTAGAAAAAATGTTTTTTTTAATCACAATATAGCACAAGGACAATTCACTCACTGTCCTTACAGGTCCCTGGAAACAAGGACTTGCAGAGTGAAATAAACTGACACTCTCCCTACCTACAGTTTTCTGTCCCTAGAATAAATGTTTTTTTTAATCACAATATAGCACAAGGACAATTCACTCACTGTCCTTACAGGTCCCTGGAAACAAGGACTTGCAGAGTGAAAGAAAATAAACACTCTCCCTACCTACAGTTTTCTGTCCCTAGAATAAATGTTTTTTTTAAGCACAATATAGCACAAGGACAATTCACTCACTGTCCTTACAGGTCCCTGGAAACAAGGACTTGCAGAGTGAAATAAACTGACACTCTCCCTACCTACAGTTTTCTGTCCCTAGAATAAATGTTTTTTTAAGCACAATATAGCACAAGGACAATTCACTCACTGTCCTTACAGGTCCCTGGAAACAAGGACTTGCAGAGTGAAAGAAAAAAAACACTCTCCCTACCTACAGTTTTCTGTCCCTAGAAAAAATGTTTTTTTTAATCACAATATAGCACAAGGACAATTCACTCACTGTCCTTACAGGTCCCTGGAAACAAGGACTTGCAGAGTGAAAGAAAAAAAACACTCTCCCTACCTACAGTTTTCTGTCCCTAGAAAAAATGTTTTTTTAATCACAATATAGCACAAGGACAATTCACTCACTGTCCTTACAGGTCCCTGGAAACAAGGACTTGCAGAGTGAAATAAACTGACACTCTCCCTACCTACAGTTTTCTGTCCCTAGAATAAATGTTTTTTTTAAGCACAATATAGCACAAGGAGAATTCACTCACTGTCCTTCCAGGTCCCTGGAAACAAGGACTTGCAGAGTGAAAGAAAAAAAACACTCTCCCTACCTACAGTTTTCTGTCCCTAGAAAAAATGTTTTTTTTAATCACAATATAGCACAAGGACAATTCACTCACTGTCCTTACAGGTCCCTGGAAACAAGGACTTGCAGAGTGAAATAAACTGACACTCTCCCTACCTACAGTTTTCTGTCCCTAGAATAAATGTTTTTTTTAAGCACAATATAGCACAAGGACAATTCACTCACTGTCCTTACAGGTCCCTGGAAACAAGGACTTGCAGAGTGAAAGAAAAAAAACACTCTCCCTACCTACAGTTTTCTGTCCCTAGAAAAAATGTTTTTTTTTAATCACAATATAGCACAAGGACAATTCACTCACTGTCCTTACAGGTCCCTGGAAACAAGGACTTGCAGAGTGAAAGAAAATAAACACTCTCCCTACCTACAGTTTTCTGTCCCTAGAATAAATGTTTTTTTAAGCACAATATAGCACAAGGACAATTCACTCACTGTCCTTACAGGTCCCTGGAAACAAGGACTTGCAGAGTGAAATAAACTGACACTCTCCCTACCTACAGTTTTCTGTCCCTAGAATAAATGTTTTTTTTAAGCACAATATAGCACAAGGAGAATTCACTCACTGTCCTTCCAGGTCCCTGGAAACAAGGACTTGCAGAGTGAAAGAAAAAAAACACTCTCCCTACCTACAGTTTTCTGTCCCTAGAAAAAATGTTTTTTTTAATCACAATATAGCACAAGGACAATTCACTCACTGTCCTTACAGGTCCCTGGAAACAAGGACTTGCAGAGTGAAATAAACTGACACTCTCCCTACCTACAGTTTTCTGTCCCTAGAATAAATGTTTTTTTTAAGCACAATATAGCACAAGGACAATTCACTCACTGTCCTTCCAGGTCCCTGGAAACAAGGACTTGCAGAGTGAAAGAAAAAAAACACTCTCCCTACCTACAGTTTTCTGTCCCTAGAAAAAAAATTTTTTTAATCACAATATAGCACAAGGACAATTCACTCACTGTCCTTACAGGTCCCTGGAAACAAGGACTTGCAGAGTGAAATAAACTGACACTCTCCCTACCTACAGTTTTCTGTCCCTAGAATAAATGTTTTTTTTAAGCACAATATAGCACAAGGACAATTCACTCACTGTCCTTACAGGTCCCTGGAAACAAGGACTTGCAGAGTGAAAGAAAAAAAACACTCTCCCTACCTACAGTTTTCTGTCCCTAGAAAAAATGTTTTTTTTAATCACAATATAGCACAAGGACAATTCACTCACTGTCCTTACAGGTCCCTGGAAACAAGGACTTGCAGAGTGAAAGAAAAAAAACACTCTCCCTACCTACAGTTTTCTGTCCCTAGAAAAAATGTTTTTTTTAATCACAATATAGCACAAGGACAATTCACTCACTGTCCTTACAGGTCCCTGGAAACAAGGACTTGCAGAGTGAAATAAACTGACACTCTCCCTACCTACAGTTTTCTGTCCCTAGAATAAATGTTTTTTTTAAGCACAATATAGCACAAGGACAATTCACTCACTGTCCTTACAGGTCCCTGGAAACAAGGACTTGCAGAGTGAAAGAAAAAAAACACTCTCCCTACCTACAGTTTTCTGTCCCTAGAAAAAATGTTTTTTTTAATCACAATATAGCACAAGGACAATTCACTCACTGTCCTTACAGGTCCCTGGAAACAAGGACTTGCAGAGTGAAATAAACTGACACTCTCCCTACCTACAGTTTTCTGTCCCTAGAATAAATGTTTTTTTTAAGCACAATATAGCACAAGGACAATTCACTCACTGTCCTTACAGGTCCCTGGAAACAAGGACTTGCAGAGTGAAAGAAAAAAAACACTCTCCCTACCTACAGTTTTCTGTCCCTAGAAAAAATGTTTTTTTTAATCACAATATAGCACAAGGACAATTCACTCACTGTCCTTACAGGTCCCTGGAAACAAGGACTTGCAGAGTGAAAGAAACTGACACTCTCCCTACCTACAGTTTTCTGTCCCTAGAATAAATGTTTTTTTAAGCACAATATAGCACAAGGACAATTCACTCACTGTCCTTCCAGGTCCCTGGAAACAAGGACTTGCAGAGTGAAAGAAACTGACACTGTCCCTACCTACAGTTTTCTGTCCCTAGAATAAATGTTTTTTTTAAGCACACTATAGCACAAGCACAAAACACACTGACACTCTCCCTACCTATCCTTCTCTTTCCCTAAACTAAAGGAATCCAGGTTAAGCAAGAAAGAAATAACAGTCACTGTCCCTGCCTATGCTGCTCTATCCCTGCTCCGGAACACACTACACTAGGCCGCCGTGCTGGCGGCCTTTTATAGTGTGGGGCGTGTACTAAACACCCTCAGCAATAATTGGCCACAGGCATCCTGCCTGTGGCCAATCATTGCTCTCCTCGCTGCCGGCGCTGTGATTGGCCAAGCATGCGGGGTCACAGTGCATGCTTGGCCAATCACAGCGCCTGGATGACACTGCGATGGCGTAGTGCATTGTGGGCCGTTCGCGTCACTCGAATTTGGCGCGAACGGCCCAAATCGTTCGATCTTCGTCGAACGATCGAACAGCCGATGTTCGAGTCGAACGTATGTTCGACTCGAACACGGAGCTCATCCCTATTGGTGACGTGGCGAGTCCCATAAGTGCAGTTCAAGCTGGCGAGGTGGCAAGCACAAGTAGTGTCCCGCTGCCACCAAGAAGACAAAGGCAGGCCCGTCGTGCCCATACTGCCCTTCCTGCAGAATTCGCCTATCCTGATTGGGTCCCCACCACTTCTGCAGAACCCGTACTTCCCCCATTCACTGCCCAACCCGGTATTCAGGTGGAAACAGCTGATTTTATGCCAATCGATTTTTATTCGCTGTTTTTCACGGAAGATCTCTATAGATCTATTGTGGACCAGAGTAATTTATATGCTGGTCAATTTATCGCCGCTAACCCCCAGTTGCCTAAAATTGCCAGAAATTGGAAACCAATTACGGTTTCCGAATTTAAGACCTTTCTGGGCCTTTCCCTCAACATGGGCACACATAAATTTCCGTCATTGCGTGCTTATTGGTCCACGCACCCAATTGACCACATGCCCGTGTTCTCTGCCTCCATGTCCAGGGCACGATACAAGCAGATTTTGCGGTTCATGCACTTCAACGACAATGAACTTTGTCGTCCACGTGGGGACCCTGAATACGACCGGCTCTATAAAATTCGGCCCCTCATAAACCACTTCAACGAACGTTTTGCAGCCTTGTTTACTCCCGATCAAGTTGTCTGCGTTGATGAGTCCCTGATTAAATTTTCTGGCCGCTTGTCTTTCAAGCAGTACCTTCCCAGCAAGCGTGCCAGATACGGGGTCAAGCTCTACAAGTTCTGTGACAGGGCAACAGGCTATGTAGTGAACTTTACGGTTTATGAGGGAAAAGACAGTCAGATTAAGTCGGTCAACTGCCCGGATTACATAGGGAGCGCTGGCAAGATAGTGTGGAACTTGGTGTCACCCTTATTCGGAAAGGGGTACCACTTGTATGTGGACAATTATTACACGAGCGTGCCACTGTTTAGTCACTTGTTTGATCATAAGATTGGAGCATGTGGCACCGTGCGACCTAATCGCCGGGGCTTTCCCCAGCGGCTTGTAGATGCCCGTCTTAGGCTGGGGGAGAGAGCCTGCTTGAAGTGTAATAACTTGCTCGCTATGAAGTGGAGGGACAATAAGAATGTTTTCCTTCTTACCTCCCTTCATGCAGACACGACAGTCCAAATTCGTACGGCGACTGGTGTTGTGGAGAAACCCCTCTGTGTCCACGAATATAACCAAAATATGGGAGGGGTGGACCTCAACGACCAGTTGATGGCGCCGTATCTAATTGACCGTAAGGCGAGATGCTGGTACAAAAAAGTGTCTCTATCATTATTCCAATTGGCTTTGCTGAACGCTCATGTGCTATACAGAGCTTCAGGCGGGACGTTATCTCTTCTAAAATTCCAGAATGAGATAGTCACAGAACTCCTGTATCCAGGCGGTTCTGCACCTCACCATCCCCAACCAAATGCAGTAAGCCGGCTGCATGAGAGGCATTATTCGTATGTCCTCCCGAGTACCCCTACCCAAAGCCACCCCCAAAAAAGATGTCGTGTCTGTAGCAAGCGCGGATTTAGGCGTGACACCCGTAGTTTTTGTCCACTCTGTCCTGACAAGCCTGGTCTTTGCCAAGGTGAATGTTTTGAACGCTACCACTCAAAAGTGAAGTTTTAGCGTAGGGTACAGCATTTCACAGACTAGGACACACTTACACAGGGTCTCCCAAGATGCCATTACATTTTGAGAGACCCGAACCATTACAGTTGTAAAGTTACAAAAAAAAGTGTAAAAAAGAAAAAAAAAAACGTAAAAAACAAAACACAAAAAAAATATAAAATAAAAAAACCAAAAATAGTTGTCATTTTATTGTTCTCTCTCTCTCTATTTTCTCTCTATTGTTCTGCTCTTTTTTACTGTATTCTATTCTGCAATGTTTTATCATGCTTGCTTTTCAGGTATGTAATTTTTTGTTTTCAGGTGCGCCATTCAACTGCAGCGCGGAATTATTTATCTTGACAGCAACAGCGTTTGCTCCCACGATACATAAAGCCGTGACTCCAGTGCTGTAGGAGGTGATTTCACCACCACAGTTAAAAAAAAGAGCATATATGCCAAAGCATGGGGGCAGCAGGGGCGGAGGAGCGATTTTGCTCCTAATGCCGCGTACATACGGTCGAAATTCCGACCGTGTGTACGCGGCATAACTTTTTTGCGGGAGGATGCCCCCATGCTTCGGCATATATATATTTTAGGCACAGGTTGCGTTAAAACATTTTTTTATTTTTTACTAGGTTTTGTTTTGGTATTTGCTTTGCAGGTATGGCATGGTAAGGTCTTACTGTTGTACTGTAATGTTACTTTGTTTTAATGTTAACCACCATTTGCTTAGCAGGTACGCCATTCAGTTGCAGCGCGGATCTATTTATCTTGACAGCAACAGCGTTTGCTCCCACGATACATAAAGCCGTGACTCCAACGCTGTAGGAGGTGATTTCACCACCACAGTTAAAAAAAAGAGCATATATGCCGAAGCATGGGGGCAGCAGGGGCGGAGGAGCGATTTTGCTCCTAATGCCGCGTACATACGGTCGAAATTCCGACCGTGTGTACGCGGCATAACTTTTTTGCGGGAGGATGCCCCCATGCTTCGGCATATATATATTTTAGGCACAGGTTGCGTTAAAACATTTTTTTATTTTTTACTAGGTTTTGTTTTGGTATTTGCTTTGCAGGTATGGCATGGTAAGGTCTTACTGTTGTACTGTAATGTTACTTTGTTTTAATGTTAACCACCATTTGCTTAGCAGGTACGCCATTCAGTTGCAGCGCGGATCTATTTATCTTGACAGCAACAGCGTTTGCTCCCACGATACATAAAGCCGTGACTCCAACGCTGTAGGAGGTGATTTCACCACCACAGTTAAAAAAAAAGAGCATATATGCCGAAGCATGGGGGCAGCAGGGGCGGAGGAGCGATTTTGCTCCTAATGCCGCGTACATACGGTCGAAATTCCGACCGTGTGTACGCGGCATAACTTTTTTGCGGGAGGATGCCCCCATGCTTCGGCATATATATATTTTAGGCACAGGTTGCGTTAAAACATTTTTTTATTTTTTACTAGGTTTTGTTTTGGTATTTGCTTTGCAGGTATGGCATGGTAAGGTCCTACTGTTGTACTGTAATGTTACTTTGTTTTAATGTTAACCACCATTTGCTTAGCAGGTACGCCATTCAGTTGCAGCGCGGATCTATTTATCTTGACAGCAACAGCGTTTGCTCCCACGATACATAAAGCCGTGAGTCCAACGCTGTAGGAGGTGATTTCACCACCACAGTTAAAAAAAAGAGCATATATGCCGAAGCATGGGGGCAGCAGGGGCGGAGGAGCGATTTTGCTCCTAATGCCGCGTATATACGGTCGAAATTCCAACGGAGGCTTATCCGTGGAAAAGTCCGACCGTGTGTACGCGGCATAACCTTTTATGCCGCGTACATACGGTCGAAATTCCGACGAAGGCTTGACCGTGTGTACGCGGCATAACTTTTTTGCGGGAGGATGCCCCCATGCTTCGGCATATATGCCCATCATTAGAAGTGGGTGGATGAAGGGAGGTATTCTAATGGTGGGCATACCCACCAATCAATCTCTTTTTTTCGTTCAGCCAATAGGCTGTATGAAAAAAAAGATTACAATACATGTCCAACAAGGACCAGCAACGTACTGGTATGTTGCTGGACTTTGAATGTTTATACCAGAATGATGCCTGCGGGTTTAGGTATCATCTTGGTATCATTCTTTTCAGCCAGCAGCCGGCTTTCATGTAAAAGCAATTCTAGCAGATAATTAGCCTCTAGACTGCTTTTACAAGCAGTGGGAGGGAATGTCCCCCCCCGGATATAAAAAGCGCCATTGGGAAATTGGGAAAGCATTTTATCACACCGATCTTGGTGTGGTCAGATGCTTTGAGGGCAGAGGAAAGATCTAGGGTCTAACCCCCCAATTTTTTTCAAAAAAAGAGTACCTGTCACTACCTATTGCTATCATAGGGGATATTTACATTCCCTGAGATAACGATAAAAATGGTAAAAAAATAAAATATGGAAGGCACAGTTTAAAAATAAAATAAAAAAGCCAAATAAATAATTAAAAAAAAAAAAAAAAAGCACCGCTGTCCCCCCCTGCTATTGCGCAAAGGCGAACGCAAGCGTCGGTCTAGCGTCATATGTAAACAGCAATTGCATCATGCATGTGAGGTATCACCGCGAAGGTCAGATCGAGGGCAGTCATTTTAGCAGTAGACCTCCTCTGTAAATCTAACGTGGTAACCTGTAAAGGCTTTTAAATGCTTTTAAAAATGAATGTAGTTTTGTCGCCGCTGCGCGTTTGTGCGCAATTTTAAAGCATGTCGTGTTTGGTATCCATGTACTCGGCCTATGATCATCTTTTTTATTTCATCAAACATTTGGGCAATATAGTGTTTTTTAGTGCATTAAAAATAAAAAAAGTGTGTTTTTCCCCCAAAAAATGCGTTTGAAAAATCGCTGCGCAAATACTGTGTGGAAAAAAAAAATGCAACACCCACTATTTTAATCTGTAGGGCCTTTGCTTTAAAAAAATATATAATGTTTGGGGGTTCAACATAATTTTCTTGCAAAAAAAAATTTTCTTTCATGTAAACAAAAAGTGTCAGAAAGGGCTTTGTCTTCAAGTGGTTAGAAGAGTGGATGATGTGTGACATAAGCTTCCTAATGTTGTGCATAAAATGCCAGGACAGTTCAAAACCCCCCCAAATGACCCCATTTTGTAAAGTAGACACCTCAAGCTATTTGCTGAGAGGCATGTTGAGCCCATTGAATATTTTTTTTTTTTGTCCCAAGTGATTGAATAATGACCAAAAAAAAAAAAAATGTACAAAAAGTTGTCACTAAATTATATATTGCTCAAACATGCCATGGGCATATGTGGAATTACACCCCAAAATACATTCTGTTGCTTCTCCTGAGTACGGGGATACCACATGTGTGGGACTTTTTGGGAGCCTAGTCGCGTACGGGACCCCAAAAACCAAGCACCGCCTTCAGGATTTCTATGGGTGTAAATTTTTGATTTCACTCCTCACTGCCTATCACAGTTTCGGAGGCCATGGAATGCCCAGATGGCACAAAACCCCCCCAAATGACCCCATTTTGGAAAGTAGACACCCCAAGCTATTTGCTGAGAGGTATGTTGAGTATTTTGCAGATCTCGCTTTTTGTCACAAAGTTTTGAAAATGTAAAAAAAGAAAAAAAAAAAGAAAAAAAAATGTCTTTCTTAATTTTCAAAAACAAATGAGAGCTGTAAAATACTCACCATGCCTCTCAGCAAATAGCTTGGGGTGTCTACTTTCCAAAATGGGGTCATTTGTGGGGGTTTTGGGCTATTTTGACATTTTATGGCCTTCAAAACTGTGATAGGTAGTGAGGAGTGAAATCAAAAATTTATGCCCTTAGAAACCTTGAAGGCGGTGCTTGGTTTTTGGGGTCCCGTACGCGGCTAGGCTCCCAAAAAGTCCCACACATGTGGTATCCCCGTACTCAGGAGAAGCAGCAGAATGTATTTTGGGGTGTAATTTCACATATAACCATGGCATGTGTGAGCAATATATCATTTAGTGACAACTTTTTGTACATTTTTTTTTTCTTTTTGTCATTATTCAATCATTTGGGACAAAAAAAAAAAATATTCAATGGGCTCAACATGCCTCTCAGCAAATAGCTTGGGGTGTCTACTTTCCAAAATGGGGTCATTTGGGGGGATTTTGTGCCATCTTGGCATTTTATGGCCTTCAAAACTGTGATAGGTAGTGAGGAGCGAAATCAAAAATTTATGCCCTTAGAAACCTTGAAGGCGGTGCTTGGTTTTTGGGGTCCCGTACGCGGCTAGGCTCCCAAAAAGTCCCACACATGTGGTATCCCCGTACTCAGGAGAAGCAGCAGAATGTATTTTGGGGTGTAATTTCACATATGCCCATGGCATGTGTGAGCAATATATCATTTAGTGACAACTTTGTGCAAAAAAAAAACAGTTTGTCATATTCCCGCAACTTGTGGCAAAATATAAAATATTCCATGGACTGAACATGCCTCTCAGTAAATAGCTTGGGGTGTCTACTTTCCAAAATGGGGTCATTTGGGGGGGTTTGTGCTATTTTGGCATTTTATGGCCTTCGAAACTGTGATAGGTAGTGAGGAGTGAAATCAAAAATTTGCGCCCTTAGAAATCCTGAAGGCGGTGCTTGGTTTCCGGGGTCCCGTACGTGGCTAGGCTCCTAAAAAGTCCCACACATGTGGTATCCCCGTACTCAGGAGAAGCAGCAGAATGTATTTTGGGGTGCAATTCCACATATAACCATGGCATGTGTGAGCAATATATCATTTAGTGACAACTTTTTGTAATTTTTTTTTTTTTTTTTTTTTTTTGTCATTATTCAATCACTTGGGACAAAAAAAAAAATATTCAATGGGCTCAACATGCCTCTCAGCAATTTCCTTGGGGTGTCTACTTTCCAAAATGGGGTCATTTGGGGGGGTTTTGTACTGCCCTGCCATTTTAGCACCTCAAGAAATGAGATAGGCAGTCATAAATTTAAAGCTGTGTAAATTTCAGAAAATGTACCCTAGTTTGTAAACGCTATAACTTTTGCGCAAACCAATAAATATACGCTTATTGACATTTTTTTTACTAAAGACATGTGGCTGAATACATTTTGGCCTAAATGTATGACTAAAATTGAGTTTATTCGATTTTTCTTATAACAAAAAGTAGAAAATATCATTTTTTTTCAAAATTTTCAGTCTTTTTCTGTTTATATCGCAAAAAATAAAAATCGCAGAGGCAATCAAATACCATTAAAAGAAAGCTCTATTTGTGGGAAGAAAAGGACGCAAATTTCATTTGGGTACAACATTGCATGTCCGCACAATTTACAGTTAAAGCAGCGCAGTGCCGAATCCCAAAAACAGGCTTGGTCCTAATGGCCCGAAATGGTCCAGGGCTTAAGTGGTTAATGTAATGTCTGGTCCCGGTAATATGGATGAAAATCTTTAAGAAAAATGGCATAGCTACCCCATCACACCCCCGCTCCCCCCCCCCCCCCCACCCCTGCCCATTGCCAGCCCCTTTAGGTCTTGTATGGATATTAAGGGGAACCCCGCACACAAAATAAAAAAGTATACTCTGAACAGCCGTATACAGGCGGTGCATACAAGACAGGGACTGTAGGTTTGTTCTTATGTAGAATCTGTTTGTAATTTTGAACAGGTACATTGTTTAAGTGTAGCTCCAGGCAAAAAAATCTATTTTTAAGCTTTTTGGAAAACATAGGGAAGGGTTATCACCCCTGTAACATTTGTTTTGCTGTCTGTGCAGTGTGCACCTGTTCAGAACAGTTCACCTCACTTTCCGTCCTAATGACAAATGTTTTTTGAAAATTTGGGGTTTTTATTGAAACAAGAATTGGTGATAAAGCATCAGTGGAGAGGAGACACTTTTTTTCCCATATTAACTCTTACAGGAGAGAATTTGCCTTCCTAGGGGTAGATTTCCTCTCACTTCCTGTTGTATCCTTCCGTTTGCAAGGAGGAGTCGTTTGTAAGTTGGATGTTTGAAAGTAGGGGCCTGCCGTATATACTCAGCTGAAATTTGCCCCTTACATGTTGGTGTTGCCACAACACTGTGAGCCCTCACAGTTACTCTTGGTGGGCGCATGAATGGGCCCTGCTGTGAATTATTAGATCAAGAATTGTAATTACATGCCCCTGTTAAACAGGGGCAGAAAAATTGGGCCTTAGGCACTGGTGCCACAACACTGCAACCCCTCACAGATACTGTACTTGGAGCACAGCAATGAGCCCTGTTGCAAAGTATTGCATCAAAAATTGTAATTACACGCCCCTGTTAAACAGGGGCTGAAAAATTGTGCCTTAGCCACTGGTGCTGGTGCCACGACACTGCAACCTCTCCCAGATACTCTAGTTGAAGTGCAGGAATGAGCCCTTCTGCAAAGCATTGCATAAAAAATTGTAATTACATGTCCCTGTTAAAAAGGGGCATAAAAATTGGGCCTTAGGCACTGGTGCCACAACACTGCAACCCCTCACAGATACTGTACTTGGAGCACAGCAATGAGCCCTGTTGCAAAGTATTGCATCAAAAATTGTAATTACACGCCCCTGTTAAACAGGGGCTGAAAAATTGGGCCTTAGCCACTGGTGCTGGTGCCACGACACTGCAACCACTCCCAGATACTCTAGTTGGAGTGCAGGAATGAGCCCTGCTGCAAAGCATTGCATAAAAAATTGTAATAACACACCCCTGTTAAACAGGGGCTGAAAAATTGGGCCTTAGCCACTGGTGGCGACACCCAGAAACAAAAATGTTCTTCCAAGCTATCATCGTCAATCGGATCATTGAGGAGGAGGAGGATAGTCAGTCAACATAACAGGACAGTCTCTCAGCATCAGCATCAGTCTTGAAGGGATGTGACATTTGAAAATAAATTAGTCTGTTATATCAGCTTCAGGTGTTTGGTAGCTGGTGGTGATCCAAGACTGGTTCATCTTTATAAAGGTCAGTCGATCAACAGAGTCGGTGGACAGGCGCACCCTGTGATCCGTGACAAATCCTCCAGCAGCACTGAATGTGCATTCTGAAAGAACGCTGGATGCAGGACAGGCCAGTAGCTCAATTGCATACTGTGCAAGCTCTGGCCAGTGATCCATCCTCAAGACCCAGTAAGCCAGAGGATTTTCGGTGGGGAAGGTGTCCAAGTCTGACCTTGCCCCTAGGTATTCCTGCACCATGTATATCAGACGCTGGCGATGGTTGCTGGAACCGATCATACCTTGGGGCTGCGGACTAAAGAATTTTCTGAACGCTTTGGTCAGACGGCCACCTTCCCCACCGCTCCTTCTTTGACTGACCGAAGCCTCAGCAACTCGTTGTCCAGGACGAGGAGTTTGTAACCTCCCAGTCTCTGGGAACGCGTTGCACAGACCTTTCTGCAAGGCCTCCCGGAGTTGTCTCATCCTCTGCTCCCTCTGTGACGGTAAGATAAGGTCCGCAACCTTACCCTTGTACCGTGGATCAAGGAGAGTGGCCAGCCAGTAATGGTCCCTCTCCTTGATCCGAAGCATACGAGGATCCTTCCGCAGACTTTGCAGGATCAGGGAGGCCATGCAGCGTAGGTTAGCTGAGGCATTCGGTCCGGAGTCCTCTGGGTCACTAAGGACGACATGATCCACAGCCACCTCCTCCCAGCCACGTACAAGTCCACTGGTTTCTTGGGACTGTAAATCATCCCTAAAAGACTGCTGCTGATGATGCTGAGTGCCAGGCTTCACCTCCATGCTGACACAATCCTCCTCCTCCTCTTCTTCCTGTGTGATGGGTGGGACAGAAGGAACACTGTCTGGGTAAAGGGGGCCTTGAGAGGCAAGGATGTCCTCCTCTTCCTGCCTCTGTTCTGCCTCAAGTGCCCTGTCCATTATTCCATGCAGCGTATGTTCCAACAGGTGGATAAGAGGTACAGTGTCACTGATGCATGCACTGTCACTGCTCACCATCCTCGTGGCCTCCTCAAATGGTGCCAGGACAGTGCATGCATCCCTAAACATGCCCCACTGGCGTGGTGAAAAAAACCCGAGCTCCCCTGACCCTGTCCTGGTGCCGTAGTCGCACAGGTACTCATTGATGGCCCTCTGCTGCGTGTGCAGCCGCTGCAGCATGGCCAACGTTGAGTTCCACCTGGTGGGCATGTCACATATAAGGCGGTTCTTGGGCAGGTTCAACTCCTTTTGCAGCTCAGCCAGGCGAGCACTGGTATTATAAGATCTGCGGAAATGCACACAGACTTTCCTGGCCTGCCTCAGGACATCCTGTAAGCCCGGGTACCTGCCCAAGAACCGCTGCACCACCAGGTTAAGGACGTGAGCCACACAGGGCACATGGGTCAGTTGTCCCCGTCGGAGAGCGGAGAGGAGGTTGGTGCCATTGTCGCAAACTACCATTCCTGGCTTAAGCTGGTGTGGCGTCAACCACCTCTCGGCCTGCCCCTGCAGAGCAGACAGAACCTCTGCCCCAGTGTGGCTCCTGTCCCCCAAACACACCAGCGCAAGCACGGCATGGCATCTTTTTGCCTGCGTACTTGCGTAGCCCCTTGAACGCCTACGGAGCACCGCTGGTTCCGAGGACAAAGCACAGGAAGAGGCCACGGAGGAAGAAGAAGAGGAGGGGGTGGAGGACAGAGGTGTGTCACAACCAGTAGTAGCATTTTGGAGGCGTGGCGGTGGAACAACCTCCAACACTACTGCACCTTGTCCTGCATCCATCCCAGCTGCCAAAAGAGTGACCCAATGGGCCGTGAAAGAAAGGTAACGTCCCTGTCCATGCCTGCTGGACCATGAGTCAGCGGTAATATGCACCTTACCGCTGACCGCCCTGTCCAGCGAGGCCAAGACATTGCCTTCCACATGCCGGTAGAGAGCCGGAATCGCCTTCCGTGAGAAAAAGTGGCATTTGGGAACCTGCCACTGAGGAACCACACATTGCACAAACTCACGGAAGGGGGCCGAGTCTACCAACTGAAAAGGCAGCAGTTGAAGCGCTAGCAATTTAGCCAAGCTAGCATTCAACCGCTGGGCATGTGGATGGCTGGGAGTGAACTTCTTTCGACGGTCCAGCAACTGGGGCAGGGAAATTTGCCTGCTAGAATCGGACGTCGGTGTACTGCTAGCAGAGTGGCCGCAAGTACTTGGCTGTGACACACCTAATTCTACACCTTCATTCCTCTCAGAGCAGGTTTCAGAGAGGACTGAAGGTATAGTGGGGTTGGAGATCCCAGCTGATGCGGTGCAAGAAGAGGTCAGCTTTGTTCTTTGGTGTGGGTCTTTAAGGTAGGCTTGCCAACGAGCTGCATGGCAGGTCAACATATGTCTGGTAAAGCATGTGGTGCCCAAGCGGGTGATGTTTTGGCCACGCGATATACGCTTGAGACATATGTTGCAAACAGCAGCTGTGCGATCTGATGCACTCGACTCAAAAAAGGTCCACACCAAAGAACTTTTTGAATAACGGGCAGAGGCAGCGCCCTGCACAGGCGGAGCTCTGTGGTGTGATTCCGTCGGTGTGCTGCCCTTACGCTGGCCCCCCGAGGGCATCCTGCCTCGTTGGAGATGTGCCTCCTCCTCATCCTCCTCCTCTCTCCTATTAGACACCCACATGGAGTCAGTGACCTCATCATCCCCTCCCTCCTCATCACTGGAGCCAATCTGGCAGTATGCTGCAGCTGCTGGAACATGACTGCCAGATTGGTGTCCTTCTTGAGCATCCCCTCTCTCTGCTCTCACGCTACTGCCTTCCTCTAGCTGGGTATCATCATCAGACCCTTCGAAACGCTGGGAATCCTCCTGGAGCATGTACCCAACACTGTGCTCAAACAGTTCGGGGGACTCCTCAGGAGGACATGGTTGGTCTAGGGAAGGAGTGACTGATGATGACATTGATACCAGGGAAGAGGACGCTTTGGCAGCTGCTTTGCCAGTACCCTGAGCCTGGGTGAGAGAGGATGAGGAGGATGAGGAGGGCTTGGTCATCCACTCTACCAAGTCTTTGGCATGATGCAGCTCAACACGTCCAGCTGCCGAAAAGAAGGACAAGCGTGTCCCATGGCCACGTGCTGATGGCGATGCACCGCGTCCACGACCAGCACTGTTGTCTCTAGACACAGAGCCTGCTTGCCCTCTTTTATTGGCTCCTGACTGTCTGCCTCTCCTTGTTTGCCTTCCAGACATTCTAATGGCCTGCAGGGAAATGGGAAAAGCAGCAATACAGGCTAAGTTAAGGTGTAATATGGTCAGGAGGCACACTCTGCCCGCTGTAAGTGCCGCAAAATCCTGTTGGTGTAACACACCAGGAAAAAGCAGCAATACAGGCGAAGTTAAGGTGTAATATGGTCAGGAGGCACACTCCGCCCGCTGTAAGTGCCGCAAAATCCTGTTGGTGTAACACACCAGGAAAAAGCAGCAATACAGGCTAAGTTAAGGTGTAATATGGTCAGGAGGTACACTCCACCCGCTGTAAGTGACGCAAAATCCTGCTGGTGTAACACACCAGGAAAAAGCAGCAATACAGGCTAAGTTAAGGTGTAATATGGTCAGGAGGCACACTCCGCCCGCTGTAAGTGCCGCAAAATCCTGTTGGTGTAACACACCAGGAAAAAGCAGCAATACAGGCTAAGTTAAGGTGTAATATGGTCAGGAGGCACACTCCGCCCGCTGTAAGTGCCGCAAAATCCTGTTGGTGTAACACACCAGGAAAAAGCAGCAATACAGGCTAAGTTAAGGTGTAATATGGTCAGGAGGTACACTCCGCCCGCTGTAAGTGCCACAAAATCCTGCTGGTGTAACACACCAGGAAAAAGCAGCAATACAGGCTAAGTTAAGGTGTAATATGGTCAGGAGGCACACTCCGCCCGCTGTAAGTGCCGCAAAATCCTGTTGGTGTAACACACCAGGAAAAAGCAGCAATACAGGCTAAGTTAAGGTGTAATATGGTCAGGAGGCACACTCCGCCCGCTGTAAGTGCCGCAAAATCCTGTTGGTGTAACACACCAGGAAAAAGCAGCAATACGGGCTAACTTCAGGTGTATAATGTGCAGGAGGCTTAGCAACAATGACACTGACACTGTCCCCTGCCTATCCTTCTCTTTCCCTGCACACAAGGTTTATCAAAGAATATGACACTGACACTCTCCCTGCCTATCCTTCTCTCTCCCTGCACACAAGGTTTAGCAAAGGATATGACACTGACACTGTCCCCTGCCTATCCTTCTCTCTCCCTGCACACAAGGTTTATCAAAGTATATGACACTGACACTCTCCCTGCCTATCCTTCTCTCTCCCTACACACAAGGTTTAGCAAAGAATATGACACTGACACTCTCCCTGCCTATCCTTCTCTGTCCCTACACACAAGGTTTAGCAAAGAATAGATTTGACAAGATTTGACACTGTCCCTGCCTATCCTTCACTTTCCCTGCTCCGGAACACACTACACAAGGCCGCCGCGCTGGCGGCCTTTTATAGTGTGGGGCGTGTACTAAACCCCCTCAGCTATAATTGGCCACAGGCATCCTGCCTGTGGCCAATCATTGCTCTCCTCGCTGCCGGCGCTGTGATTGGCCAAGCATGCAGGGTCACAGTGCATGCTTGGCCAATCACAGCGCCGGGATTACACTGCGATGGCGCAGTGTATTGTGGGGCGTTCGCGTCACTCGAATTTGGCGCGAACGGCCCAAATCGTTCGTTGTTCGCTGAACACACGAACAGCCGATGTTCGAGTCGAACCTATGTTCGACTCGAACACCGAGCTCATCCCTACTTACCAGTAACTAAGCTGTTTTTGTACAATGCACAACTTTTCCACGCTCACCTTCTCCTACCAAATGATGAGAAGTGGGGGTTGATTTATATTAATATGCATATTATGCATTGATGTTCATATTATTATTTGCTTAATCATCTCCCATTTTCCAACAATTAGAAATAAAAAATTATGGTCACGATGAAAATTTTGGAAAAAAGAAGGTAAAGTTTGCTGCCATGACAACACACGCTGTTAAATTACATTCTCATTCATATTGCTTTTTACCATATGTCTAGCATATGTCAGCTAGTATTACCAATAATCCTTTTTGTTTTTAGAATTTGTTTTAGTCTTAAAGTGGTTATAAACCCTTTACAACCATTTTTTGCTACAGGTAAGCTTACCTGTAGCTACCCAGGATATCTCCTAAACCTGCACGGTTTAGGAGATATCCCCTGTATTTGCATGTGCCAATGTCATCGGCACATGCGCACTAAAGCAAACTGAAGCAACGACACGTATGTGTCGTTGCTTCAGTTAGTGTGCCGTTACCGGCAGCTCCCGCGCGCATTCGCGGGAGTGATGTCATCGCGGCTCCGGCCAATCACAGCGCGGGAGCCCGCGATACCCAGAAGTATTTCCGGGAGAAATGTTGCCCCCTGGAGGGAGATACGAGAACCGCTGCGGGGGCTTCGATGTAAGGTAAGTAATTTACAATGAGCTAGTATGCTATGCATACTTGCTCATTATACCTTTGTCTTGCAGGATTATTATTTTTTTTTACTAGGGTCTACAACCACTTTAAAAGCTAGAATTTAAGCTTATGTCTCTTTCCAGAAATGGTTCTGTACCCATGAAATGGATAATGGGTTTAAAGGTACATCCAGCATTCCACCCATTCTTCCTAACCCCCCTTTTTTTAACTTTTTCCCTCTTACTCCTCCTTTCTTCCCCCCCCCCTCTCTTCCCCACCGTGGGACGACAATCCCAGCCCTGCTGCCTCACAATGCTTCGGGCCCGGTGTCCGGTTACTCATTACCACCTCCGACACTTGTGCCGGATGCATCTATTACTCGCTTTAAAACATTGGAGATGTGTTTTGTTTGTATTCACAAGAGTTTTATGTTTGTTCCCCTGCATGGGATCACCTTGCTTTCTTCTCCATAAGCCTGAAAATTGGCTTTGTTAAACCAAATAAAAACGATTGTACCAGAAAGGTACAGTGCCTTGAAAAAGTATTCATACCCCTTGACATTTTCCGCATTTTGTCATGTTACAACCAAAAACACAAATGTATTTTATTGGGATTTTATGTGATAGACCAACACAAAGTGGCACATAATTATGAAGTGAAAGGAAAATGATAAACGGTTTTCAACATTTTTTACAAATAAATATCTGAAAAGTGTAGTGTACATTTGTATTCAGCCCCCTTACTCTGATACTCCTAACTAAAATCTAGAAAAACCAATTGCCTTCAGAAGTCACTTAATTAGTAAATAGAGTCCACCTGTGTGTAATTTTATCTGTCAGTATAAATACAGCTGTTCTGTGAAGCCCTCAGAGGTCTGTTGGAGAACCTTAGTGAACAAACAGCATCATGAAGGCCAAGGAACACACCTGACAGGTCAGGGATATAGTTGTGGAGAAGTTTAAAACGGTTAGATTATAAAAATATCCCAAGCTTTGAACATCTCACGGAGCACTGTTCAATCATCATCCGACAATGGAAAGAGTATGGCACAACTGCAAACCCACCAAGACTTAGCCGTCCACCTAAACTGACAGACTGGGCAAGGAAAGCATTAATCAGAGAAGCAGCCAAGAGGCCCCTGGTAACTCTGGAGGAGCAGACAACTCAGGTGGGAGAATCTGTCCACAGTATCACTATTAGTTGTGCACTGCACAAATCTGACCTTTATGGAAGAGTAGCAAGAAGAAAGCCATTAAGAAGTCCCATTTGCAGTTTGCGAGACGTCATGTAGGGTAGTGGTCATCAACCCTGTCCTCAGGGCCCACTAACAGGCCAGATTTTATGTATTACCTTGGGGGGATGCAGACTAGAATACTGCAATCACTAAGCAGCAAATGATATCACCTGTGATGTATTTCAGTTATCTTGCAAACCTGGCCTATTAGTGGACCCTGAGGACAGGGTTGATGACCACTGATGTAGGGGACACAGCAAACACATGGAAGAAGGTGCTCTGATCAGATAAGATCAAAATTTAACTTTTTGGCCTAAAAGCTGTCACATACCTAGTAGATGAGCCCGAACTGCAGAGAAAGGCCTCTCTTACGCTTCTGACTTGAGGCCCCTGATAGAGTAAACAAGAGGTGCAGGAGTGTAAAGTAGAGACGAGTGCCTGGCAAGGAGGTCAGTCCGGAAGTCCAGGTGGCACTGTGCAGGGTGGTTAGCAGACTGGAACAGCAGACTGGAACAGCAGACAGGAGCAGCAGACTGGAGGCTGGAGCAGACTGGGAAGAGAAACCCACAGGACAGGAACTCAGAACGGTCAGACAAGCCAGGTCATACACAGACAGGTATATTGGAGACAAGGTAGAGGCAGGAGCAGGGTCACTGGAACAAGCTGGGTTGGTATCAGGCAGGCGGCAAAAAGACCAGAGCAGCAGGCAGATGCAACGTCAAGACAGGTCAGGATCGGATGCAGGCAGACAGCAGGAATAGTCAAAGGCAAGTCGGGTAATACACAGGAACAGATTTGGATAGCAGCCAACACACAGGGAACGCTGTAGATCAGGCAGCAATGCTTCTGTGTGTCAGCCTGGTTTAAATAGCCCCCCTGGTGTCAGGGGCTACTTGTGCTCCCGTGCACGCGCTCGCTCGCGCATTGCACACCTGGTGTCAGGGGCCACGCGCGCTCTTGTGCACGTGCGTGCTCGCGCATTGCACACCAGAACCCGCAATCGCATGTGAGCACCAGCACCCGCAATCGTGCATGAGCACCAGCACCCGAAATCGCGCACCAGCTTGTACAGGTGTTCTGTTTCTGGCAGGCTCTTCCTGACGAAAGCAAAGCACTATGTCTGGTAGAAAACTAACACTGCACATGATCCTGAACACATCATCCCCACCGTGAAACATGGTGATGGCAGCATCATGTTGTGGGGATGCTTTTCTTCAGCAGGGACAGGGAAGCTGGTCGGAGTTGATAGGAAGATGGATGGAGCCAAATACAGGGCAATCTTGAAAAACCTGTTAGAGTCTGCAAAAGTTTTGAGACTGGGCCGAAGGTTCACGTTCCAGCAGGACAATGACCCTAAACATACAGCCAGAGCTACAATGGAATGGTTTAGATCAAAGCATATGTTAGAATGGTCCAGTCAAAGTCCAACACTAAAATCCAATTGAGAAGCTATGGCGCGGTATTGAAGTGGTTAATAAATATATTAATAATATTTGTATTGAAAATATTTCCCCTTATATGTGCAGCATGCTTTTTGAGTTCTTGAGTTCACGTAAAGGCATTCAAAAGTTGTCCACTGGTATTAAAAATAAAAATGTGTGTAGCGTCCTCTTCTAGTTAGACTGCAGTCAGTGCTCTATTTTTTATTTTATTTTGCCTGGTCAGGGTTTTAATTTTTTGTCCGGTTAGGGTTTTCTAGCTGGGTATTTGCCTTTTCCCACCTCTTTCTGGGAGAAGCTTCCAGAATATGGGTCAGGAAAAGTCAAATGTCCAGTATGAATTTTTATCATGCCTCAGCCAATCCCTGGAAGAGGGTGGCTAGGGAGGTGATACATGTTTTGAGACCTTTCTAGTGTGTTCTTTCCCCTCCAGGGAAGGTTTAAGTTCTCCTGGGGCTACTGGCCTTGAGAGAAAGCTAGTGAGACAAGAAATTGCAGTCTGGACCTCAACAGGTGCTGGGCTGAGGGCCTGGAGAAGATTGCTAAAAGATTATTTGCTGGAGGGCGTCATCCTGGAGTCCTAGTCTGGAGAAGGAACTTTTCCCTCAGTTTAACATGTTTGTTATTTTAATGGAAAAAAAAAACAGGAAGCTTTAAGAGACCACAGATGTCACAGCAGTATAAAATTGGCCAGCAGCAGTATACTTTTAATACTAATAGTGCTAGGCCCAATTTTACTAGAGAGAAAGAGCACAAGCTGGAGTTTTAATCCAATAATTAAAATACTGCAGAAGATGCAGCAGTTTTAAATTAGCCAGTAGCAGGACAGTTTTAATAATGGATGACAGGCTTAACTTTTTTTTTTTATTTGTAGGGATAGGGGGATACAGTGAATGTGAGTGATATATTGTAAAGTGGTTTAGGTGCACACAGTTCTTGCACTTAGTTTTTTTTCTATCAAACGGTAGGATGAGTGCACCCAAAGAAAAAAAATGCTGACAGGCAGGAAGAAACATTTATGACTGAAGAGACATACAGAGTTAATTCTTTTATAAAAAGCTACCTGTACGCATCGTTTTAAACTAACAGTTTAGTTCTGCTTTATGAACAAATGGCTGCATGTTCCTTTTACCTTCTAAGCAATCAGTATCACTTATGCAGTCGTAAATGTAGCAGTACCCCCATAGGGGCTGCCGAAAGTTGTGGTCCTCCTGTCACCCTGCCCAGCCCGGCATTCACTTCCCAATCACCTTGAGTCAATGAACAGTCCATATGCTTGTTTTTGTATTTTTATAGAGGGATTTGAACTTGGATGGGAATATATGGGATGCCCAGTAGAATTATAGAACAGTCAATTTGAGACAGAACTATGTACACTCCTTGTACACAACGCTTCTTCAAACCCCTCCTCCTGCACAACACTTAACTCCGGTTAGAAACAGACTATCACTCTCTCTCTCCTGCACAACACTTAACTCCAGGCACAGCTAGCACAGGGTTAGGCCCATCACTGACTCAGTCAGGAGCCAGCAGTCGCAATTTGCAGGCAGGGACCGCTGGTCCCTTTTTGTGTAGCAAAAATAGAAAGTCTTTATTGCTAGCTGTCCTATGGGGGACTACTGCTCCCAGTAATCCCTCTTCAGGCCCTGCCACCCCTCTGGGCCGCAGTCGCCTGACTACACTGCCTGTGACATTGCAATCCTCACCGGCTCCACACCCAGCTCTGACAGTCTTCTCTGGCATGCCTCTCCAGCACTCCCGATAGCAAATGTCACTCACCAGCCCTTCTGGCTGCTCACACACCGGTGGTTCCCTCCTGAAGACTTGCCCAGCCGCACTAGCTCCTGCTGTCCTCTCTGATTTCTCTCTGTGCCTCCTGTCCAGATCCTTCATGCAGGGATCCTTCCTGCACCCAAGTCCCAGGCCCAAGGTCACCCCCCCAAATGGGGGTGCCCTCAAAGGCCTCGACAGCCTAGCACTCCATCCTCAGTTTTTGGCCGTAAACCCAAATGGGGGTGCCCTCAAAGGCCTCGACAGCCTAGCACTCCATCCTCAGTTTTTCAACTCGATAACTCTTCCCCAGCTGAGCTTACTCTAGGTAGTGTGAGGGGGTTAACTCAGCAGCGGGTGTGTGTGACCCCCTGGATGGGTTCACCACACAAAAACAGGCACAGCAGACAGTGGTAGGAGAAAACAAAAGGGTGTGGTTTTATTTGAACTATATACAGACAAAAAATACAGCAAAAACAAAAGAAACAGGAAAAGAAATCCTGGTCAACTTGACCGCTCACTACACACGTTGGTGCCCCTAACTAACAACTGGGTACAGCCTTGTGCTGTCCCAGTCCCTAGCTCCCTGCTTTTAGAAGTTCTTAGCAATAACCACACAGGCTTTGGCTCACCGCACAGAGATCACACTCCCCAGACTATCCACACAGATCTGCTTCCAGGTTGGAGCATCGCCCTTAGCATGCTGGGAGTTCTTGTAGAGGCCCTAATGAGCCCACTTACTTCAGCTGGGCTCATTAACTCTTCCCCTGCAAGAGTCCCAGCACTCCCCCTAGTGGTATAAATCGGCATAAAGCCTGAATCTAGGACATATATACCTTCCATCCTGGATGCAACCTGGTGATTTTACCTGCCTGCTGTCACATACCCCCCCCTCTTGTTTTAACCTTGGGGTTGGAACACAAGCAATCAGGCATGCATGTACTCGAGACAAAGCATCCACATTCCCCATTTGAACGCCAGGGCGATGCTTTACCGTAAAGTTGAATTCTTGTAGGGCCAGGAACCACCTATTTACTCTCCTATTTGTCTCTTTGTTTTGAGCCATCCACTTTAAAGAAGCGTGATCAGTAATTAGGTCAAAGTGCCTCCCTAGCAGATAGTACGGAAGGGAATCTAGAGCCCACTTCACCGCTAAACACTCCTTCTCAATCGTGGCGTAATTTACCTCATGGGACTTCAATTTCCTGCTGAGGTAAATAACTGGGTGCTCTTCCCCGTTCCAGACCTGGGACAATACTGCTCCTAACCCAATGTCTGATGCATCACTTTGTACGACAAAGTCCCTAGAGAAGTCTGGTGAGTACAACACTGGCTGGCTACATAAGGCTTTTTTTAAGAATTGGAATGCTGCCTCAGCCTCTGGGGTCCATTTAACCATGACAGACTCTTTCCCTTTTGTCAGGTTGGTTAGGGGCACAGCCTGAGAGGCAAAGTGGGGAATGAATCGCCGATAATAACCAGCGATTCCCAGAAAGGCTCGTACCTGCTTCTTGTTGTTGGGACGTGGCCAATTCTGTACGGCCTCGACTTTATTGACTTGGGGTGTTATTACTCCTCTCCCAATGGTGTACCCAAGATATTTGGCCTCCTCCTGTCCAATGGTACACTTCTTGGGGTTGGCCGTAAACCCAGCTTCCCGGATAGAGTCTAGGACTGCTTACACTTTTGGCAGATGTGAGGCCCAATCTGTACTATAGATAATTACATCATCTAGGTAAGCCGCAGCATACTTCTGATGGGGCCTCAGTATCTGGTCCATTTTCCGCTGGAATGTTGCCGGCGCATTCTGTAAACCAAACAGCATTCTTTTATATTGGAACGCCCCGTCTGGAGTTACAAATGCGGTTTTCTCCTTGGCCGACTTGGCCAGGGGAATTTAGCAATACCCTTTGGTGAGATCAAGAGTTGTCATGTATCGGGCTGTTCCCAACCGGTCTACCAACTCATCTATACGTGGCATGGGGTAGGTGTCAAATTTTGTAACTTTGTTCAGTTGTCGGAAATCGTTACAAAATCGCCAGCTCCCATCCGGTTTAGGCACTAACACTATGGGACTTGACCAATCACTTTGAGATTCCTCTATCACCCCTAACTTAAGCATTTTCTGTACTTCCTCACGTATTGCATCCCGTCGGGCCTCCGGGATCCGATAGGGTTTTAGCTTCACCCTTTCACCGGGCGGGGTAATAATATCATGCTCTACCCCAGACGTTTGTCCTGGCAGCTCAGAGAAAACCTCCTTGTTGCGAAGCACAAACTCCTTAACCTCCTGCTGTTGGGGGTTTGACAAGGTGACTGCTATTCCAACCTCAGGAATCACGCAATCAGACTGAGCTGGTGACAAAGTTTCTGCGACTAGGGATTCCCTATCCCTCCAGGCTTTCAACAGATTAATGTGATAGATCTGTTCAGGCTTTCGCCTTCCTGGTTGTCTGACCTTCTAATTCACTTCGTTCACTTTTTCCATTATCTCGTAGGGGCCTTGCCATTTAGCAAGGAATTTGCTTTCAACTGTAGGGACAAGTACCAATACCTTATCCCCCCGGGAAAAGGTACGGGTCTTGGCGCCACGGTTGTACACTCTCTGCTGTGCCAACTGCGCTTGGGCCAAATGTTCCTTTACGATTGGCATTACCTGTGCAATTCTATCTTGCATCAGGGCGACATGCTCAATCACACTCCTGTGGGGAGAACTCTCACTTTCCCAAGTTTCCTTGGCGATATCCAACAGCCCTCTTGGGTGTCTCTCATAGAGTAACTCAAAGGGTGAGAAACCCATAGAGGATTGGGGTACCTCCCTAATGGCAAACATTAAATAGGGAATTAGACAGTCCCAATCCTTTCCATCTTTATCCACCACCTTCTTTAACATTTGTTTTAGAGTTTTGTTGAATCTTTCAACCAACCCATCTGTTTGGGGGTGATACACATATGTACGCAAATGTGTCACTTTGAACAACTTGCACAGCTCTTTCATGACCTGGAACATAAAGGGTGTACCTTGGTCCGTAAGCAGTTCCTTACAAATACCCACAGGGCTAAAAACAAGAGATAGCTCTTTGGCTATGGTTTTGGCCGAGGTATTTCGGAGAGGAATCGCTTCCGGATAACGGGTAGCATAGTCCAATATAACCAAAATGTACTGATGCCCCCTAGCGGACTTCATTATCGGACCTACCAAATCCATTGCGATCCTCTCAAAGGGAACCTCAATGATAGGAAGAGGTACCAGCGGGTTACGGAAGTGTGGCATCGGTGCCGACCTCTGACACACAGGGCAGGAGGAACAATAATTTTCTGTTTCCTTCATGACCCCAGGCCAATAGAATCTCTGCAATACTCTCTCTCGGGTTTTCTCTGTCCCCAGATGACCTCCAAGAATGTGCCCATGGGCCAAATCTAACACCAACTTCCTGTAAGGTTTGGGCACCACAAGCTGCTCAATGGTTTCTTCTGCCCCTGATACAGTAGGTCCTTTTCCATGATGAAGTATGGGTAAGTGTAGGCCTCATCTGGGTTCACTAACTCGCCATCAATTTTCACTACGTTTTCCCGTGCCTTTATTAGGGTGGGGTCTTTTAACTCTTCTGTGGCAAAATTTTCCTTGTGAACCTCGAGATCAGAAAACTCCACAGACGGCATGTTTTCGTCTGAGGATGTTGGCTCCTTCCCAGTTTCTCGAGTCTCCCCAGCCAATACCGACAAGGGGAATTCTGGAGAGTCCTCACCACTCTCAGAGGAATTCTGGCTATCACATTCCTGGTATGTAGGGGCACCAGTGGGGGGCTCAGAATAATCCCATAGTTCCCAGAACTTTGGAAAATCCCTTCCCACAATGGCATCATGAGGCAAGTGAGACACTAACCCCACCTGATGAGAGAGGGTACCTTTGGGGGTCTCAAAACACACTGTAGTCACCGGATACTCTCGGGTGTCCCCATGCACACAAATAACAGCTACCTTGTTATTCCCAGAGACCACTGTAGTAACTAATTCAGCCTTTATCAGTATCACCAGGCTACCTGAATCCAGCAACACAACAACATTTCTACCATTAATACACATTTTGCATAAATGTTTCTCAGTTCCCCGAATGGCAGTGCATGCGACTGTCGCAAACAGCGACTGACGTCTGTCCCTTAGAAAGTCACATTGCATGGGTTCATCCACAACCGGGCAATTTGCTGCAATATGTCCCGCTTGTCGGCAGCGGTAGCAAACAATCCTTTTTGCTGCCTCTTGAGCCCCTGACTTCCCAGGATGTTCTCGTCAGACCTTAGGTAGAACTCCCACCCTCTCTCTCTCTCTCTACCCTCACCCCTTGGAATCATCTTACCCGCCACTGGGGATGGTCTGGTCTTAGGGTGGAAAGTCCGTGAGTCTCTGGAAGAGGCAGTCAGGTTCTCTGTAGCCAAGTACTTCTCTACATGATCCACAAGATTATCGGCTGTTTCTGGGTCTCCATGGCTTACCCATTTTTAGATGGCAGTAGGAAGAGCTCTCAAGAAACGATCCATCACAACACGTTCCACAATCTTTGGTGCGGACAAAGTCTCTGGCTGTAGCCACTTCCTGCTCAGGTGAATGAGATCATACATTTGAGACCTGGGGGGGGTTTCCAAGCCGAAAAGTCCAGTTATGCACACGCTGAGCCCGGACAGCCAGGGTGACACCCAGCCGTGCCAATATTTCAGTTTTTAGCATCACATAGTCTTTTGCTTGGTCAGGCTCTAGGTCATAGTAAGCTTTCTGCGATTCACCAGTTAACAGAGGAGCCACCAGTCCAGCCCACTGCTCCTTAGGCCACTTCTCTCTTTCAGCAGTCCTTTTAAATGTGGTCAAAAACACCTCTGGATCATCCTCTCCAGTCATTTTTGTCAATAAACGACTCACCCCAAAGGACGCAGTATTAGTGGAACTACTTGCCTCACTGGTCTGCGGACGTTGCTGCATTAACGTTTCCATTTGTTGCTGTAGTCTCTGTTCTTGCTTCTGTAACAGGTCTATGAAGCGGGCCTCAGATTGCTGCTGGGCTTGTTGCTGAGCTTCCAGACTCTGTTGATGAGCTTGCTGCTGGGCCGCCAGACTCTGTTGATGAGCTTGCTGCTGGGCTGCGAGGCTCTGTTGCAAAGTTGCATTTGTCTGCTTCTGGGCTGCAAGGCTCTGTTGATGAGCTGCAAGGCTCTGTTGTTGAGCTACAAGGCTCTTTTGCAAACCTGCATTTGTCTGCTGCTGATTGGCATTTGCTAGAGCCAGCTGTTTCAGTGTCTCCCCCATGCTGGCCTTTAAAAAAAACTGCCCGCATTCTCCACCAACTGTGAGGGGGTTAACTCAGCAGCGGGTGTGTGTGACCCCCTGGATGGGTTCACCACACAAAAACAGGCACAGCAGACAGTGGTAGGAGAAAACAAAAGGGTGTGGTTTTATTTGAACTATATACAGACAAAAAATAAAGCAAAAACAAAAGAAACAGGAAAAGAAACCCTGGTCAACTTGACCGCTCACTACACACATCGGTGCCCCTAACTAACAACTGGGTACAGCCTTGTGCTGTCCCAGTCCCTAGCTCCCTGCTTTTAGAAGTTCTTAGCAATAACCACACAGGCTTTGGCTCACCGCACAGAGATCACACTCCCCAGACTATCCACACAGATCTGCTTCCAGGTTGGAGCATCGCCCTTAGCATGCTGGGAGTTCTTGTAGAGGCCCTAATGAGCCCACTTACTTCAGCTGGGCTCATTAACTCTTCCCCTGCAAGACTCCCAGTACTCCCCCTAGTGGTATAAATCGGCATAAAGCCTGAATCTAGGACATATATACCTTCCATCCTGGATGCAACCTGGTGATTTTACCTGCCTGCTGTCACAGTAGTTAAGGAGGCATGCCCCCTGCCAATCCAGGTTGGGGATAGGTCAGGGCTCCTTAGAACACCCCAGGCAGCTCCACCTCTCTTCCCCTCCCCTCTTCTAGAATCCTCTAGAAGTCAGAGGGAAGTAACCGAGAAGTTATGCTGTCTGTGAGTCACCAGCCTACTCTGAGCCACTCCCAGCCCACACAGATCAAAACAAACAGGCCTAAATTTACCTGCACTCACAAAAATTCAAACTTTAGCACCTACCCAAGTAGAGGGTGCTACATAAAATTTAAATGTGTTATAAATGCAGTGGTAAAATGAGAAATATGAGAGTTACAATTTTTTTCCTTCTACCCTGTCTTCATGGAGTTACAAAGTGGCACTAGAGCACAGACCTGGAGGATAGTGTTGTGGCTGTCTACTACTGGCAGAATAGCTAACTTTATGATGAAAGACCAGGGTACGTGGGTTGTAAACTGCAACATTTTCCTGCAGGCAAGAGCACAGAACAGCTTGTTCTTGTAAGCTGGTTAATCAGAGTTGCCAGTCACTGCCTACTCCTTCTGCTCCATCTGACCAAGCATATCGCTAACAAGCAAAAACGCCTATTTTCTTTGTATACTCTTGAAAGCATCCCCAGGGATTATCCTACATAGGAAAAAAGGAACTTTGTTAGAAGGTTGAAGAAAATTAATAACAACAATTATGTGCACACAGTATTTTTGCTGCTCATCTGTGTATTCGGTATCACTATAGTTATATAACCTATAACTTTAAAATGAGTCATGTATATATTTCAGGCAAAATTTACACATTTTATAGGTTGGTTTGCAAATAATCGTTTATTTTCTAAAGCAATGATAAATTAAAAAAACAGTTTGAGCTCCCCAGTCAGAAAGCTGCGTCTCTACCTCAGGGATAGATTGTGAATGTCAACACAAGTGGGTTCATACAGGTGAGGTTCACGTCAAATAAAGGTTCATAATTAGCTTGCTGCTTTAGATGGTTGGCACTGAATTTAGAAAAGGATTACAATAATATCTGCACAGCCCTATTCTGATGATCACTTACCTGGAGGTGCTGCATGAATCACTTTTATCATTTGGAATGAAGAAAAGGAAGACGTGCTATCACACCCCAGGCACCAAGTACGACCATGTTTATTCATCTAGTACCCAGTCATGCATAATCTTTTGAATACAGAAACATTCCTTTGGGTTGATGCAGGCAAGTCCTCCTCTGTCCTTTTCCATTTTTAGCTGCTGTAGACTCCTCGGGCAGGGCTCATTTCAGAGAATGTGATGTCCTAATAAAACATCCCTTTGTAAAGGCTACACCAACTTTACCAAGTGTTTATTATTGTGAAAGCAACATTCAGAACTTACTGCTGAGAGTGAGGCCCGGTTCACACAGGGGCGACTCGTCAGGCGACTCGGTCGCCTGACGAGTCCCGTCCCACGCTGTTCAATGGAACCGTTCTAATAGGAGCGACTCAGGTCGCTCCGACTTAGAAAAAGGTTCCTGTACTACTTTTGGGGGCCACCCAAGGCGACTTGCATTGACTTCTATACAGAAGTCTTTATGCAAATCGCCTCGGCGGGCGTCTCAAGTCGTCTTGAGATTGCGCCGCCGAGGTCGCCCCCAGAAGTCATGCCGCGTCGTGCCGCCCCTGTGTGAATGGGGTAACCTGTCTGTTTATTAAGCAAAGCTTCAATTTATCAATAAAGACCCTACAGAGAAAGAAGTGCATCAAACCCCAGAACATAAATGTAATGTTTTACAGCTTACTAGTCCTTAAATGTGGGGGCAGCATTCGTTTTCATTTTTCTGTCTCTTTCCCTTTATTTTCACCTGGCGATCCTGCCAGTAACACACTTCCTGTCTTAGGAGAACAATGCTCACTCACATTACTGTATCTACAGTCACTCTAGGCCCCTCTAATTTGGACTACCTCCTCTCCTCATATTTATTACAAATAGGGGAAGTGCCTTGTAGCTCAGAGAAGGTAGCTGAAAAAACGAATAACATTGTTTCAGATTTCAGCTCAGTCCACGTGAAGTTACATGGGCACTGGATTTTTGATTAACACGTATTTTTTTTTACTTGCAGAAATGGTAAATGGACTGGAAAAAGGAAAACTAACGCAGCCACCACATATACATAGATTGGTAATCTACAATATATTGCATTTCTGTTTTCGGGTTTAGATATGCTTAACCACAAGAATCCAAATAATACTGAAAAGTATTTGATTTTGTAAATGTTGCAGTTTTGTGTTGTTCATTCTTAGTTTGATGCCCACTGGTGTCCTATGTTACATATACAGTGCCTTGAAAAAGTATTCATACCCCTTGAAATTTTCCACATTTTGTAATTTTACAACTAAAAACATAAATGTAGTGGCACATAATTGTGAAGTGGAAGAAAAATGATAAATGGTTTTCAACATTTTTTACAAAAAAATGTCTGTGCGGCGTGCATTTGTACTTAGCCCCCTTTACTCTGATACCCCTAACTAAAATCTAGTGGAACCAATTGCCTTCAAAAGTCACCTAATTAGTATGTAGTGTCCACCTGTGTGTAATTTAATCTCAGTATAAACACAGCTGTTCTGTGAAGCCTTCGGAGGTTTGTTACAGAACCTTAGTGAACAAACAGCATCATGAACACACCAGACAGGTAAGGCATAAAGTTGTGGAGAAGTTTAAAGCTTGGTTAGGTTATAAAAAAATATCCCAAGCTTCGAACATCTCACAGAGCACTGTTCAATCCATCATCCGAAAATGAAAAGAGTATGGCACAACTGCAAACTTACTAAAACATGGCCGTCCACCTAAACTGGACAGGCCGGGCAAGGAGAGTATTAATCAGAGAAGCAGCTAAGAGGCCCATGGTAACTCTGGAGGAGCTGCAGAGACTCACAGCTCAGGTGGGTAAATCTGTCCACGGGACAACTATTAGTCGTGCACTCCACAAATCTGGCCTTTATGGAAGAGTGGCAAGAAGAAAGCCATTGTTGAAAGAAAGCCATAAGAATTCCTGTTTGCAGTTTGCGAGAAGCCATGTGGGGGACACAGCAAACATGTGGAAGAAGGTGCTCTGGTCAGATGAGACCAAAATTTAACTTTTTTGGCCTAAAAGCAAAACGCTATGTGGGGTGAAAAATGAACACTGCACATCACCCTGAACCAGTGGCGTCGCTATGGGGGTGCGGGGGGGCGGACCACACCCAGGTGACATGTAGTGGGTGCTGTCGAGCCTCCCCTCCCCATAAGTAAAGCAATGACAGCGGGCGTCTGCTCAGCTGAAGATCACTAGCAGTAGCGGCGTTGTGACAGGGAGAGACGAGCTGCGGGGCGAGCTGTCAGAATGTTTTTCCCAGTCGCCCCCCCCTTTCTCCTTCAGCAGTATGGGAGAAGAGAGAGCAGAAGAGAGAGCTCCTGCCCGCTCTTCTTTCTTCCCCATTGGCCACAGCGGATGGGCAATCAGATAAAATAAGGGGAGCATCATGGGACATGTAGTCCTGGGAAAATTGGCAGCCTGATTGTTCTCCACAGGGAGCAGGCTACAGCCCCCAGCATGCACTCTGCTGGGGGAAGAGAAAACCAAGCTGAGGAAGTGAGTGGAGTGAAGCAGCTACAGGAGACAGGAAAAAGAAAGAGAAGACTGTACTGGGATAAGCCAAAGAGAGAGCCACACTGCCCAGCACCACCAGAGGGAGCCACACTGCTCAGCGCCACCAGAGAGAACCACACTGCCCAGCACCACCATAGAGGGAGCCACACTGCCCAGCGCCACCAGAGAGGGAGCCACACTGCCCAGCGCCACCAGAGAGGGAGCCACACTGCCCAGCACCACCAGAGAGAGAAAGACTGAGCCACTGCCAGGGTACAGACATGCTACACTACTAACCAGAGTTGCCCTGGGCAACCCAGAGAGAGCGAACGTCCAGCCGGAGGGATCACTGCTGCTGTTTCGCTTGGTCTGGTAAGTGTCGGCCATTATCCATTATCCATTACTGATCCTAGGGACTGAGCCATTATAACCTGCTATCCTCTAGCCCTAATACTGCCTGCATGCCTTATTGACCCCTGCAATGGGTGCTAACGAGCTCCAACACTGGGCTGCAAGCCTTAAGATAGGGGCGGGTGGGGGTTGACACCATGTTTTACCGCACCGGGTGACACCAACCCTAGTGACGCCACTGCCCCAAACACACCGTGAAACATGGTGATGGGCAGCATCATGTTGTGGGGATGCTTTTCTTCAGCATGGACAGGGAAGCTGGTCAGAGTTGATGGGAAGATGGATGAAGCATAATACAGTTCAAACTTAGAAGAAAACCTTCGTTGCAATATTACCAAAGCGCTGAAGTGAATATATAAAATGTGTTTAAAAAATATTAAAAGATAATCAAATGATAATTGTTGCTACTATTGTGTTGTGTACTGATATCACAAAAAATATAATATAGATAGGGTTTAATAATGCGCTACTATCAACCTTCTAATATTGCACAGTGCTCTAATAAATTCCTAGTAGAAAAATAAATCCAGAAAATACAATATAGCATATAAAATGTGTCCAACATAGCATTCACCAACAATAAAGTGATTCCAACTACTCCCAAAGTTACTATATGGATGCCGTGATAAGACACAATTCCAGACACCACTCCTTAATTGATTCAATAAAAAAAAACATACCCAGATGGTCAGATCAGAGTCTCTGCTGGTATTCACATGCGCTGGATTGTTTTCAAGCCTCAATTTTTTTGCCGTAATTCTCAAAAGAAATGGGATAAAATCATCATTACGCAGATGTTATAAATACATACATATGTGGGGTTAGGGTTATTGGACTCACACATGTCCCGCAGTTAGATCACATATAGGTAGGTCAGTTTCATACAAAATAGATTCTCCTCGCTCCCCATCCAGTACACACAAAGCACTGAGTGTGACGTCACTGGCTCCTCCCGACGCATTGCGTCACTAGATACGTGACTTTCTCAAGGAGACAGGAAAAAGGTTGCGCTGGTGGCGCTGGGCAGTGTGGCTCTCTCTTTGGCTTATCCCTTGAGAAAGTCATGTGTCTAGTGATGCAACGCGTCGGGAGGAGCCAGTGACGTCACCCTCAGTGCTTTGTGTGTACTGGATGGGGAGCGAGGAGAATCTATTTTGTATGCAACTGGATTTCTGGATTTATTTTTCTTCTAGTAATTTATTGGAGCACTGTGCAATATTAGAAGGGTGATAGTAGCGCATTATTTAACCCTATCTATATTAGAAGAAAACCTGTTAGAGTCCAAAAAAGACTGGAGAGGAGGTTCACCTTACAGCAGGACAACGATCCTAAACATACAGCCAGAGCTACAATGGAATGGTTTCGATCAAAGCATATTCATTTGTTAGAATTGCCCAGTCAAAGTCCAGACCTAAATCCAATTGAGAATCTGTGGCAAGACTTGAAAATTGCTTACAGACATCTCTGACAGAGCTTGAGCTATTTTGCACAGAAAGAATGGGCAAACATTTCACGCTCTAGATGTGCAAAGCTAATAGAGACATACACAAAAAGACTTGCAGCTGTAATTGCAGCAAAAGGTGGCTCTACAAAGTATTGATTCAGGGGGGCTTAATACAAATGCAAACCACACATTTTAGATATTTATTTGTAAACAATTATGAAAACCATTTATCATTTTCCTTCCATTTCACAATTATGTGCCACAATGTGTTGGTCTATCACATAAAATCCCAATAAAATAAATGTTTGGTTGTAACATGACAAAATGTGGAAAGATTCAAAGGGTATGAATACTTTTTCAAGGCACTGTAGCCCTAAAACAGGAAGGAATCTTGTCCAGAAGCAGGCAAATGAATGCACACATAAAGCACATTATTCTTCGTTCTTGATGTTGGTGGCATTTAATTGCTCTGGTCTAGGAGGGCTGGCAGAAAAGCTAAAAAAGAGAATGAATAAAATAATCACCTCAAAAGAAAATTACAACTGCAATGTAGACAGATACTATGTGAAGTTATTCTTTACTCCAGATATTCCTGGAAACACCATTTTAGCTCACGTTACCTTACGTTAAAAGGTGTGAATCCAGCCTCTTGCCAAAAATCTAAAAGACAGATGTTTGACAGTTGAACAAAAAAAAAAACATACACAGATTGATGAAGTCATTGCGCCTACATTTTTCATCTTTAAAAAGTAGTTGGTTGTTTATAGTCAGTTTAGTAAAGTCTGATCAGTGCAAGATGAAATGTAATTTACAGCTCTGGGTTGCTGCACATTGCATAGTGATCAAGGGGTGTGGTTACATCTAAAATGACCTAATCTGCTGTGATTATTAACTCATGTAAAGGCAACCTGACATACTCCACTACAACATTTTATTCAGCTGTCCCAATTGTTTTTTTGTTTTTGTTTTTATAATTGGTGTTAAATGTATACCTTACTTTATTAGACGGAAGTAATAGTTACTACTTTTAATATTAATCCTACTTACATTTCATTCTTCCAACTCAAGCAACATAACAAGCACAAGTGAGGCCACTATGAGCTGTTTTAAAAACTTTCCATGTGGTGATGAAGTTTCAAAATCAGAATATTGGCGGCTTTGGCTGTATGTCTGCTTTTGTTATTTACTGGGCACCTGCTTAACACTATTGAAAAATTGATTGATTTTCTATGAAATAGACGCCCACTCAGAAGCTGTGAAAATGAATTTATATTTTTATGCCAAGTGCGTCTGTTGAAAGTAAGAACAGGTACTGTGAGGTTTTAAAGTTGTTTATCCTTGATAGTCAGTCCTTTCAATCTGGGTACCAATGCCATCCACAGACAAGCTAAGGCATTCTGAAAGGCAAGGCTCTAGCAGTTCCTGGCAGGGCAGTGTCAGAGTTTGCTTGCATCCTCTCACACTTTTCTATTTGCAAGCTATAGGTCTATTGAAATGTGCGAAAGTCAGGGAACATGCAAGCTTTGATTCCACCGTAAAGCTTTTAATGACGGATGTGTTTTAGGACTCTTTCACACCAGCTGTGTTCAGTAAGTCAGGGTAAATCTTTCTAATTGTGCCTTTCAATAGCAGTAAAAACACAACAGAAATTCTAATTCTCCCAATTAAAAATAATACAACGCAGAGGTACAGGACTATAAAGTGAAAAAGGTGAAAGTCGTCAACAAGGCTGTAATTGTCTTCTTGCGAAAAGATCATTTTTTGTATCCAGTAGTAGTTAGCTAATCCTATGGACATTACACACATCGGAAGTTAATCATTTCATGTGTAAACTGTATTGTGACCAGGCTATGGCCAGGTTGTGAACATTTAAGTATTTGCATATTCTTAAAGTGGTTGTAAACCCACTTTTCGGAAAAAAAAGAAAAAAATCACACCTGCAAGAAAAAGACATAATGAATTAGTATGCTATGCATACTAGCTCATTATGTGGCACTTACCTCAGATCGAATCATGCAGGGTTCCCCTCCGCCGCCGCCGCCGCCATGTCCGCTCTGACCGTCTTCCTGTTATCGCTGCTCCAGCGCTGTGATTGAGAAAACCGGCAGTCTCCATTGAGAAAACCGGCAACGCTCAGTGCGCCTGCGCCGTTGTCTACGGCGTGCATGCACCGTACACATCGGTGCAGGGTTTTCTGAAAATATCTCCTTAACCGTGTAGGTTAAGGAGATGTTTCTTGCACCTACAGGTAAGCCTTAATTTAGGCTTACCTGTAGGTGCAAGTTGTGTGGTTGGGTTTACAACCACTTTAAGCAGTATGAGCTTTAAAACAAGCCCTTACTGGCCTCTGCAGTTGCAGACACTGTGGAGAAACTCATCTTCAATGTTCATTTGATAGGTACTCAAGTCAATTCTAATTGCATGTCCCTCTCTATCTCTCTCTGCTCTCCCCTTCCAGCACATTAGCAGCCTTCCAGCCTACGAATGTATGTACAGAGCACCTTCTGAGAAATTGACTAATAGATGAGTATTTGATGAGGGCATGTTCTAAAGCCCAACTACAGTTTTTTTTTTTTTTTTTTTAATATCTTTTTTTTAATTAATTTTTCAGCAACATATCATACACTTTACAATACATAAAACACATATACAGTCTCAACATTTCCCCAAAGAGGAGAGAAAAAAAAAAAAAGGGGAGGGGAAAGTGAAAAGAGGGAAATAGAGGGGGAAGGAGGGAATGTCCTCCTAAGTGTTTTATGATTTAATTATATATTAGATCTCTAATATTAGTGTCCTTTTAAGAGAGAATCCATAGTGTAAAGTGACAAAAAGTGATTCCAAAAATTTCTTCAAAACTAGATAAGGAAGGAAAAACCCCCAACCAATATTAAAATCCACCAATGGACTATATGAGTGACTGTAAAATAAATGTATCTAGGACTGTGTAAGTAAAGTGACAAAACATGTATATAGGGGTAAAATGTAACCAGGTCAAGTGCCCCCACCAATATATGAGGGAAGAAAGGAAAAAAAAAAAGGGGGGGGAGGGAAGAGGGAGGGGGAGGGAGGAAAAAAAAAGGGGGGGGGGAAGAGGGAGGGGGAGGGAGGAAAAAAAAAGTGAAAGGTTGTGTAAGGTGGGGGGGGGGAAGTAGGGGAGTAAAGTCCCCTCTTTCTCCCCCCAGTATCTTGTGTAGTGAAGTTCTAGTATTAATACCCTAGTTATCCTTTAAAATGAAGTGATTCCCAGGATTACTTCTAACTAAAATCCTAGTGTTAAAATCTATTGGACTATTTAAGGAACTGAGAAATTAATCTACAGTTGGCTATATTAAAAAAGATAAGTGACCCAACTTGTATGTGAAAGGGGAAAAAAAAAAAAAAGGGGGGGGGGGAGGGGGATAGGCCGGCATGCAAAGTATCCAATAATATATATGTCTCAATATATTTTAGACTCTTTAAGGAATATGTCCAGCAACAGCCCCTAGGGTTCAACCTAAAGATATAATTAACTTATTCAGTATTTATAGATTACATCTCAATGAGATTGTGCCAGTGTCTCTCTGTAGATTATAGTGTCCTTGAACTCCATCCACGGAGTCCAAGTTAAAATATGTCGTTGAAAAGTGTCCTTGTTTCGATGAGTAATTTCTTCCATAAGATGAACCTCTGATATTTTTTGAAACCACTTTTTCACGGATGGAGTCTCAGGCTGGCCCCAAAGGGTAGGTATAAGTGCTTTAGCCGTATTGAGCAGATGTGGGACTAAAGAGCACTTATATTTTCTAACAGATTCCTTAGTAGCATGGAAAAGAATGGTCCATGCATCTATAGGAAGATTAATACTGGATATTAGTTGAATGATACGAATAATGTTAGACCAATAAGGGCGGATAATTGGACATGACCACCATATATGAGCATGAGTTGCTCTGTTCCCACAGTTCCTCCAACAAAGTGGGGAATTAGTGGGAAACATCCGATGAAGCTTTGAAGGGGTGTAATGCCATCTAGTTAACAATTTATAATTGACTTCTGCCATCTTTGATGCAATTGAAGAGATATGAGTCAGCTGCAGTACCTTATCCTTTTGGCTGTCTGGGATGTTGGATTCCAGATCTGCCTCCCACTTAGTAAAGAAGGGAGGGTAAGTATCTCCTTGGATCTTAATGAGTGATTTATAAAATACCGAGATACTATGTTCAGGTAGCTCCGTTAAATTAAAGATTTCCTCAATACTGTTTAAATCCTGTATCCCTTTAAGCGGCTGAGGTAAAGTTCTAAGAAAGCCCTGCAACTGACTATATCTCCATATGTCTAAAAACCTAATCGGCTTAAGGCCAAGAATTTCCCCAAGAGGCTTAATAGTATTTGCTCCAAGAACCTGATGTAATAAGAGAGGTCCTTCTGATGACCACGTCTTATATCCCGGATCTAATAGGCCAGGTAAAAAATAATCGTGGTCTAAGAGTGGTAACAAAGGAGAAGCATATGACCATGAGATCTTCCTATGTAAGGCATCCCATACATCAAGAGTGGAAGTAGTTAATATAGAGGTACCTGGAGCAAGATGCCTATGTATACGTGGTAGCCAGGGTACAATTGCTAAATCTGTGCTACTAAGAGCATATTCTAGGCTCACCCAAAGTTTGGAATTATTGGCATATTTCCACTCAGCAATTCTAGATAGAATAACAGCATTATAATACATCTTAAAATTTGGAAGGGCCAGTCCCCCATCATCTTTGGAGCGAAACAACACTTCCTTGGATACTCTGGGGTGGCTGTTCTTCCAAATAAAGCGGGAGACCATGTTCTGTAACAGGGAAAAAAAGCCTATAGGTACACCCAATGGGATCATTTGAAAAAAGAAAAGGACTCTAGGCAGAATGTTCATTTTAACTATGCTTATTTTACCCAGCCATGAGTGTGTCAGCATCTTCCATTTTTGTAGGTCTTTTCTAATATTATTCAATAAAGGGATGTATTTGTATTTAAATAAAGACTGAGTATGAGGCGTAGGATTCACTCCTAAATATTTCATGCTACGTTGAACCCATCTAAAAGGGAAGAGGGGTTTTAAACTTTCCACCTCCCTACCAGGTAGGTTGATGTTTAATATTTCGGACTTAGAGAGATTAATTTTAAAATTAGAAAGTGTCAGAAAAGTAGAAAAATATGTCATTAAGTTAGGAAGCGAAATACGGGGCTGCTGAATAAAAAATAAAATATCGTCCGCATATGCCGCATATTCGTGGGTTTTATTACCTACTTGAATCCGTGTATATTTATATTTTGTCTTATAGTTGCCAGGAAGGGTTCAAGGGTAAGAGCAAATAAAAGAGGGGAGAGGGGGCACCCCTGTCTAGTCCCATTAAATAATTGAAATGACTCACTCAAAGTGCCATTTATGCAAATTTGTGCCATGGGGTTAGCATAAAGGGAAGTGATGCGATGAACCCATCTTGGATCCCAACCCAAAATGCCGCAAGGTCATTTTCAGGTAATCCCAGTCCACCCTATCAAACGCTTTTTCTGCATCTGTAGATACAAATAGGGTGGACTGGGACGACCTTTGAACATGTTGTATGAGGGCTATCGCCCGGAGAGAATTATCCTTGGCTTCTCTATGTGGTATAAAGCCCGTTTGATCCATAGAAATCCAACTAGGTATAAGAGGGAGTAGTCTATTAGCCATTACCTTTGAATATAGTTTGATATCGACATTTAATAGGGAAATTGGCCTATAGCTACTACATTGGGTAGAGTCCTTATCTGCTTTAAGAATAACTGAGATATGTGCTGTGAGAGATTCCGGGCGTAATCCCGAAGTCTGTGAAATTGAGTTGGCATAGGCAGTGAGATGGGGCAAGAGAACGTCGCCAAATGTTTTATAATATCGGGTAGTATACCCGTCCGGTCCCGGGGCCCTACCTATCGGTGTAGATTTCAGAGCTGCCTGAAATTCCTCCACCGAAAAGTCAGACTCAAGTTCTCTTAATGATGCCTTTGAAAGTTTAGGCAAGTTCGCTTCTTCCAAGTATGCAAGCATGAGACTACGTCTCTCCTTCACAGTCAGAGACGGGGAGTCGCACTGCACCTTATAAAGATCTGCGTAATAGTCCCTGAAAGCTTTAGCAATGTGAGGAGTCGCATGGACTAAATTTCCGTTAGATAATTTTATTTTAGGGATAAATGATCTAGTCTGTTTTTCTGTAAGGGATCTTGCTAATTGTCTACTAGGTTTATCCCCCCACTCGTAGAGTTTTTGCGAATAGCGTTGGAATTTCCGAGCTGTGTCTAGATTAAGCAGGTTTTTTAGTTCTTCTCTTTTCAACGTAAGAGCTTCTAAATGGGATATGTGTAAAGTACGTTTATGTTGTTTATCAAGTTCGGTTATTTGATGAAGAACCTGCTCTAGTTGTTGACCATGTTCTCTTTTCTTCCTTGCCCCAAGTTCTATAAATCGGCCTCTCATAGTTGCCTTATGCGCTTCCCATACAATAGCAGGGGATGTCTCCGAGGGTTTGTTGTCTCTGAAATACTCTGTAATATATGAGGCAAACGTTGAGACCTCTGTTACATTAGAAAGAAGAGAATCATTAAGTTTCCAATTGTTGGAGCGCTGGGTTAAAGTGGGCATGGTCATAGTCATCGACATCGACACAGGTGCATGATCTGACAGTGTCGCTGTGCCTATATCCGCAGATTTTAATAGTGGGAGGTGATAGTGATCTAAAAAAATATTATCTATTCGGGAATAGGTCTGGTGAGTCTTCGAAAAATGGGAAAAATCTTTTTCTTTTGGATGTAAGATACGCCATACGTCTATCAATTGCCAGTCTATAAGTCTCTTTTTAATAAAAGACAAACGCTTAAAAGAGATGTTAGAGCGCCCATGGGATGTGTCCAGAATAGGGTCTAGAGGCATATTTATGTCTCCTGCCAGTATAATTACTCCCTCGGCAAAGTGTGACAAGTCGGTGAGAATTTGGGAGAAGAAAGTGGTTTGCTTTTGGTTCGGGCAATAAATGTTTACTAAGGTACATTGGGTAGTGCCCAGGAAGCCCTTTAGAAAGAGAAAGCGACCATGGTCATCCGCTTGCATATCTAAATAACGAAAAGGTACACTACTACTAAAGCCAATGGCCACACCTTTAGCCTTATTTGTATCTGAGAGGCTATAATACCACTGGGGGAAGTATACTGAGTTCAATTTAACCTGTGTAGTATGGGTTAAATGTGTTTCCTGGAGATAAACAATAGAAGAAGCCAATTTCCGCAATTCACAGGTGACCTGATGTCGTTTAGCCGCTACATTTAAACCTCTTACATTATAAGAGGTGACTTTAAGTGTGGTCATTATCACAGTAGAGCGTGTCCCTTAGCCTACTTATCCATGCATGCCGGCCTCGGAAGGGGAGAAAAAAAAAAGGAAAAAAAAAAGGTATATGTTGAGACAAAAAAAAAAACACCAACAAATTTACATACACAACAAAAATGTCCATCCGGACACGTGTGGGAAACCATAATTTGTCACGCAGATATCTGCGGTGGTCCCTGTGGGGGGGGGGAGACCGGGCAGCCATCCAAAACTCTCTTAGGAGAGCGGATAGAGAAAATACTTGCAGTCTGCCCGTTCTCCCCGACCCCAGAAGGAAAAAAGGGAAGGGGAACGTGTTGTATAAACAACACATAGGAGCATTATGCTCCACCAGCATTCAGCTATGCGTATAATAGCGAACAAGAAAATACTTTTTGCTCCTCCAATACATAACTAATCCTAAACACTAGAACGTTTAACTTTAACAGCTAGATCTCGCTTTCATTAAATATGATAGCTTACAAATATACTTAATCAGAAAGAGAGTGCATATAAACATAATCATCCATAATCATTCTCTACTCATCTGCATTGTTGTTCAGTGCTTGGCGCTAAAGGACGCCCTTTTTTTAATCGGGGATTTTTGCCACTGAGAGTCCTGAATATGTAAAAATTTAGGAATCGGATCCTGCCAGCTCGGGAAGATTAAGGACCTTTAAAAATTGTGGAAGCTCCTCTGGGAACCGGAGGGTATGAAAGCGACCATTTCTGTTAGCAATAAGGCACGCCGGAAAACCCCATCTATAGGTAATCCCATTAGAGCGTAGATGTTCCAAGAGTGGTTTAAGAGCTCTGCGGCGGTCCAAGGTTTCCTTGGATAAATCTGAGAAAACATTAAGAGTCGCTCCATCAAAATCGATGTTGGGGATACTCCTCATCTTAGCCATTATGGCGTTCTTATCTGTAAAATAATGTAGGCGACATATTACATCTCTAGGTTGTTCAGTAGCACTGTTTCGTGTTTCGTGGCTTAAGGGCCCGATGAACTCGGTCCAGGCGCAGTGGTTCAGTGGGTGCATTTCCCAATACTGAATTAAATATACCGATAATCGACGGCTCCAAATCCTTATCGCCAGTTGCTTCGGGCAAACCTCTAATTCTCAGGTTGTTTCTACGGTTTCTATTCTCGAGATCCTCCAGCTTATATAAAGAGGCACAGTGGGCACAAGCTATCTGTGTAACAGTCTTTTGTAATTCTCTTATAGCTGTTTCATGAGTATCTTGTCTCTTTTCTGTTTCCTCCACCCTATCGAGAATATGCACCATATCTGTTCTTACCCCCGCTATTTCCTTTTTTATTGATGTTTCCAGTCCCTGGAACATCCCAGCTAACTCTTTTCTAATGCCAGTCAGCAAAGACGCCATGTCTGAGCCTGTGGGAGATTCAAGATCTTCCATAAGATCTGAGCTACCAGATGATATGGGCGAGCTTTTACTTTCAAAAATTGCTAGTGAGGCAAGAGACGCATTGTGTCTCGTACATCTAATTTGACTGCTACATGCGTCAGGGCCGTTTCCACTGGCAACCAGAAATCGCTGTATAGAGCTAGCAATAGCTTGATTACTCGCTGTTTCTTTACTATGTTTTTTGGGAATAGCAGAGCAATTTTTTTTGGATGTCTTTGTTGGCATAATTGGAGCTTCAAAGCTGCATGCTGAGTGGAGAACTAACCAGTCACATCTGCTTAACAGCACATGTACCACATAATATGGGGCATAAAGTTATCCAGGTCCTTATCAAACATACGGTCTTACTGATTTTTTTGTCTCTTTCAAATATGTTTTTTCACTGATTTTATAGAAGCTACTACCGGGTATTATATCATGATTCAAAAAAAAAAAATTATCCAGAGACAACATGCATCTGCAAGTAGTACCAAGATAGTGATCCAAATATATATCCCCAGGGTATATTTTCTAATAGAAAGTCATTGCTGAGTGCCAGTGCAACGTAGTTCAACTATGGGGGGACCCATATGACAGATCTTCCCCTAAAGTTTATGAGGAGGGGGCTATGTGGTTTGTAGCTTCTGGAGGTCTAAGCAGTCCAGCAAGGCCAGGCCTGTGGTATATGGAGACCTGAGCCGTCTAGCAAAGTGGGGCCTATGATGTATGGAAGCCTAAGCTATCCAGCAGAATGGGGCCTATAATCTGCAGAGGCCTGAGGTATCCAACAGGATGGGGTCTGTGCACATCCACCGCTGCTCACTGCCTACCCAGGTAAAATTGATAACAGGGGTTTCTGCTTGGAGGGGGGTGCAAGGGGATTGCTAGGTGTAGCAAGATGGCCGCCGTCTTCCGGGAGTAGGCCGAAGCCGCGGCCTCGAGTACGCAGTGTGGAGGTATGTGACACTGGCAGCTTCTGGAGGTATGGAGGGTAATTAAGGGCCGATCTGGCCGTATACAGGCCTAGATATAGGTGATCCAGGGATGCAGCCCGGTGCGGGCAGTGTGGTACTCACTGTGCACTAGTTAGGGCCGCATCTGGGATCGTGGTCCACGGAGCGCCGGATCACCTCGCCGTAGCCCCCCAAACGGTTCCATGCAGTGTAGTGTCCGCCCAGTGTCCTCCAGACATGCAACGGCTGCCGGGTGAAGCAGGTGTCTAAGTGCTGTAAATCCACAGGTCCCAAGATGGCAGAGGGCCTCAGCAGCATGGGGCCCGTCACAGGCATAGAGCGGATCCCTCTGCCCAAGTGTTCCCAGAATCCTCCGAAGCAACCGCAGCGGATGTCCAGGGATAAGCATAGGTAAAGCGGGGTCTCCACGAGGCAAAACCGGCAAATCCGGCAGAGGGTGGCTGGAAATTAGCGTAGGGAGCCTGGAGCTATGCAGCACCACGTCCTCCTCTGATCCTGCTACCCTCCCCCATCCCTCGTTTCACATTTCCCCCCCAACTACAGTTTGTTAAACCTATGTAAGTACTGGAACATTCATATCCTGGCCACAGGTTTACTTTAACCACTTGTCCCCCGCCCACTGTCAATTGACGGCGGGCGGAGGATACTCTCGTTCTGGGAGGACGTCATATGACGTCCTCCCTTTAAAACGAGCTAGGAGGCGCGTGCTCGCCGCAAGCGGCGCGCGCGCGCCCGCCGCGTTCACAAGGCCCCGGTGCGCGTGCCCGGCGGCCGCGATTGCCGCCGGGCACCCGCGATTGCCCGGGAAACGAGCAGGAAAGTGGGTCTCTGTGTGTAAACACAGAGATCCACGTCCTGTGAGGGAGAAGGGACCAATGGTGTGTCCCTTGTACATAGGGACAACCATCGGTCACCTCCCCCAGTCAGTCACCTCCCCCCACAGTAAGAACACATTGAGGGAACATATTTAACCCCTTCCCGCCCCCTAGTGGTTAACCCCTTCCCTGCCAATCACATTTATACAGTAATCAATGCATTTTTATAGCAGGGATCGCTGTATAAATGTGAATGGTCCCAAAAATGTGTCAAAAGTGTCCGATGTGTCCGTCGCAATATCGCAGTCACAATAAAAAATCGCAGATCGCCGCCATTACTAATAAAAAAAAAATGCTATAAATCTATCCCCTATTTTGTAGACGCTATAACTTTTGCGCAAACCAATCAATACGCGCTTATTGCGATTTTTTTTTTTTTACCAAAAATATGTAGAAGAATACGTATCGGCCTAAACTGTGGAAAATTTTATTAAAAAAAAAAATGGGTATTTATTATAGCAAAAAGTAAAAAATAGTGTTTTTTTTCCAAACTGGACGCTCTTCTTTTGTTTATAGCGCAAAAAATAAAAACCGCAGAGGTGATCAAATACCACCAAAAGAAATCTCTATTTGTGGGGAAAAAAGGACACAAATTTCGTTTGGGAGCCACATCGCACGACCGCGCAATTGTCATTCAAAGTGTGACAGCGCTGAAAGCTGAAAAATGGCTTGGGCAGGAAGGGGGTTTTCGTGCACAGTAGAGAAGTGGTTTAAAGTTAAATTCTACCCAAACATATTTTTTCTGTTTTGGACCTAGATGTTGAATACCCCAAAACAAGTCAAGAGACCTGAGTCACCCGCGGTTGTGGATTCTTCATATATTTCTACAGAGTATTTTCTAGAAGGCAGCGAATGTAGAAATGTTGCAGGCATACTTCCTCTTACTGGTGGCGCCTGATTTTCTATAAAAATATGAAGAAACTGTTGGTGCAGGTGACCCAGGAATTCTGGCTCCTATTAGAGAAAACATAGTTGGCGCAGAAGTGGAGATAATTATGCTGGGTTGTGGTGGGCACTTCAGAAGGCAGTAGGGGCCAGTAAGTCTTCGACACTGTCAGAGAGAGACTATGCTTGCTGATTATAGTGCATTGGGCTTTCTGGAGTTATGTGGTGTTCATGTAGGCTCCTGAAGATGCATGCTAGAACCTCTTTTCACACCTGCTTTTTTTTATTTTATTAACAATTCTTCATTTATATAGTACCCAAAGTATTGTCGTACAGAATTCTCATGCAGCATACACACAGTAACTCTTTAACCTTCTTCTTTCCATGTGGTCTCGTAAAACAGCTCAACCTTATCGCCTCTAGTAATTAGCAGTCTACAAATCTATTGAGAAGAGAAGAGACGTTTTTTTCATATAGTAGATCACACTCCTGTTTATTATACAGTTATTAGGCTTGTGCAATTCGTTTCGTAACGAATTGAAATTCGTCCGAATTTAGCAACTTTCGGACATTCGGAAGCATTCGAATTTCCGAACAAAGCAATTACGAATAAGACCGAATCCGAAATAAATTATACCGCAAATAGCGAATGCCCGAATGTCTTCGGCATAATTCGTTATGAAAAAGTTACGAATATACGAATCCATACGAAGCACAATAACACTCACTCTGCTCTGCTCTCTGCTTCTCCCACACCGTGCTGAACTCCCTCTCAAAATGGTGTACAGGGGCGGAGGTTATAGCCGCATGTAAAAAACGAAAGTAAAATACGAGATTTCGAATCCATTCGAAGCACAATAACACTCACTCTGCTCTGCTCTCTGCTTCTCCCTCACCGTGCTGAACCCTCTCAAAATGGTGTACAGGGGCGGAGCCTATAGCCGCATGTTAAAAACAAAAGTAAAATACGAGATTTCGAATCGTTACAAATAACCGCAATGTATTTAGAAAAGTACAAATCCATTCGAAGCACATTAGGCATAATAGGCAGCGTCGTTGTGAGAGAGACACGGAAAATTACGAATCAACGAACCCAAAAAAAGTTACGAAAGTAGGAGTTGTGTCCAGAATCAACGAAAAACAACGTACTCTACCGAAAGTACGAACCCAAAAAAAGTTACGAAAGTAGGAGTTGTGTCCAGAATCAACGAAAAACAACGTACTCTACCGAAAGTACGAATTATAAAGCAACAAAAAATTCAACGAAAAATGTCGCTTGCAAAAATACGAATGAGTCCGAACACGAAAAATCCCGTCTAGCAAAATTACGAATGATTACGAATCAACAGGACCGGAAAGAAACGAACCGAAACGGAACGAATTTTTCCGTTGTGCACAAGTCTAACAGTTATTGCTCTCAGCCAGGAAACCAGTTCCCCAAATGACCAATAAGACCTCTGATTAGTTTATAAAAAGCAGAAACACTCCACTCTACCGCCATCCTTGCTTGAGCATTGTCTAAGTAAGAGGTGCACACCACCGCAGAGAAACTTCATACATTGAGCTAACTATACACGTTCATAAAGATCCATTTAACACTTTATAGGAAAGACAAGTTTTCCCCAATAGATAATTATCTTGACTGTTTTCTTCAGGCTGCTAACAAGGTATAAAATCCTAATCCTTGCAGTCTTAATTTCTCCTATCAACAGTGACAGAGTTCTCTTCCTAGGAAAAGACACATGAAAAGCAGATTAACAGGTTTCATTGCTTGCAGCCACCTGATCCTTCCAAATACGACACTACTGGACACTCTAGATGTTTGGTATGTCAATCATATGACAGCTGACATGGGGAATTCAGCTCTTAGAGTTACAGCTACACCAGCCAAGTAAACCTAGAGGAAGATATTTGTGCCAACATGAGATATTTTATAGTCAGCATATTAGTTGGCTATTGTTTTATGTTTAGCTGTTTATAAGTAAATATATTCTCTAAATAGTGTGCAGACATTTGTGTCCTAATAAGCACGCTGAAGCTGAACTCCAGTCTTACCAGTACTAAAACAGCTTACTCCACATTTACTGTACAGCTTCTCACATTGTGCATTAGAAGCTGCCTCAAGTCAACCAGAGCCCGCCTCATTTCCTGGCTGGAGGATGTCTGGTATATTTTAGCCCAGGATTTCTCAACCAGGGTTCCTCCAGAGGTTGCTAGGTGTTTGTTAATCTTAATTCTTTGATCTTTTTAGCTATCTGTAGGGTGGTAATTCTTCTCAATTAGTTCATTATTCTTCCCACTGATCATCACACTAATGTATCATGAGATGTTGATATAGTAATTTTTAGCAGGAGTTCCCTAAAACCTGAAAGTTATTTCAAGGCTTCCTTTGTGTTGAAAAGGTTGATAAAGGCTAGTCTAGCCCTTTTCTCCACAACCTAACTGTCCATGGCCCACCCTTTCCATTCATTGGATTTCAGTTATTTTAATTGTGGAAGATCGGCATCGCATGTGGGCATTACTATTAGGAATACCCACTACTTCAGAATTAGGCCCCTTCCACACGGGGCGGATCCATTGCAGCAGAGTCCGCCAGCTTAGCGGGAGATCTTTCCGTTGATCTCCGCTAAGCCGGCGGATGACAGGTCCCTCTCTGCTCACTGAGTGGGGAGGGGCTTGTCGAGCACCGCTGTCTCCTATGGAGAGATTGGACGAAAAAGGATAGCATGTCCGTTTTCATCAGATCTCACCCAATCCGATCCGCCATGGACAGATGTCGACATATCGCCATATGTCTGATTTTAGCAGATCGGATCGGATGTCAGCGGACATGTCACCGCTGACATCCGACGCTCCATAGACCTGTATGGAGCGGCCATTCAGGTCCGCCGAAAAAACTGACAGGTGGACCTGAACAGTCCGACCGTGTGAAAGGGGCCTTACATCTACAGTACATATCAAGGCATTTTGATATTTATATATGTAGCGGGGTATTCAATTTAAGGGAAGTCTCTAAATAGTAATTAGGCTCAGACACCTTGATTGTTAGTGGCTATGGACTAATTTTTGTTCTCAGGGGATAATGCTGGTGATGAGTTCCCTGTGGCCTGCGGGTGGCACTGCCATTCTGGGCCGGGGTTGAACCGCGAGCGTAGTGCTGTGCCTTTTGTGTCCCCTCTCAACAGCCGTACAGCGGGGCGGGGAACCTGCTGTGTATGCCGGGAGAGGATATAAAAGGGGCAGACATCTCCTGATCGGGGTCCACCCCCAGGCACCTTCAGCCTGGGAGTGCGTGTGGGAGGATCATTCCGAAGGACCGATGCGAGAGACACGGTGAAGGAAGGGTCTGTTGACTCTCTAGGGGGACATCTTCTCCTTGACAAGGGCTATGTTCTAAGAAGGAAGTTCAAGTTCATCAGGTCAGTGGCAGAGAAACCCCTTTTCCCCATGTTAGGTTGCGGCATAAACAAGCAGTTTTTAAATTTGTTTTTGTTTTTCTTGTTTCTGGAATGGGCCTATGCTGACTCGGGTTCAGGAGGCATGGGTTTGCTCCAGACACTGGGGACCAGTGTCCATTAGTAGGGGGAATGTGTAGCGGGGTGTTCAATTAAAGGGAAGTCTCTGAGTGGTAATTAGGCTCAGATACCTTGATTGTTAGTGGCTATGGACCAATTTTTGTCCTCAGGGGATAATGCTGGTGATGAGTTCCCTGTGGCCTGCGGGTGGCGCTACCATTCTGGGCCGGGGTTGAACCGCGAGCATAGTGCTGTGCCTTTTGTGTCCCCTATTAACAGCCGTACAGCGGGGCGAGGAACCTGCTGTGCATGCCGGGAGAGGATATAAATGGGGCAGACATCTCCTCATAGGGGTCCACCCCCAGGCACCTTCAGCCTGGGAGTGCGTGTGGCTCATCTCCGGGTGCCCTCGGCCCGGAGGCTGTGTTCCGGTTCCACCTCAGGCACCTTTAGCCTGGGGTGAGGTACTACCTCACTGTTCCTGTCCACCTGGGTCTGGAGACCCGGGAGCTGCAGCAACGGCTCGGGGCCCAGCACCTTCGGCTGGGGCCTGCTAGGGATTGAGGAGTTCAGATTGCCACCTTGAGAGGGGACCCGCACCCTAAGAGAAGAGAGGAACATTCTGAAGGACCGATGCGAGAGACACGGTGAAGGAAGGGTCTGTTGACTCTCTAGGGGGACATCTTCTCCTTGACAAGGGCTATGTTCTAAGAAGGAAGTTCAAGTTCATCAGGTCAGTGGCAGAGGCCTTGTTCACCAGGTCTGTGGCAGAGACCAAAAGTTTCGCCAGGTCCATGGCAGGGGCCTTATTTACCAGGTCTGTGGCAGAGACCAACTTCACGGTCTGTGGCAGAGACTGTGCGCCTAAAACTGTTTGAGAATCTGAACAGTGAATAGTTTGAGCTACGTTTGTGCCTGGACCTCCTCCACACCTTAGGCTGTACTGTTTCCTTTGCTCCAACCCTTTTCTATACAAGAGACTGTTTATTGCAAAGTGAGAATAAATACTGAGTTGGAGTTTCAGCTGGTGTGGACATTTACATTACTGAGGAAGTCAAGGACTTGCATCTACACATGGTAGAGGTGAGAATCATGCTCAGGAGGACTTTAACTCTGGCTGCGGACCAGGCCCAAAAATAACACCGCTCAACCTCTTTATACAGGAGGGTACGGGCTTGTGGTGCGGTGTGCCTGTCTCCCCCTGCGAGGAGCCGAGTTGAAATGCAGGAAGGGGATAGGTGGGTGCGCTACACGTGGGGGCTCGAGTCCAGGATGTGTCTGTGGCTGGAAAGTGTGGAAATCCCCCCCCCCCCAGAGTTTGAACTTTATTCCCCAGTGAAGTTCCGTGGAGGTCGGCCATATTGAGAACTGCGCCACGAGGAGAACCCTGACTGTGTAGTTCGTGGGCGTGCCTATAGAGAAAGCCCGCGAACAGTGCAGAAGATGGGAGGAGTCTGGCCATGTGAGGAGTTGCACATGGGGACTTTGGCGCGAAAAGGAGAGTGCGCAATGGAACAGCAAGCGGGAAACATGGCGTCTCATGCCTCATGGATTCCGGCCACAACCACCATGAATATGACCTCGTTTGCTGCTTCCGTGACGGATACAGGGATTCGGCTGAAGCCCCGGGGACGTTTTGCCCTCTACGTGTGCAGAGACGTGGAGGCCATCAAAGTGGTTTGTCCCGGCTGCTCGGGACTGGTGGTGCATCTCAAGCCCTTCGGCAGATGCGAGCAATGTAGGGAGTTCTTATTTGAGGTGGAGCAACCTACAGAGAAGCCACGGGCTTTCCGCCTCAACTGCCTTACAGGCGCCACTACTTCGGAGGAAGGAGCCAGAGCTTTTGCAGCCACCCCTATGCGCACTGTTAAGACTTCGGAGGAAGTCGCGAGCACAGATATTCCGGAGATTGAGGAACCGGAGTCGGAGAGACCGGAGGATGCTGCCTCGGTCACCACAGAGTCCTTACTTCCACCGCCCAAGAGGAAGATTGGTTTCGGGAAGGCTTCCTGCGGCCGTGGTGGAGTTACGCCCCAGCGCTTACTCGGAACGGATGCCTCCAAAGGAAAAAGTTTCGGACGTCCTGGCTCAGCTACAAGCCGAGGTAAGCCGGGGAAAGAGACTCTGTCTGAGGTCCAAAGTGTCAGGGATCCCAGGGCCCTTGAACTGGTTAGAGGCAGTGACTCATCTTCTGCCCGGAGTTACTTGCCTGCGGAGGAGTGTGACACCTCTGACCTGGAGTCGGTCTCTGATCCAGGAGACGACGCCGCCATTGATGAAGTGTTTGAGCGGAAGAGTTGGGATAAGATGCCCCTGTCCTTGTCCCGTAGAAATAGGGACCCACCCATGTCCACTGGGGAGAGCACACCCCGGGTGGAGGCCCCGGAGCCTGAGGAGGGATCTGTCCCGTTGCCTGCCCTTCCACCATTGGAGATACCTGGATCCGTTGTTGGGATGGAGCGAGTGTCATTGCGGGCCCCTGTGTCCGGTCCTGAGGTAGTGAAAGTACCTCGACACCCGGATGCCATAGTCTTGTCCGGTATGGGAGATCGTCTGACCATGCCACCTTTGTCCCGTTTGCAGAGATTATTTAACCAGAAGTTTGCTAGTGAATACGGATGGGAGTACCCGTACCTGCCAAAGGAGCTTCTGTTTGAAGTAGAGGCCTATAGACACCGGTGGTACGCGGACTTTGTCTAGACACGTATAAAGGTACCCCAGGCCCGTAGGTACTATTCATGTTCTGCTACAGCTACCAAGCGGTACAAGGACTGTAGGGAAGCCTGGATGCTTGGTCGGCACATTCACGCGGATAAGGTGGTTATTTTCCGAAAGGACAAAGACAATGTCGAATACCACATCAACACCTTTGACAAGCATTGGAAGCCGTTGGTGTTGCCGCATCCGCAGTATTATCTCTGAGAGACCAGACTCTTTAATTTGTTTGTTTCTGGAGTGTACTCTCTGGAGCCCAAGAACTTTTACCCACATAAAAGGGTATTCTACTTGTTGGAAGAGTGGGAACAGTTGTTTTTTCTCCCCTCTCCCAGCACTGCAAAGACACAAGGACTTTGGGGTAGAATAGTTCAGAGCAGGGCCAAAGAAGAAGAAGAGGAAGTTTTACCCAAGGAAAATAAAAGTTTTTTCTTTCAGAACAGGTGTTCTGACGGTGGCACTCCCACTAGGTGGCGGTGTTGCACTGTCCAAAAAAAGAGAGCCTCTGAAAAAAAAAAAAAAATATGTGTGTTTTACTTTGGAAGGGAAGGATTGTTCCTCCGGGGAGAATCATTTCACTTCTGCTGTACATGTGATTGGTTTTATGTGTGCTTTCTCCCTCTGCAGGTGGACATCAAGCATAACACTGAGAATGGGGTGATTTTAGCTAGTGCAGACGGGGAGGGAATGTAAATATTGGAAATGTGTTTATGTGACATTTGAGACTGTAATGTGCACATTGTGTTTTACTGTTCTTTCATTTCTGCTTTTAAACCCCTTTTCCCCATGTTAGGTTGCGGCATAAACAAGCAGTTTTTAAATTTGTTTTTGTTTTTCTTGTTTCTGGAATGGGCCTATGCTGACTCGGGTTCAGGAGGCATGGGTTTGCTCCAGACACTGGGGACCAGTGTCCATTAGTAGGGGGAATGTGTAGCGGGGTGTTCAATTAAAGGGAAGTCTCTGAGTGGTAATTAGGCTCAGATACCTTGATTGTTAGTGGCTATGGACCAATTTTTGTCCTCAGGGGATAATGCTGGTGATGAGTTCCCTGTGGCCTGCGGGTGGCGCTACCATTCTGGGCCGGGTTGAACCGCGAGCATAGTGCTGTGCCTTTTGTGTCCCCTCTTAACAGCCGTACAGCGGGGCGAGGAACCTGCTGTGCATGCCGGGAGAGGATATAAGTGGGGCAGACATCTCCTCATAGGGGTCCACCCCCAGGCACCTTCAGCCTGGGAGTGGGTGTGGCTCATCTCCGGGTGCCCTCGGCCCGGAGGCTGTGTTCCGGTTCCACCTCAGGCACCTTTAGCCTGGGGTGAGGTACTACCTCACTGTTCCTGTCCACCTGGGTCTGGAGACCCGGGAGCTGCAGCAACGGCTCGGGGCCCAGCACCTTCGGCTGGGGCCCGCTAGGGATTGAGGAGTTCAGATTGCCACCTTGAGAGGGGACCCGCACCCTAAGAGAAGAGAGGAACATTCTGAAGGACCGATGCGAGAGACACGGTGAAGGAAGGGTCTGTTGACTCTCTAGGGGGACTACTTCTCCTTGACAAGGGCTATGTTCTAAGAAGGAAGTTCAAGTTCATCAGGTCAGTGGCAGAGGCCTTGTTCACCAGGTCTGTGGCAGAGACCAAAAGTTTCGCCAGATCTGTGGCAGGGGCCTTATTTACCAGGTCTGTGGCAGAGACCAACTTCACGGTCTGTGGCAGAGACTGTGCGCCTGAAACTGTTTGAGAATCTGAACAGTGAATAGTTTGAGCTACGTTTGTGCCTGGACCTACTCCACACCTTAGGCTGTACTGTTTCCTTTGCTCCAACCCTTTTCTATACAAGAGACTGTTTATTGCAAAGTGAGAATAAATACTGAGTTGGAGTTTCAGCTGGTGTGGACATTTACATTACTGGGGAAGTCAAGGACTTGCATCTACACATGGTAGAGGTGAGAATCATGCTCAGGAGGACTTTAACTCTGGCTGCGGACCAGGCCCAAAAATAACACTGCTCAACCTCTTTATACAGGAGGGTACGGGCTTGTGGTGCGGTGTGCCTGTCTCCCCTTGCGAGGAGCCGAGTTGAAATGCAGGAGGGGGATAGGTGGGTGCGCTACATATAACTACTTCCAAGAGCCAGCCCACTGCTTGTATTAGGCTCTTAAAGCAGAAGTAAACAATTTTTTTGCACTTGTACCTACAGGTAAGCCTTATCATAGGCAGGGGCGGATCCAGAGTCTTTTCTCGGGAGGGGCACTGCCAAAAAATATGTTTTTTTGTGGGAAATTTATGGGGGAAATGGCTGGTGTCGGTGCTTCAATCATCCCGGCACCATGGTTGCCTGCACAGTGAGGGCAGAAGTCACTGCAGGAATGCAGGGCAGGCACGGGCAGTGAGAGATGGTCTCATCTCTCTGCTCCCCCGCTCCCGGCTAGCTGATTGGCCAGCTGCCACACTGAGCCTACTCTCTCACTCTCACCTGTGCTGCCAACACACTGAGCAGCACGGTCTGCCCACGAACCGCGCCGCCTGCCCACAAACCGCGCCACAAGTGGAGCCGCACGCTTTCTTACCCGTCTGTGGAGCCGCACGCTATCGCACCTGCCCGCAGAGCGGCCCGACGTGACTCACTGACGTCACTCATTGCTAGACGCCAAGCGGCCCAGGCGTTAGCAACGAGTGCAGGGAAGAGGCTCCACCCACCTCCTCCTCCGCTCCTGGTATCGTGTCAGTGCGCATACCAGTGCGCAACTACATTAGACGAGTCTCTCTCTCAGCGCCGCTGATCGGCTGATGTGAGAAACTGAGAGAGAGACTCAGAGAGGCAACGCAGAACAAGTACTGTATATACTCGAGTATAAGCCGACCCGAATATAAGCCGAGGCACCTAATTTTACCCCAAAAAACTGGGAAAACTTATTGACTCGAGTATAAGCCTAGGGTGTCCATCTGCATGCCTCACTGTGCCTCACTTTGCCTCACTGTGCCCATGCCTCACTGTGCCCATGCTTCACTGTGCCCATGACTAGACTGATGTTTAACATGGGAGTCTATAGAAGGAGTGCCCAGGTTTGAAAAATCGGTTCTCCCTGGCCGTAGGTCTCCCAGACACCAAGCTTTGCACACTTGTAGAGGAGACATGGGGCTACATGTGTGCCGAGTTTGGGGTCCAGGGATCCTACGACCGGCCGGTACCGGGTCTGCAAAGTCACCGGAGAAATGACCATTTAACATTGGAGTCTATGGAAGGGGTGCCCGGATTTAAAAAATCAGTGCTCCCCGGCCGTAGGTCCAGCAGACACCAAACTTTGCACACTTGTAGAGGAAGAGTGGGGTTACATGTGTGCCACGTTTGGGGTCCAGGTACCGGGTCCCCAAAGTCCGGGAGATCAGGCGCAAATAAAAAAAACAGAGCAAGCAAGTGAGTGTGACAGATGGTCTCGGGGGGGGGGCAATTGCCCTGTTGCCCCCCCCTGCATCCGCCCCTGATCATAGGTACAGTGAATATCTCCTAAACGGTGCAGTATTTAGGAGATATTCACACTGGATGCAGCTGGTGACGTAATCAGCCCATGCACTCTGAAGATCTGGCATCCAGCACGCATACATAGGAGTGAGGTCATCGTGGCTCTGACCACTCATACAGCCGGAGCCCGAGAAGCCAGACTGGGTGAAGACTGAAGCCCTGTCATCTGTGACAGTGCACCACTGGAGGGCTTCGTTCTAAGATTAATATTTCATTATGTACCAGTATGCGATGCATACTACCACATTATGCCATTGCCTTGCAAGTTTTTTTTTTTGTAAATGCTGCGGTTTACTAGCGCATTAAAAGGAGTATTGAGGCAAGGTTCTATGATGTTTTAAATAAGCTATGTACAGCACCCAGCTGGCCCCTCCCACCAGCCACAATCTGCCTGCATTCCAGAGAAGAACAGAGACCGAGTAATGACATCACAGGAGCAAGGGTAGGCAAACAATAGGAAGACTAAACTTCAGCTTATTTTTTTTTTCTCTGTATGTATTGTATATTTATTGTGCCGAAAAAATAGATAGACTGAATGACACATTTGCAAAGTGTGAAGGGAACAGGCTCAACTGGTGCTGGCAACAGTAAAGCAGACAGGGACATCCAGGAACAGTTCACAGCGGTTTGCCCTAAACTTTTTTTTAGGTACCACATAAAGACTTTAAGCTAGATACTGATAATCTTTAGTTACTTTTCATAAATAGTAAACTGGTGAGTGGTGACTGTACAATCACGTTTTTGGTGACTGATTCCCTTAAAACAGGTTGGTTTGAAACTAACCAAGGAGCAGGACCTTGAAAAAGCAATATGCTAGAGTGCCAATCTCAGCCTGGGTAACTCTGACTTCTAATTCTGCTGTGATTATTTACCTTGAAATGTTCAAGCATAAGCTAGACTCATATGGGCCATTTTAGTAAAGTAGTCCAAAGAACAATGAACATAATCAGATTGTATACATAATAGCCATGGGAAAGAAAGGGATTTTCACGGTGCAAACTGTAGTAGTAAGAAATTCAATTACACTTAAGATAAAAATTATTCAATATTTTAATTGGATTCGCTTAAAAGGTACTGTATATACTCGAGTATAAGCCGACCCGAGTATAAGCCAAGGTACCTAATGTTACCACAAAAACCTGGGAAAACTTACTGACTCGAGTATAAGCCGAGGGTCAACAATGCCCACCCATTGCAACTTCACTAAGCCCATTGCCACCTTACGTTCCCATCCTCACATGTTCCCATCCTCACATGTTCCCATCCTCACTGTGCCCATCCTCACTGTGCCCATCCTCACTGTTTCCCTAGAATTAAAATTAAACATTGTAAATTGTAAATTGTACCTGAAGGCTGCGGCGTCCATCGTTTAAAACTCGCGGTCTCTTCCTGGTCTCTTCCGTGATAGGCGGAACTGTGTCTGCTGAGAATCGCCTATCACGAATGTTCTCTCATCTTCACCCATCCCGGCAGACACTGTGTTCAGTTTCCGCCAATCACGGACGTCTGCTGGGAAACTGAGGATGAGAGAACGTTCGTGATAGTTGATTTTCAGCAAACACAGTTCCGCCTATCACGGAAGGGACCAGGAAGAGACCGCGAGTTTTAAACGATGGACGCCGCAGCCTTCAGGTACAATTTACAATGTTAAATTTCACTGACTCCAGTATAAGCCGAGGGGGGGACTTTCAGCCCAAAAAAAAGGGCTGAAAATCTCGGCTTATACTCGAGTATATACGGTACATATAAAACCAGAGAACAGGATATGTTTTTATACAAGTACATGGTACATTAGGCATATATTAGGAATATGAAATGTTGGGGAAACAAACACTTAAATCTCTCAACCTCTTGTGGACCTCCATAAAGGAGCAATGTTTTCTCTGCTGAAAAATCCAGGAATAGCATGATTCTAGAATTCTCATATTGCAGCTCCAGTTCCTTGCGTGCCTAGGATTATGTCCTAGTCCCAGAAATGTAAAAATCACACCAAGAAAGGCATGGGTGGTGTGCCGGGGGGCACTTGCCCGCGGGTACTCTTTAAACACATGGCCAGTATGGCCAGCAACAGTTTGAAGAATTTCTCAGCAAATATGGTTTAGCGGGAAGCTTCCACCTCCTCTGGCAGCCCCACCATCCTGACATTATTGCAGCTCTGTCTGTTTTCCACCTGGTTATTGAGCAATCTTACCAGGTCCTGTAGATCAGCCAGCTGGGCATAGTCGGAATTAGTAGTGCCCTTTACCCCAGAAATGCATTCCTTGGCTGTAGTCAACTGGCTCCTGATTTTGTCCAGATCATGATGGATCAAGGTGCGTTTGCAGCCATCAGTTGCGTCCAAGATTGGCTTGGTAATCACTGTTGTATCTACTCCTGAAGCAGAAGGAGTTGCTGAGAGAGGTGGTTGTGGAGAAGCAACAGTTCCAGACGAGAGCCCTGGCATCTCCGACCCCATCAGTGCTGCGAACTGCCAGAAGGAGGGGTCTCTCCGGCCTAGGATCCTTGGGCGGCTTTACCTTTCCCTTAGCCGACATAGTAGTAGTGTTCTTGGGTTCCCAGAATGTAGCGATAACAAAAGAGGATATTTAGGCATTGTGTAGGTGAGCAATAAACCAGGATTAAGATAGGATTTGACGGAGCTTTTGAGAAGTGCGACCAGTCCCGCTCACATCCTACCCATGCCCACAGTGATAAAAATTTAAATAGTAAACATGGGCCAACAACGGGTCAGGAGATGCATAGCAGTCAGCACTATAAGCAGTGGCAGAGTGTTATTTTTTATCTGATCCTCTGAAACCCATCCATGGACTACTTAGTGGTCCATGATCCACTAATTTATGACTTTCTATGCTAGAGCTATTGAAATCTGACAAATCAAAGGAGCCTGGCGGAAAATTGTCAGCTGAACATCAGCTGCGCCCAATCAGATGCAGCGGCTGTTTAACCAACATTATTCCACCATACTCCTTTGATTTTTTATAATATATTTCCTATTTTCTTAAAGTAATTGTGGTGAAGTAAACACTTATAGCTCTGGCCAAGGTCACATGCAAGTAGAAACTATCAGGTGACTTTCCCTTTAGTTGAATTTTATAGCTGGTTTACTTTTAGTTTAGGACAAGATAACCCTGACGAGAAAAAGGAACATAATCCTTATGCTTGAGGAAAGAAGATTTCATCATAGCTTCATGTGTTTCTATTAAATTTCAAACATCAGTCAAGAATAGCCTGAGCACTTGGATGAGTTCATAATGAACACAGAGTACATTTGAAGGCAATCTAGTTTGTTATCTATAAAGTAATGCTCTCATGCCCAACAGGGGCACATTGGAATTTGTCAGCACAAACATTTGTAAAGGAAATATATGTTTTCAATTATTTTTTTGAGACATGACCTATGTATATGTAAATAGAAGAAGGAGAAAAGCTCAGTTAAGCACCACAAATTTTACAAACTGTATAATCTTTTTTAGATCTACCAAAAACATTGTAGTGTAGGGGCCTGTCTAATTGGATACAGATTGGTTGGGAAGTTTAGGTTGGTTGTTATATAGTTGTGATAAATCGAATGTTCATTGTACAAAAATTGTATGGTTAGATGATAATGCACATTACAGGATTTGGGATCAGTAGAGTGGGCAGAGGAACTACCGTACTCACCTGTTTCCATGCTTCCCCTCAGCAAGATGTTGTTCCATTGTTGCAGAGAGATTCTGAAGCATTTCCCCAGTGAATAAGTAATGCTTCACTGATCTGGACTGATATCAATCAGTGGGCCTGTGGGAACTAAAAGGCATGCTGGGAGAACTGGAAAATATCTAAACCACTTTGTGTTCTCTCCCTTGTACTTAGGGGCTTTTGCCCTGTGAGGATGTCAACCTAAAGGTCAATTTCTCTTAGGCCTTGGGCCTAGGCCCATAGAAACACAAGAGTTTTAGGAGCATGTTTTGTTTTTTGTTTTTTACTTCAGTAATGCTGTTTTTTCAGAAAAAGAACTCCGGGGATAGGATTGGAGTATGATCTGGATAAAAACAAGTTTAACAATTATACTGATGTTCAAAGGTTTGCCAAGAAACTTGGCATTAAAAATTACTATGCAGGTAAGACAGGAGCAGAGGATCTAATCAGTTCAGAATATATGTGAGTAGAGAAATCAGCCCACTCTCCCCCAAAGTAGGGGGGTAATTATTTTCTGGATGTTTTTAAGTCAATTGTGGAGCATGATATAAAAGGGATTAAAATAGACCCTATTAAAAGGTAAAGAGGAGTTATGGGTGGGCATTAAAGAATTAGAAAAGAAAAACATTTTTGTCATAAGACCAATGGATACTGTAAGGGAGGAGGGGGGGGGGGACAATTGTGGTCTTGAATAAATCTGATTATGGAAGAGAATTAAATAGATTGTTCGAGGAGGCAGAAACATATGAGGTACTGTCAGGAGACCCAAGTAATTGATTACACAGTTACATTACACAGAGCTGATTTGACTTGCTTGATAGGAGTCAAAAATATCTGGTGACTGCCGCTGAGGTTGGAAATCACCTGGAATGTACATGGGCAGAACGAATGAGAATTTCACTTATATTTATTAAATTAAATTTACATGTCACAGATTTTTGTTTGAGAATAAGAAAGGCGCCAAGCACTTTGTTGAGTTGTACTGCACTAAATGCATAAAGTTGGACTTTATCCATATAGTTATCCCCAAATGTAGTCATGTGATCTATGACACAACGTGTTGGGCGGAGGTGGGTGACGTTGCTTCCAGTATGAAATTTTGGATAGAGGTGTAAACCCTGCCTGCGGTGTTTTGATTTAAATGCTGATTGTTTCTTCTTACAAATGTAAGTGCAAAACTGTGCAAATAAAAAGCATATATTTTTAACATACTTGGTGGCATGTTTTTTTTTTGATCACTGTAGTGAATCCATTGGGACCAGAGCTCTTAAAGGAGCAACTGCCATTTAACCATTTGAGGCAGAAAAAAGCTGAATCTTTCGAGGAGAAACCAGATCCTCCAGCTGCCTCTGAGAGGGGACAAGCCCATGCGACTTGTACTTGTATGGGTCCAGTATGTTATGTGAGTGTATAGTGTACACGAAGGTGGAACACTGTTCTCTGAGATTGATTGAAGTGGAGCATAGCAAGTGACATCAATGTTTGAGGAATATTGGCTATATATGAACCTATATATATATTAATGTGTATTTGCTTATAACGAAAGGGTAAATACTGATTTACAGCCCTGGCGTTTTGGTGTCATTTACATATTTATTCATTCATATACCTACGTTTTGCAGCTTTAGAACATAATAGTATTAACAATTACTTTGATGTACAGTATATACAGTGCCTTGAAAAAGTAGTCATACCCCTTGAAATTTTCCAACGTAAATGTCTTTTATTGGGATTTTATGTGATAGACCAACACAAAGTGGCACATAATTGTGAAGTGGAAGGGAAATTCTAAATGGTTTCCAAATTTTTTTACAAATAAATATCTGAAAAGTGTGGTGTGCATTTGTATTCAGTCCCCCCGAGTCAATACTTTGTAGAACCACCTTTCGCTGCAATTACAGCTGCAAGTCTTATTGGGTATGTCTCTACCAGCTTTGCACATCTAGAGAGTGAAATTTTTTCCTATTCTTCTTTGCAAAATAGCTCAAGCTCTGTCAGAATGGATGAAGAGCGTCTGTGAACAGCAATTTTAAAGTCTTGCCACAGATTCTCAACTGGATTTAGGTCTGGACTTTGACTGAGCCATTTTAACACATGAATATGCTTTGATCGAAACTATACCATTTTAGCACTGACTGTATGTTTAGGGTTGTTGTCCTGCTAGAAGGTAAACCTCCACCCCAGTCTCAAGTCTTATGCAGACTGTAACAGATTGCCCTGTATTTGGCTCCATCCATCTTCCCATCAACTCTGACCAGCTTCCCTGTCCCTAAAACCCGAAAGTAGCCATCGACTTGCGTCTCACCGACCGGAAATTACGTCACCACCCGCGGTCAACTGATGCGTTTCGTCTCATCCACGAGACGTTATCAAAGGGAACTTTTAAGCAGCACTGCAAAGTTTTGAAGTTCATGAACTTTATAGACTTGAATTTTCAATGGACTATTATTATTATTATTATTATTAATTTATTATTGATTAATATGGTAATGTTATTCCCATTATTGTTTTGTGGTAATGATGTATTAGTTTATCACGAGGTAGCGCTCTTATTCTGATTTCACATTTAAAGGCACATGCACTTTAAGAGCAGCAACTCTTATATAAGTATTCACATTTTTAATTAATTAATTTATTAATTCAACTTTTTCATAAGTCACTCATCCATTAGCGCAGGAATATATAGGTGTCTTATACACATCTATATACTCATCCATCACTGTATAGGTTGAGCTTACAGAACTGGAATTGTCGTTTCACTTTCATAACATTTTAGTGTCATTTTTTTTTATATAAAAGAAGCTTTTATTTAATTTTTTATGTATTTTTTTTCCATTTTCTGCTTGAACACAGAAATTTTCAAAGGCTTTCTGATATTGAAGGAAGAAAAATAAAGACAGACTAATGCCGCGTACACACGATCGGAATTTCCGGCAACAAATGTTCGATGTGAGCTTTTTTTTCGTATATTCCGACAGTGTGTAGGATCCATCGGACATTTGCTGTCGGAATTTCCGACCACAAGTGTTTGAGAGCAGGATGTCAATTTCGACCGTGGGTAGCCATTTCCAATGCACAAATGTGCTGCGCATGCTCGGAATCAATTCGATGCATGCTCGGAATCATTGTACTTCATTTTTCTCGGCTCGTTGTAGTGTTGTACGTCTCAGCGTTCTTGACCGTTCTTCACCATCGGAATTTCCGAGCAACATTTGTGCAACCGTGTGTGTACAAAACAAGTTTGAGCCAACATTCTACGAAAAAGAAAACACGGTTTTGTTGTCGGAATGTCCGATCGTGTGTACGCGGCATTACTGGTACAATTGTATAAAATATTATTCAATTTTATTCCAAAGTTAAATGTCCGTCTTTCTTTTTCTTTCTCTTTTTCTTATTTTGGATAATATCAGGATGTGGTACACATTATGGTGGCTTACCTCTTTAAATGCTTTTTGGTATTGAAGGAAGACGTAGCACGGGGACTACGATATAACTTACTTTTGTCACTTGTAATGCATTAAAGCTTTTTTCATTAAAAGGTTTTCTTGCACTATTGTTTAGTGGAGTATCATTGGAATGTTTCTTTGGTGTATGTGAATGGTTTGTGATAGAGCAGTGCACTACACTGATTATTAATAAGATAACCTTCCATGCTGTCTTTTCCTGTGAAGGGAAGAATGAGATACCACTTCATACTCAATCACCTGGGAGTTAAACTCTGCAGGAGTCCAGCCAACACATTCTGTGATTTTGAAGGTAACCATTTGAAACTTTCAGAGACTTTAACGAGGAGCTCCAGTCATTTCTCAATTTTTTTTTATTTATTTTAATATCCAGGCACTTTTCAGCCCACAAATCCAGCACTGTCTTTGCCTGGGTTGGTTTTTTACTGGTCTTTGGGTCCCTAATGCTGCCATCTTGCTTGTGGGAAGTCAACTGTGATATCCTCATGTTTCACAGTCGGCTTTCCGCTGTGCTTTCTCAATGGTCCCGCAGGTTGCAGGCAGTGGAAAACTTCCGCTCTGCTCTCCTAAGCGAGCAAACTGGAAGTGGAAGTGGGTAGCTACCAGACATAGGTAGCCATTCCTTGAAAAAAAAAAAAAAAAAAGTTTATATTAATGACAGAGAAGAGGGGGAGGAAGGGAATAAGCAAAACTTCACTTTTGAGGTGAAGTTCCACTTTAAAGAGATTTCTTGAAGAGACTGAGGCCTAGTTTGATGGGATATTCCCAAGATCCAGTATACTTGGGGATATTCTGATCAGAACCTCACCCTCCTTACAATATTGCACATGCAATAAACCTTTTTCTATTTTAAAATCGACTAAAGTGACTGGCGTCCATAATTCCATCTACCCAGGAAAAGAACCACACCTGAGATTAATGTTTCTGACACTTATATTACATCTTATTAAATTATATTAAAGGAATTTTTATTAAAATAACAAACATGTTATACTTATCTTCTTCTCCAGTCCCCCGCCAGCGCTCTGGGCTCCCCCCCCCCCCCCCGTTAAGAAGCTGCTTGCTATGGGAGCACTTATGCATGCTCGCTCCTGAGCCCCACTCTGTGTGTCCATTGATACAAAGAACGGGCTCACTTCTCACTGGCTGTGATTGACAGCAGTGTCTGAGCCAATGAGGAGGGGGAGAGCTAGGAGAGCAGCTGAATTGAGAACAGGCTCAGGTAAGTATTTAGGGGGGCTAAACACAGAAGGTTTTTTAACATTCAGCTCTTAGAACAACTTTAAGTAAATGGACTTAGAGAATTCCTAATGTGGCTGCTGGGTAGCTGAAGATCAATATTCATGTGTAACTACTGAAGATCAGTACAAATAGCCATAATTCTCAACGGTCACAGATTTGCTGGGAATCTCACACAATTTGAAGTAAATCCCGCGCTCCCACAGACCAGGATAATGCCATTATGTCCCAATTAAATCCCGATAACCATTAGTCTTTGCCTGTAAACAAATAGCCACAAGATCCACACTGGCTTGTGCTGCCACTGCTAACATTGCCACAAACCGTGGACCTTCCCTGATATGCCTGCCTCCACTCACAGTGTGCAGTATTAATGAAGAATCTTTTCTGACAACCTCATCCCCACTGTACAGTATCAATGGAGCACCTTTGCTGACCACACCACCCTCACACCCCCAGTGTGTAGTATGGAGCACACAGTGCCACTGGAAGGACAGCATGTAGGTCTAAACAAGGATACTTACTTCAGAACTGCTGTTGTGTGGCTAAGGTCTGTAAAAAATAGTAGTAATAAATATGATTGTTTTCATTAAAATGTGTACTATCATACATTATTTTTATTTTAAATTGGGACATTGATATATTTATTAAAGTTTATAATAAGCTTTACTAAATATCCACATGGTCACATTTACAACAAATACTGTAAATATGTCCACCATATGTAAGATGCTTATTTATCCTAGACATTTGTATTTTCTTTCTTTATTGTCAATGGTAACACTTAGATATTTATTTGAGTTTCATATTCTATGGCAGATCTCCAAACTTTCTAAACAAAGGGCCAGTTTACTGTCCTTCAAACTTTAGAGGGGCTGGACTGTGGCCATTGGGAGTAGAAAAGGTCTCGATGTCAGTGGGAAAAAATAATGCCTATAGTTTGTTTCAGTGGGAGTAATTACGCCCCATCATTGGTGTCAGTGGGAGGAATTGTGCCCCATCATTGATGTCATTGGGCCCTATTGTTGGTGTCATTGAGAGAAATTGTGCCCCATCGTTTCTGTCATTGGAAGGAATTATGCCCATCATTGATGTCATTGTGCCCCATCTTTGGGAGGAATTGTGTCCCATCATTGGTGTCAGTGGGGGGAATTATGCTCCATTGTTGGTACTGTATCAGTGTATGAAATAGTGCCCCTAGGGCTGGATAAAAGCAAGCAAAGGCCCACATCTGGCCCCTGGGCGCAGTTTAGAGACCACTGTTCTATTGTTCTAAATCTGTGTCTATGGGCATATATCTGGTGTGTCAGTATGGTACTTTTTCTTCCCAAGAGTTCTGGATTTCACTAGACTGTCCTGTAATTTCATGAAAATCCTGTGGTCCCATGAACCCCAGGATAACTCTACTATGTCTTGATCAAGTCCCACTGCCTCAAAAATGAGCAGTGTATATTGTGAGTAGGGTCAGGTTCTATTTACCTATGACCCTAAACCATGCCTAATATTCAGCACATTGTAGCCATGACCACTATTTGCTGCAACATGCTATGCTCCCTACACTTTCTTCCTTCCAGGATGTCCCTCATTCTAATGTTTTAACATAGGGAGGTATGTAAATAGCACTACATGTGTATCACTGACTCTCACATTTGTGCATGTATGCAACTGTCATCCAGCATTCAAAAATCACACGACTATGTGATATAAGTGGCACAAATTACCAGGTTTATAGTGTAATAAATTAGTCTAGTTAACAACGGGTTGAAAAGAACACTGACAATGAGCATTCTGGAATCTCTGAATTGTTTCTTGTATAAAGAGATGCTTTTGGCTCCAGTAAATGTCTGGTATGCCGATCACTTGAGAATAGACAATGGAAATTCAGACTAGGAAAACATGTGACTGCGTTACATCATTTCCACATTCAGATATACAGTATATGTGCTTCAACTTCCACTGAGAAAGAAAATAGAAAAGAAAAGGGAAAAGAAAAGGGAAAAGAAAAGGGAAAAGAAAAGAAAAAGAAAAAAGAGGGAATCCACATAACTACAATTTAACTATATTTAACCACTTCAACACCAGGCCTAATCTGACACTTGTGTGTATATAAATTGTGTTGCGTTAAAATAAAAAACAAAATATTAAACAAATTCTGTGAGTCCATGAGTGACTAACGTGACATTAAAATGAGTGAACAGGTGTCTTGGACGTTGAACCACCAACAGAATCCTTCACCTTGTGATTAAACCACCACCAATCTAAGGATGTGCTCTTACCAGAGAGCATTGACCACCTATTATGGGGGGTCAAAAAGGCTCATGTGTCTCAGATACTCCATCACCATTTGGTAACCAGCATACGGAAGACGAGAGAGATCACTCCAGGCAGCCAGTGGGTAAATCAACACTCCTCTTGTTCAAAGCCAAAGCACCGAATGGCATACCCCTCCTCGTTTTCACAGTCAGAATGGTAATTTATTATTTAAAATAGGATCTGTGCATGGGCACTCCTCAGTGTATCATAGCCAAGCGGGTCTGAACCGGGTAAAAAAACTCTGGGCTCATGATGCAAGAGAAGCGCTGGAATGCTAGCTGAAGAGGGGTGGACACAGACACATTTTGCCAGATGTATCTTTTCTATCATAAGCAGAAAGACAAGTATTAATTGGCTGTATAGTCATTTTAGTAACTCTTCATAAAAATAAATCTAAGTGTACAAGCAGCATAGTGTAAGGCATTAAGGCAGTTTTAGGCACGCTCCCATTGATTCTATTAGAAGTTTTCATGAAAGCACATCAAACTCCTGCATCTTTGATGCGCTTTCTAATAGAAGTCAATGGGAACATACGTAAAAATGCCCGTAAAATGTGCATAAAATCACGCTGCACCCAAACTGCTGTGCACTATTGTGAACTCGGCCTTTAGTAGAATAAGATTGGAAACTTTTTGGGAAAAAACATTCCCAAGTGGTAGTTGAATCCAGGATACAACTGCAGGATTTAAGTGCCTGAGCGGAAGTGGAGTGAATCTTGTTTCATTTTTGTTTTGCTTTTTTTTTTTAGAGCCTAGCCTATTTGGAAATAATAGACTCTTATAACTCTTCATGGCTGCTGCCACTTTTACTAGGTTTTTAATTCAACATCAACAGGAAACAACAAAAATTTGAGCTGGTTCTCAATTTTTCCGACAAGAAAGGTTCTTGTCGGAAATTCCGATCGTCTGTATGCAATTCCGACGCACACAAAAAACACGCATGCTCAGAATCAAGCAGAAGAGCCGAACTGCCTATTGAACTTCATTGATCTCTGGCTTGTCGTATGTCTTGTACGTCACCGCGTTCTTGACGGTCGTAATTTCCGACAACATTTGCGTGACCGTGTGTATGCAACACAAGTTTGAGCCAACATTCCGTCGGAAAAAATCCTTGGTTTTCTTGTCGGAATTTCCGATTGTGTGTACGCAGCATAAGGAAGTCTACTGGATTTTTCACCTTGTTACCAGTGTACCAACACTTTTTTTTTTTTATTGAGATAGATATGAATTTATTTTCACATGAATGGCTGAAATGTAATTTTGTATATAATTCAATCTTATTTTATTTGTTTATGCAGTGAAACGACAGAAAAAGACATACATTGTCTTAAACATTACAAACATTAATAGGATACATCCTCAACAGGCATCATGTGTGTCAGAACAGAGCAGGGCTAAGTACTATCAGATGAAAGTATACACAAACCTATTTGGAGAGTATGAAGTAGGGTCACTCAATGGGTTATAGGTAGTAGGTAAATTGAAGCCCTGGTACGTTATCCTACTGGGTTCTTAGAGGTGTATTTATGTGTAGAGAAAAGAGAAAGAGTCAGAGTCAGGGGCAAATAGTAGGGGTACACAGATAGGGGACAGGGATCAGAATCACTCCATCAAGGTCCGAGAGTGGTCTCGTCCAGGGCACACTCCGCCCAAGAGATAAACTCCGAGGAGTACCGAAACACGGACCACGAAGTCCATGCGAGAGAGAACTGTTCACTTTTGTCATTTTCCTCCGCCACCAGGCGCTCAAGGTCCCTAATGCGGTCCACCTCAACAGCCCAATCCCCCAGGGAAGGCATGGTTGTCTTTCTCCAATGACGGGGAATCACTACCCTGACCGCCGCCAGAAAGTGTCGCAAGACATCATTTCTGATGGATTTAAATGATCCTGGGATAATAGACAAGAGAGCCACCTCAGGTGAAGGGTGGATAGAGGTCGCCATCAATTTGCAGTAGAGTGTGAAAATCCGCTGCCAGTACCTCCGCACAGGAGGGCACTCCCACCAGATGTGGAGCATGGTTCCCCGGGAGCCGAGGCACCGCCAGCAGGCATCCGACACCTCCGGATTGAAGTGGTGAAGAGTTGATGGACATCTGTACCATCTTGTTAACAGTTTAAACCCCTTCTCCTGGGTCTTGGTGGCTATGGACAATTTGTGCGTCAGGGTAAAACATTTTTGCCAGTCAATAGTGGAGATAGTGCGACGGAGGTCTGTCTCCCAGGCCACCGTATACGGTGGGAGGCCAGGGGAGTAAACATCGAGCAGAAGGGAGTATAGTTGCGATACAACATGCGTTGGAGGTTCCACCTGCAGGAGCAGTTCCTCGAATCCCGTCGGTTCAGCAAGAATGTCTGTAATAGATGGGAAAGTCCGGATGTAGGAGGCAGTCTGTTGCCTCCGAAGCCACTGCATGGGGTGACGGGAGGTCAGACCGGTAGAGGTATCTGACCTCAAAGTGGGGTCTGCACGAAGGACCTGGGCAAGTCGCCTATGATCCTCTCTTCGCCATGGTCCGAATCTTGCTACCGACATAGCTGGCGGAAAGGCCGGGGTCCCAAAGAAGGGAGTCATAGGCCCCATGCGGTTTGATAAGCCCCTTCTGGACAGCATGCGATCCCAAATCTGGATCGTTTGATGGGTAAGGTCATTAAGAGGGCCCGAACCCCCCCGTACCATAGGTAAGGTCCAGGGGAGAGCGGAGAGCTCAATTGGGCTCATGTGGCTTTCCAACTGAACCCAAAGCTTGGTTGAAGAATGATGGAACCAATCTAGTATGCGGGTGAGCACCGCTGCTTTATGGTATAGGGAGGCATCTGGGGCTCCAGCCCCCCCCCCCGAGCCTTTGGAAGAGAAAGTGTTTCATACCGTATCCTGGGACGGGCTGCATTCCAAATAAATTTGGAAAACAGTTGGCGTATTTTCTTAAAGTACGAATTAGGTATGTGAATAGGGATGGTCTGAAACAAATTCAGGAACCTAGGGAGAACATCCATTTTCAGGGCATTCACTCTACCTAGCCATGAGAGCCGTTTGGACGCATAAGTGATTAAATCTGACTGGGTCCTAAGAAGTAGGGGGGCAAAGTTCAAGGAAAAAAGTTGGGAAGCATCCGCCGGTATTTGAATTCCGAGATACCTTATGGAGGGGGAACCAGTTTTGAAGGGGAAAGAAGACGATAGTCTTTGCAGGGCCGACGTAGGCAGAGATATGTTGAGGATTTCCGATTTATTGTAGTTGACCTTGAAGTTGCTAACTTCTCCGAATTTCCGAAACTCCTGCAATACCAAGGGCAAGGATGTGTGAGGGTGTGTCATGAACAGGAGCAGATCATCTGCAAAGAGGGCAAGTTTAGTATGTGTGGGTCCGACTGTTATGCCTTGGATAGAAGAATTGTTACGTAGAGCAATAGCTAGATGTTCCATAGTGAGAACGTAGAGGAGGGGGGACAATGGGCATCCCTGTCGCGTCCCGTTAGATACAGAGAAGGCTGGAGATAGCGAGCCATTTAGTCTAATCCTAGCATATGGAGAGGAGTAAAGGGACATTATTCTCGCCATCATATTGGTTCCCACGCCTATTTGTTGCAGGGATAGTCGAAGGAACTGCCAGTCTACTCGGTCGAATGCCTTCTCTGCATCGACTGTTAAGAGGCATAGTGGGATATCGTGGGACCGGGCATAGTTGGTTAAAAGAAGGGTCTTCAGGGTATTGTCCCTAGCCTCACGGCCACTCACAAAGCCGACCTGGTCTAGGTGTATTATCCCAGGCAACAATGGTTGTAATCTATTGGCTAGGATTTCAGCAAAGACTTTCAAATCGACCCCAATCAAGGAGATCGGCCTATAGCTTGCACAAAGAGTGGGGTCTTTGCCTGGCTTTGGGATGAGGGATATGTGAGCCTCAAGTGTTTGTGGAGGGAACACTGAACCCTCCGACAAAGAGTTGAACACCTTAGTTAGAAAGGGCGTGAGGAGGGTGGCAAAAAGTTTGTAGAACTTAGGAGTAAAGCCGTCTGGGCCCGGGCTCTTTCCACTCGGTGTACCCGCTATGGCTTTGGTGACTTCATCTTCTGTGATTGAGGTTTCCAGATCAGCGATGACGTCATCGTCTAATGTAGGGAGCGCGGTTTCCAATACATATGACATCTGGTCCTCCACCCCGGAGAAAGGGGAACTTGTCCCCTGAGTCTTAGGGATATTGTACAGGGACTGATAAAAGTCCCTGAATTCCCCCGCCATCTTAGTGGGTGAGGATACCATTTCCCCCTGTGCCCCCCGAATATGAGGCACAAAGGCGGAGGTTGTTTTTGGGTGCAGGGAGCGAGCCAGTGGCCTACCACATTTATCTCGAAACTTATATTGATGGAAAGTGAGCTTATCTGCATATGTACGTGCAGAGGCTTCATAAAGTTCTCTAAGTTGTGATCGTGCCCTAGAAACGTCCGCCAGCATTGTCACTGTCGGCGATCGTTTGTGCTCAGTTTCTAAGTTTCTAAGCGTTTTATTTGCTGCCTCTATGGCGGCTGAGCGCTCCTTTTTAAGACGCGTACCCATTTGGATAAAGGTACCACGTAGGACAGCCTTAAGTGCCTCCCATTGAAAGGGCAACGATGTCGTATCCAAAGCGTGGTCCGCAAAAAAGTTAGAGATTGTATCTGAAACCCTTGTCACACATTCCGGGTTTGTAAGCAGCGAATCGTTCAAGCGCCATGACCATTCCCTAATCGGAGTGGAAGGGAGCAAGAATGTCATGTGTATAGGAGAATGGTCAGACCAGACCATTGGGTCTATGGTGCATTCCGGGGACCAATCCAGGCAGCTATGGTCACTCATTAGGTAATCTATGCGACTATAGGTGTGATGAACATGGGAGAAGTGGGTATAGTTACGGGCCGTGGGGTGCAGCACTCTCCAAACGTCCACCAGACGCAGATCGTAGAATGCCCGTTTCAGAGCCCTCAGTTTGGGGAAGGAGATACACGATCGCGAGGTGGAGGAATCTAAAAGTGGTTCAAGAGGGGTGTTAAAATCTCCCCCCAATATGAGCTTACCCTCCCTGAATCCTGACAAAATCCTCATGTATTGTAACGCGGCCGATACTTGATTAACATTAGGAAGGTAAATGTTAGCTACTGTAAATTTGGTACCCCATAACACGAATTTCACAAAAACATACCTCCCCTGGGGGTCCGAGAGATGGTCAAGCACCTCTATAGGGAGCGTCTTATGGAAGGCCACAGACACTCCCTTGGCTTTCTGGGTTGGGCTAGTGCTGTGGAACCACCTGTTGAAGTATCTGTTGGAACAGGAAGGGGTGGAGGCAGAGTGAAAATGTGTCTCTTGGAGAAGAAGCACATTGACTTGGCGTTTGTGCATTTGATACAGGATTTGTCCTCTTTTGGAGGCAATATTGAGCCCATTGACATTGTAGGAACAGAATTGTAACCTAGGGTGAGAGGTCACTGTGTGGGCCATGATGGAGCGATGGGGGGGGAGGGGGGGGAGGAGAGAGAGAAGAAGAAAAAAAAGAAAAGCGGGGAAGAAAAAAAGGGGGGAAACACAACAGGGGAGGAAGAGAGAAGGTAGAGCGAGGCGGGGGAGAGATTGAACGTAGAGAGCACCTGGGGAAGGCGGCTCAAGAATACTAAAGTGTGCGCAAAAACGTAACACTTCGTGAAATATCACGTAGTAGGCACTAACTGTGCCAATCCTATTTAGGGGGAGAGAACGGGGTTAGAACAGCTGAGTTGTGATCCCGACAACCTAACAGGCATATATAACATAACTGTAAGTGTAACACACCCAATGACCGTGGCATCTAATGCTCAACTGCCTAGTCACTAAAGGGCAGAGTGTCGGACTAATACCATTGGTACGCTGGAGTGTAATAAACAGTCTAAAATTACATAGAAAAATAACATCAACGTAGAACAAGGTGTACACAAACTGGTGACAGAATAAAGGCACAGGTATTCCCGCGTAAGCATGCGAGGGTTGGAAGCACCAATTACTACATTTATAGCAGCATTAACTATGATAGTTGTCACGGCTTAGCTCAGATATCTGTGTAAACGCACAGAAGGTGTCAGTGATAAGGCCAGTCAGTCCCAAGCTCCAGGGACATAGATGTCCAGAGCCCGAGGGAAGACCCGGAGGTCCCCGGACAAGCCAAAGGGCTATGCCCGGGAAACACCAAGCCAGCCAGTAGAGCCAATGCCGTGAAAGAACATATCAACACCACCAACCGCCTTTCCAAAGCCCCCGCAAGCACAACCGCACCAGCTGAGGGCAAGGAAACATTCTCCGTGCCAAGCGAGACAACTAAACCATCAGCAGCACTTAGATAACAAAGTGAGCAAGAGTCAGCGGGGTGGATACGCAAGTAAAACCGTGAGTACAAAACAAAATAGAGAAAACAGTAGGCAAACCTGGCCGGAGTCTCATAAAGGAACTGTAGTCACCTGGTGGACTAAAGGACATATCAAAAAAGAACCATTTCAGGTCTCGGACGACAGAATCTGGATCAGTCCTCTGGTGACGTGGCTCGCCGTACTCTAGGACCGGAAGGTACCGATCTAGACTGTGGGCGTCCTCGACGCTGTAGAGGAGGGCCCGGTAGCCGCTGACGGTCATCTGGGGGGTCCAACCAGTTCGGGATGACAATAGGGTCCCGGTCCAGGAACAGGAAGAAGGCAGGAAGCTGGTCCGGGTCTGACAGCACAAATTTGTGGTTATCTTCTCGGGTCACTTTGATGCTGAAGGGGTGGCCCCAAGTGTACGTGGCGCCTACTTGGCGAATCAAGTCCAGCAGAGGACGGACCGCTCGCCGCATGTACAGCGTGTTGCGGGAGAGGTCCGGGTAGAGGTGTATAGGTGATCCGTGAAAGTCCAGTGGCCCCAGGCGCCAGGCCTTGCGCAAAATTTCTTCCTTCAGGGTATAGTAGTGCACCCGGCAAAGTACGTCACGAGGGCGGTCCCTGCGGTCACCCCCCATGCCTCCCACTCTATGCACTCTGTCCAATTCAATGGGAGATGTAACTTCCCTGCCCAGGACCTGATTGAGGATAGCGATGACAGTGGGTTTGAGATCGGCACCTGATGTAGCCTCCGGGACCCCCTGCAGCCGGATGTTGTTCCTGCGGCTCCGGTTCTCACTATCTTCTATCCGGAGCTGGTGTTGCCGTAAACGGGAGAGGTGAGCCGTAGATGCATTTTCAAGCGCCTTTATGCGGGCTGAATGGTCCTCCTGGGTGGTGGCCATAGCAGAAACCGTGATCTCCGACGCGGAAACCCGTTGTTTGAGGGCATTCAGTTCAACATGGAGAGAAGTTTCCATTTTGGAAGCCCAGGAATCAAAGTCAGCTCGGAAAGCAGAAAGTACGGCAGCGGATGTGGAGCCCTGGGAGAGCATCTCTGCTGAGGCCGTGTTCACGCTAAGAGTAGCGGGATCCATCGGGGGGGTCGGGTGTACACCTGGGCCGGTCCCACCGACAGAGAAAGCTGCTGCAGCCGGGGGAGGAGGTGTTGGTTTGCCTGGGGTTCGGGCTGATGAAGCCCTGTCTTTCCCTGTACGGGAGTCCTGTGAGGCTGTGCGTAGCAGGTACCGTTGGATATTACCTGGTTGCAGTGCAGCGGAATCAGTAGAGGTAGAGCTGGAAGCCGCCATCAGCAGATTGGGCGTGATTGGTTGGGAACGCAGCCTGCGGTCGTCGGGAGAGCACAATGCTCAGCAGTACATGTCTTCAGCCGTCCATCCTCAGCCACGCATCCCCATAGGTGGAGTGGAAGAACAGAAAGTGCGACCCATGTCGTATATGGGAATAGACGCTTGCTTTGTTGCTACTGACGTCTTGGAGCAGGCGCAGGGGAGTGCCGGTGTTTGCGTTACAGGACAGCGGTACGGCAGCCTGGGCAGCACTGGCGGCTGAGGAGGGGGCAGAGCAAGGCTAGTGGCAAGGGGGAGCACGGAGTCCGGGTGGAGCAAGATGGCCACTACACTGCTTGCTAGTCTGTGACTGGAGGGTTACGGGGAGGGCAAGATGAATGAGGTGGAGGCCCAGCCGCCCCGTACACCAGAGCAATCAGACCTTGATGGGTAGGGCGAAGCGGTTTTAAACGGGCAAGGGGGGGCCCAGCAGTCCTATGGTCGGGTATAGCAAGATGGCCGCCCCTCGAACCTATGGGGTCAGGGCTCCCACCGAGTGCTCCTTTCTGACTGCCAGCTGGGGAGGGATCAGCCTACTTCTGGTGCCTTTTACTCCGCCCCCGCCCTGCTTACCCCGTGCGAGATGGTGCTTTGTGCTGGATGTTGCTCTGGGTGTATTGGGAGCAGCAAGATGGCCGCCGACTTCCAGGAGTAGGCCGAAGCCGCGGACTTTCTTAGAACTGGCCGCCGCGGGTGTGTCAGGCCGAACGTCCCGGGATCATTCAGGTATGTAGACCAGACCAGTGCAGGCACACTTGCGGCTCAGGCTGCAGGGGGATTGAAGGCCTTGGAAGTTTGCCTGGGTGTACCAAAATGGCCGCCGGATGCCAGCTCTGCAGACCTATGTAAGCCAGGCAGGTAGGTGGGTAGTGGTTGTGGCACCCTCGGCTGAGGAAGGGCCCAGGATGGGTGTCTGGTGGATGCTGTGTGGGGGCCCGCGCCCCTGGAATGGAAGCGGACCGGCCGCGGAGCGCTCTGGCGGGGCACAGCTTCAGGAAACACTGGGGATCCGAAGGCCCCACTAGGCCGCGGCCTCCACGGAAGTCCCCGAGGCTCAGATCTTGCTCCGGACTGCTCCGGACTGCTTCAGGTGGGTGGATGGGTGGTAGGGAAGGATGTGTGCTGGTTTATTTACCTTGGAAGGTGCTGGAATCAGGTTCCTCCAGAAGGCCGCAGGCCTGCAAGATGGCGGCAGCCTCAGGATCTGCTGATGGTTAAACTCGGGCGTCCTTTGGCCGAATTGCCCCCAAATAATTGTGAAAGGCACTACAGGGGACTGTGCTGATCATGCAGGAGTGCCTTTAGTTTGTGGATTGTTGATTGTGGCCACAGATGGTGGCGGATTGGACTTAGGTTTCCCGGAGCTCCCCCAGAACACGTCTGCCACTGTTCAAGTCCAGGCCCCCGAGCATCGTAATTTTGTATATAAGATTAGAGATGTCTATGTATGTTGGTGTATGCAAGTTAGATTTTGGTCTCTGAAAAGTTAAGGTGAGTGTTCATTATAAACCTATTTAAAACAAGGCTCCACCAAAAAATAAAAATTAATAGCCCATGAAAAAAAATCTAATTAGTCTTTGCTGCAATGCTTGCCTTAACCCTGAAGCCGTCTCCTACAGTACCTCTTTTCCGCCCCTAGATGTCTTCAGTCATTCGAGCTGAATGACCGTGAACATCATGCAACCCACTTTCTCTAAACCCAGGGTATAATAGACCCATCCCAGCCTGTGATTGGCCAGTGAAGAAGAAGCAGCACGGCAAC